>CM035419.1:113423256-113433256 GCA_020310875.1 Ceratopteris richardii | reverse complement strand
GCAGGGGAAATGGGGACGGGAAAGGGAGTTGTGAATGATGTGGAGTCAAGTGGAGATGTGGGTGGAGGGGGTATGGGGGACGGAGGTTGCATGGGGGAAGGGAGTGGTGCTGTGGCAGGAGATGTTTCCATAGTGTCAAATGTTTGAGTGACCGTGTAGATGGGGACCGTGGGTGGGGTGGATGTGACGTTAGTGAAGAGAGTGGTGAAGGTGGGCATAGTGACTCCCCCGAATTGGATTCCCGGAGAGAGTGGAATTCCCATGACGATTGTGGTGATAGTGGACGTGGTGGCGATAGTGTCACGTGGTGGAGTGAGTTGTGTAGTGAGGGGTGGGGAGGGTGGTGACAGTGGTGCTTCCTGATGTTCGTCTGTTTGCGTTGTATTTCCTGGTGCTGATACGTTGATATGAATTTGTTTCCCGGATCTCATGGGACGGGTGGGAACTCCTTTCTCAAATCGGTGAATGTAGGCCATTGCCTCATGAATGGCCTCATCCAATCCTACTGCATCGGCATGTAGGTTGATGGACTCGATGAACAGATCATCCACACCTTCCTCTGCCAGCAATTGGTTCATGAGTTTCTTGCCTGCTTCAAGTGACATTTTATGCTGTTCTTGAACTAGCTGCATGGTTTGATATAGTCTTTTTATTTGTGCCGAATACGCTGGGGCACTTGCTAACTCTAAAAGTTCATCATACTCTTGTTCTTCGTAGGCTTCTTCCTCTTGTTCGGTCTCTTGTTCATCTACGTCGACTTCTACAACTTGCGGTCGGGTGGGGGCTGACGTTGTTGTATGGGTTTGTGGTTCCTGAGCTCGCTCTATTTCCGTTTCAAGATTAGAGTCGTAGATCAGTCTAGCCACTTCTTCATCAGTGAGATCATTGAGAGTAAAGCCCTGTGGAAATTCCAAGTCTGATGGGACGGGTGGAAACACCAGATTGGGTCCCTCTGTACTTGGTCTTGGTAGCCGAATGGTGAATGGTCAAATGCGTCGTGTCTGGGGAGGGGTAATTTCTGGTGTAGTGGTGGCTCCCCTTGGTTGAGCGCAGGGTAATTGGACTCCCCCTCTCATCTTCTTTGATGGAGGACCTGCCGCTGATAGCCTTCTCTGGAACTCCTGGGCCCGGGACCATACGAGTGCCCGCTGAATAGGCACGTCATAGGCTAGACATCTATAGATTATTTTGGTCAGAGCACAACACCCGTGGAGCACATTTTTCTACTTCTTGTTCCATCGTTGATGGGCTAGGTGGATCTGATCTATGATCCAATGTGGTACGTTGATAGGGAGGTTTTCTGTCTCTGCCAAATACAAGCTAAACCATATCTTCTTTGGTGGCATGGTGAATCTTTCCTGGGCTGGAAAAGCAAAATGCGGCATGACGGTCCATAGGTGAAGAGCGATGGTTGGTGTCATTGCTACCATATCCTTCAGCTTATTGAGATCTTTATGTTTCATTCTGCCTGGAACCATTGTTTCCTTTTCAGTGGGAATGTGCATACCATGCATGTCCAATGCTTCTCGTACCAGATTGAGGGTCAGTTTGAATCTTTTAAGTTCGTGGCCTGGCAACAGTGAGGGTAACACAAAAGTGTTGATCATGAATATAGAGGGGAAGTTCCACCTCGCCCATGCAAGGGGTTTCCACGCCTCCCAATCCTATGAGATATGCTTCCACAGGATTGACAGTTAATTGCAACTCTTGACAGTAAGACAATTTAACAGCACTAGTGGCTGCACCTAAGTCAATCAAGGCTCTTCCAGTCCTTGCACTCTTTCCTTGTCCTATATCTAAGGTTATGAAAGGACGTCGATCAGTTATCCTATGTGAGCTAACACCTGAAACTTCACACATCGCCACGTAATATCCTTGATCTGCATATGCATCTTGCCTAGGGTGCTCTCTACCTTGTCTTCTTAGTTTCATTCTCCGTATGCGCTCTAGGGCTTCTGCTTGAGCTTCTTCTCGAATTCGCTTTTCTTCCTCTTTGCGTTTCTTAGCAGTATTGAGTCGACTTAGCATTTCCTCTGTGAGAGGTTCCTGATACAACTTGACTCTGCATCCGCTAATATAACTTGGGAGAACATCGCCTTCTAATGTGGCTAGTTGTACTGCTCCACTTGTTGAAATTCTATTAATGATCATGGGTCCGTAGCCTCTCTTCTCCAGTTTTCTCGCATGTTGCTTCAATGTGTAGACTAAAACTAAGTCGCCTGCCTTTAAACCTTTATCCTTAACGTGGGCATCAAAGTATGCCTTCTGTCGTTTCTTAGCTGCATATATCCCTGTAGCTGCCCTCAGTCTTGTTTCTCCTAATCGTTCAAGGTCAAAAAGTCTAGAGGATAGTTCATGACCCGTCCATTCATGCTCTTGCGCTACTTTCAATGTAGGTATTAAGAAGTCCAAAGGTAGCATGGTGTTTTGGCCAAATACCATCTGAAAGGGGGTGGCTTGGAGTACCGTTTTGTAGGCGACTCGGTATGCCCAAACAGCATGGTGTAGCTGTTTATCCCAATCAGAGCGTTTATTGTTCACTAATTTCGTCAGTACATTGCATAAGATCTTGTTGGTGCTCTCAGCCTGGCCATTTGCTTGAGGGTGATAGGGGGCAGACTTCTTATGCACTACCAAGAATTCTTGGAGCAGGTTTTCAATAACTTCATTCAAGAAGTGAGTGCCTCTATCACTAACTAGCTCTATAGGTAGCCCGTATCTAGTGAACACATTCTCAAATAAAAACTTAGCTGTTGTTTGAGCATCGTTCTTTGTTGTGGCTTTTACCTCTACCCACTTTGTTAGATAGTCTGTCGCAACAATAATATATTCTGCATGGGAACCCTTAGCTGGGGGATTAATAGGACCAACAAAGTCTATTCCCCATTTAGAGAACGCACGTCTGCCCATCATAGGCTTCAGTGGCATCTCATCCTTGCGTATAGGGTACTGAGTTCTCTGACAAACATCACACCGTTTCACATAGGTATGTGCATCCATGTGAAGGGTTGGCCACCAAAAGCCTGCAAATAGTATTGCCTTGATTACCCGATCTGGTCCAAAGTGTCCCCCTGCTACACCTTGGTGAGCAGTATCCAAGATTTTGAGATATTCACTCTCATGGACACATAGTCTCAGGTAACCATCTTTACCACGCTTGTATAGATTGTCACCAATGAGTGAATAATCCTGGGCTTCTTGTTCTAAACTCCTTTGCCTAGCCAGAGTCATGTCTGGAGGGAATGTTCTCGTCCTTATGAAGGATACTAGAGGTTCACTCCAATCTGGCACTATGGACACTTGATAAAGAGTGGCATGTTCCACAGGTGGTTTAGTGCAGCAGATTGGGCATTCCTTGCACAACTTTTGGACATCAGCCTCCATAGTCGGCCAATGCACTCCTAGTCTCCTTAGTGTCTGTAAGGTTCGTTGCTTTGAGTAGTGTTGCTCTAATGCACCTTCATGTGCTAAATGCAACCATTTAGTGTACTCGTCCTCTTCTACACAACAAGCCAAGATTCCTTGATCTGTGTGCTTGTACATACTTCCTGCCATGATGTGATACTTTTGGGCTTTTACTACCTCCCTATCCTGCGTGTTTATTACTGGATGGTTAGGTCCGTATGTCAATACTGGCACTAATGGCTTAGCCCACTGAGGTATTACTTCCAAATTAAACAAGTAAGCATCAGGAAGATCATCTGATACTCCTTGTGGGGCTTCTCTCGATGTGAGCCTAGAAAGGTGATCTGCTCTCAAATGAGTCTTTCCTTTCCTTACCACAACCTCAAAATCATATTCCATTAGCAAGAGAAACCATCTTACTAATCTACCTGTGGTGCATGGCTTGTTTACCAAGTATAGTAGAGCTTGATGATCAGTAAAAAATTTAAACTTATTTGCAAGAAAATAATGTCCAAACTTTTTAACCACATACACCATGCCTAAGCCTTCTCTCTCAGTAGTGGTGTAATTTCGTTCAGCTGCATTCAATTGTCTACTGGCATAGGCAATTGGGAGATCCATATTACCTTCACCAGTAGGTTGTGCGAGTACACATCCAATAGCGTAATTGGATGCATCCACATGAACATGGAATGGCTTGTTCCAATCTGGTGTGGTCAAGATTGGTGCTGAACATAATCTTTGTTTAAGCTCCTGGAAGGAACTCTCACATTCATCCGTCCACTCAAAGTTAGTTAGAAGTCTGTACATGGGCTTTGCAATGACAGCATACATGTGAATGAACCGGCGGTAGTAACCACAATGTCCCATGAAAGCTTGTACTTCCTTGACATTCCTTGGCCTAGGTAGCTCTGCTATGGCTCTCACTTTCTCTTCGTCAGTGGATATGCCATTCTTTGACACACTGTGTCCTAGAATCTTGCCTTGCCTGACCATAAAAACGCACTTTTCTAGGTTCAGGCAGACTTGATATTCTCTACATTTGTCAAAGATTTGTCTGAGTTCAGGAATATGGGTTTGTCTAATGTTGGAATGAGCACAAAGATCATCAACATAGACTTCTAAGTTCTTCCTCAGGAACTCTTTAAATACATGGCACATCAGCCTCTGGAAGGTAGCTGGTGCATTAGAAAGCCCAAATGGCATTACCCGAAAGGCGAATATGCCCCATTCTGTGGCAAAAGCTGTCTTATGCTGATCCTCTGGAGCTATGGCTACTTGATTGTAGCCCGAAAATCCATCGAGGAAGCTATACACTTCCTTGCCTGCTACTCTTTCTAAGAGATGTTCTGTGATGGGAAGCGGATAGTTATCTCAAATTGTGGCTGCATTGACCTTCTTCAAGTTAATGCATACACGCAGCTTGCCATTCTTCTTGGGCACCACTACGATGGGGGATACCCACTCAGTGTGCTCAATTTCATAGATAAATGCAGCTTCAACCAGTCTATCTATCTCCTCTTTAATCTTGGCAGCGTAATTATCGTTATATGTATAGGGCTTTTGCTTAGAGGGTTTAGCATCTGAGGTCATGGGGATAGTGTGTGAGCATATGTCAGGGTCAACACCTTTCAAATCCTTGTAACTCCAAGCGAATACATCTCTGTATTCTCTTAGCAAGGATATTAATGCATGCTCTTCTTCCTCTGTTAGGTCGTGGCCTATGTAAGTGCATCTCTCCTCTCCTTCTTCTAGGGCCACTACTATTTTCTTGGTGGTTTCTTTGTTATCATAGGCCTCTCCTGATTGTGCCTCTCGTTTCAGCATTCTGATCATGACTCTCCTGTCATCTATCTCATACTTCTTAAAATTTTCTGGGACCTCAAACAAAGATTCCTCCTCTTCTTGTGTGACTTCTTTCTTCTTCCTTTTCTTTCCTTCTTCCTTAGGGGTCACATGTGTGGCTAATCGTACATCATTTGTAAGCTCTCCATGCCTCTGGGGTTGAAATTCTACTTCATGGAAGTATTCTTCATCTGATGCAAAAGGTGGGTCCATAATGATTGACTCTAGATCTGAGTCACTCGCATCCTCAAATGCATCAGGGTTAGGTTCACACTCTTCTAAGACTGCCTCTCCCATGATTGGCTCTATGGAGAAGACTGAAATGTCATAGCCATCTTCATCACAGTGAGGTGTCCATTGTTCTTCATTGATGGCTACATCCATTGTTGTTAGGATTTCTGCCCAGCCGTGGGGTTCAAATTCTTCATCCGGAAAGACTACAGGCGCATAGGCTGGGTCTTGGATTGATCTATGGGTTTCTTTTGCACCTACCTCCCTGGCCTTTTCCCTCTTCTCTTCTTCTACTGCTACTTTGCACATCCATAAGTGGGTGTCTTCATGCATCCATGAGGATCCTGACCCTATGGAATGCACCGATTCTGTATCATCTTTGGCTTTATGGATGGGATTCCATTGGATAGGAGGGACATCTCTATGAGAGTAATCCTTGAGATTGACTTTGGTTGTAACACCTAAGTGCTGCAAATACAAAGAATTGGTTCCCCAATCCTGTACCACTTGCAACTGCCGCATAAATGGTCTTCCCAAAATCATTTCATAGGCATGATTTTTGCTGAAGTCACATATAGCAAATGTATGCTCAAACTCGACACCACAGGTGGTGAGAGTTATTCCTTCTAGCAATCCTAAGGGTCTCTCA
Source organism: Ceratopteris richardii (assembly GCA_020310875.1). Taxonomy (NCBI): domain Eukaryota; kingdom Viridiplantae; phylum Streptophyta; class Polypodiopsida; order Polypodiales; family Pteridaceae; genus Ceratopteris; species Ceratopteris richardii. The sequence continues at coordinate 113,427,126 of CM035419.1, read as the reverse complement.
ATATGACCATCGGCCATCTGCAATTTCATTCTCGTTGGCCTGAGTGCTGGCTTGCCCCAACGCTTCCATAGGGAAGTGGTGGCAATTGCAACTCCTGCACCTAAGTCCAAAATTGCCTTGGTGGTGTACTCCTGGTAGGTAATGGGAAGATAGGTGTTCCCTTCTTCACCTTCACACATATCTCCTATCTTATCCAAGGGTATCTCTGGCACTGTCCTATGTGATCCTACCTGGGAACGAGGTTTTGCTATCTCGGGCACTTGAGTGGCTACATGTTCCCACACTTCTGGTCTAACCTTAAGCAGCTCTTCCAAAGTGAGATTGCACTGCACTTTAGTGTTTTTCACTACCTCTGTGTTCCTATGTAAGACTGAGTCTTCGTTTCTTACCATGATTGTAGGTGCTCTCATACAGGTGGACTTTGCTTCCCATGGGCCTGTGAAATGGGGTAGTTCTTGTAAAGAATTAGACTCGAAGTCTAATCTTTCTTGAGATTGGGCACTCTCCTGCTCTCCATAAATGGAAGGAAGGTCTTGTGGGAATTGATCATGTGTGTCATCCACCAGTTCAATGGGAGGAGGAACTTCACTCTCTTTAGCCCATTTCTCTTCTTGAATCTCTCGCAAGAATTCTGGTGTGTATTGATTCATAGAAGAAGAGGGCTCCGTAGAGTTAGGCACGTAGGCCTCAGGCACATAGGCTTTCTGGGTAGGAAGACCTGCTCTTTCACTAGCCTTGTCATGGTGTTGAGGGGCAAGTTCCTTTTGTGATTGTGCCATTAGATTCTCTATTCTTTCTAGGGAGGGGGGGTTGTCTGGTTCAGTGGAATTGGGCACATAAGCTTTCGGTGGGGGATGGGTCATGTTTTTGCTTGCGTTATCTCTTTCTTGATTTTTTTCTTTCTTGGCAGATCTTGCAATTATGCCCTCTAACTTCTCTAGAAGTCCATCCAAGTGTAATTGCGTCTTGGCTGAGCCCGAGTAATTGAAAAGGCGACTGGCTTCAAACATAGTCTGAGCCAATGCGACCATTTTCGCGCAAAGCTTGGTTCTTTCTATCTCTAGGTCAGCTCTAGGGTAGCACTTGTCATGATCCATTACATTTGGCCCTTCTTGGATTCTGGCCTGATATGCTTTAAGCATCATGTCTATGTCTTCAGGAGTGGGATCAGCTAATACTGATCCTGCTCGGGGTGGTGGGTGGGTTACGTGGGGTGTATTAGAGGGTGGAGGGATGGAGGGTGATGGGGATGGTAGCGGTGGGAATGTGTGAGAGTGCGGTTGAGATGTGATCTCTATGATTTTGGCCTTGGTTTCTCGTAGACTTTCCTCAAGTTCACTCATCTTCTTTGCCCATTGCCTTTTCATTCTTTCACGGCTATCTCTCCAAGCTCTTGTCCTCTTCTTATTTTGGCTATCAGTATCGCTAGCGTCTGGGCTCTTTTCCTGGCTTACTCCTTGGTTTTGCTGCACTGCTTGAGCTCTAGTGACTACCTGTACGGGTGCAGTGGAAGTGACACTTCCTGTGGAATCTACCACTAACTCAATAACATTAATAGGAGTGATTTTTGGCATATTATTAGGATTCTTAGGGCAGTCTCGTAAGAGATGCTCCTTTCCACACTCCTGGCAATAGCCTTGAATTGTTACTGACTGGGGTTGCATAGGTGGAGGTAAGGGACAATCACGAATGGGATGATCTCCCTGACATCTGTAACATGGTCCTTTAGGGAATGGGGGTCTTACTTGCTTAGGTTGAGGCCTAGGGTTGGGGTTTGCATACATGACGTTTGTGTAATCTGACTCCCAACTAGGTTCATTTGGCTCTTCACTATAGTAAGACTCACCATGTTCAGGAGACTGCATGTAGTAGGCCTGGGGGCTATCAACATGTGTAGAATCAAAGCTATGGTCACTCGGGTCACTTTCAGAAAGCAATGGTGTTACAGGGACTATAGCTCTATTCAGGTTTTCTTCTGCAGCGGCATACTTTACAGGGATCACGTTGGTAGGAGCAGGTGGTTGCTGTGCTAGCACTGGCTGGGGTCTCAGTTGGTTTTGGTAGGGTTGGTAGGTTTGTTGAGGTCTCACATACTGCTGAGGTGGGTACTGGTTCTGGTATCTTCCTTGCTGAGGGTATGGTTGTGGGTACGTCTGTCTAACGGTTTGCTTATTGTAGGGACAATCTTGCGCGGTGTGATTGGTGTACCTTCATTCTATGGTGCAGTATTGGCTACTAGGATTAGCTTGGGGTTGAGCCATAATGGGACAGACATTCGCCATATGGTCGCCTCCACAAGTGTAGCACCTCTTAACTGGGGCAAACCTTGGGATTTGTTTGCTAGAGACACCTAGTTTCTGAGCTACTTTCTCTGCTAATTCCTCAATTGATGTGGATTGCGAGGAAGAGAGGCTAAAGGCACTATCTGAGTCCTTGTAGATTTTGGACAGCTCTAGCTCCTCCCCTAGGCTATCCTCAATGTCAATACACATGCGTACACACTCTTCTATGGTCCTAGGGTCCTTCAAGTACACATATGATCTTAATTTGGTACTTAGCAGTCCATCCAAGAATAGAGCCACTTGCTTAGCTGGTGTGGGTAGCTCAGGGACAGGGCATCTCTCCAAGTATTGCCTAAATCTTCTTCTTGCAAGTCTCACGGTTTCTTGAGGGGTTTGCTTAAAGCTGTGAATCAATGAGGAGGTATTATGTCTTATGCCACTCTTAGAGAATTCAATAATGAAAGCCTCTAAGAGTTGGTCTATGCTCCTGAACTGTCTCTCGTTTAGTGGCTGAAACCATGTCAGGGCAGTGTTCCTAAGGGTTAGACCAAAGGCATTGTACTGTGTGAACAGATCCTCCACTTGTTCAGCTCTCAAGACTTGCCTAAACTCAGCCACATGATCGTATGGATCTCCAGTGCCATCGAAGTAGTTCTTCATGGACTTAACTAGCTGAGTCGGTCTCAAAGTCCTTGCATGCTCTCTAGGTCGTGGTAGAGGGAACTCATCCGCATTTCTTTGATTCCTGTGAGCTCTAAGTATCTCAGGTTCTACTCTATTTGTTTCCATTCTTGTTCTTTCTCTGCCCCCTGGGTTGGCAAAGCTTACTTCCGGTCTATCTCTACTCCTGTCCCTTTGAATTCCATGAGCTTGGGATGTTCCAGCTCCAGGGTGACCATAGGACACATTCGATCTTGGTTGGGGGAAAACGAATTCACCCTTCCAAGTGTAAGCATGTCTATCATGTTCTGTAACCACAAAGATCCTCTCTGAAGCGTGATCCAAGTAGGTCACTCTGCCCGGGCTATCAGGATCCTTAAACTCATAGATCATGATTGTTCCTATATCAATTGGCGGATCAGATTTATACCTCCAAAAGGCTTCGTCAGTCTCTCGGTTCAGAAGCAAATCTATGCTCTTGTTGTCTTGGGGAACCCACTCCGGTGTGAGGATTCTAGTAAGAACAGATTTCCCTCGAGGGGTCCTGGGCTCCCCTCCTACGTTCCCTTGTTCTAGGTCATCTATGTCCGATTCTGGGACTACATTCCCGACTTCATCTATCCTATCTGGGTGACTGGTGACTACATATATTGTCCCTTCCTTGTCTAAGTACGCTCCGTTTTCGAACTTGACAGCTGGGCGCTCTAGTCCAATAGATTGGTCAGGGTTTTTAATCTGGACCACGGATCTTCCTAGACCGTCCTCATAGATGCTAGCACCTAATCGGTTGGTCCTAAGGTATTCCAGCTGCGTCTTGTACGGGCCTTCTACCTTGTGCAAGTATGGCACTCCTGAACTTCCCGTAGGTCTGTCCATGCCTTGAGACATCTCTGATTCGCTAGTCTCAGAGCTAGGGTAGTATGAGTGG
>CM035419.1:113345756-113400756 GCA_020310875.1 Ceratopteris richardii | reverse complement strand
TGTCCAAACCAAGCCAATACATCCACGTGTCCATCAATGCCCAGTCCTTGGCCCTTCTAAAGAAGCATGATTGATACCTGAACACCCATCCGAATCACCTATCGCAGACGCTACAATCATACTCGACTCCACACCCTGACCAACAACCTCCATACAGGCCACCAATATCAAAATCACCTCCAACTTCCATTGAAACTCTTCCTTCTCCTATACATTCAACTTCCCCTGTCCACCCTAGCTCACCTCCCGTATCCTCATTCATAATAAGTGTTGCAGCAGAAGCCATAGCACCTCCAGTCACCCAAGCAATACCCAAAACCTTTACCCCTGGTACATCAAACTTCATTCCCCCCACCCCAATTAATCCGTTCCTCAACCCATCCTTTCATTCCTTTCCTCTCCCTCCAAGACCTCTTTTCCCTTTCCCTCCACCAATGACCTTCTCATCGGTATCCCCTCTCGTCCCGATTATATCACCTTTGCCTTCTCCTCTACTTCAAACCATCTGTGAAACTCAACAAGTCATATATTCCTCCTCCTTTGTAAATCTTGTATTCACACCCATGCATGCACCCACCATCACACCACTATTCACGGTTAGTGCACTAGATACCACGTCTAGTGACATGGACATTTCACCACCTACCGCACCACCACTCACATCCATCGTTTCACCACAACATATCGGCACACCACAATTTTCTATGGTCACCACTCCATCCACCCTCACATTCCCCTTTCCCTTTCCCCTTGCATCTACACCCGCACTAGCATCACCTTCACACATTGCACCATTGTTATTATCACCCACCATCGACACTACATTTCGCCAAATGTTTGCATGCGTGACTCAAGTCAGAGACAAATTTGCATCTCTCGAAAACAACTACCAGGCATTGAAGCAGACCACTACACAATTACAGGTGCAATTAAATTCTTTGAACATTGAGAACACTTCTCTAAATGCATGCAATCAGGAACTACATGAGGCTTACCACTCATTAGAATTAGAATCAGAACGGAAGACTAAAGAAGACCTCACCGATGTAGAAAATCTTTTACATGCTCAGATAGTACGCAACGCCATGCTCACACAAAATATGGGACTATTAAGATGCCATCTTGCAGCCGCCAAAGAAGAGAACCAAAGGCTGCAAGGCAGAATCGCAAAAACTTTGAAGCTGCGATGGATTGACCAGATGAAACATTAAGTCCCAACAGATTCAAAGCAGTCCCCTTTGAGATTATGCAAGTATTATTGGAGAATCACGTGCGATTACTAGATGACTATGATAGAATAAATGAAGAATATCAAAAGCTACAGGCAGATCACAAAGCCTTACTACTAAAGGAAACAACACATCCCCAAAGTGTTCTCGAAGTCACACCCCCAGAAATCCTAGATGAAGTCACTATGTTACGGGCTCATGTCATTGACCTCCAAGCATAGATTGCAACTCAATCAGAGCCTCTAAGGCTAGAGTCCCCACTAGAGATTCCTACTGAAGAAGAAATTGTTTCTATACCGGTGGAGGATACATACGAAGAAGCATATGAACCACAACCGATCCTAGGTGGACGTGTCAGAGTAGAAGGGCAAGACACATTTGAAATTCTGATTCCCGCATGGCTCAACTCAGTGGAAGAGCTAGGTATGACTCACTCTACACACGTAGAAACATAGCTACATGCCATGGCCTTAATTGAGGAATGCATTTTACAATCGCCCTATTTCTCTAAGGTAGCCTCTCGACGATATATCTCCATCAATGAGCATCAGTACAAACCCTACTTTCTATACATGTCAGAGTACCAATTAGCTATTGAAAAGGAAACGGGGAAGAAACCAATGCACGCTACACAATTTGAGCTCGAAGACCTACCCCCTGAAGCCAAGAAAGGAAAGATGTTTCAGCCAAATTGGCGCATGGAGCTGTTACAAGAACATATGAAAATGATGCACACCTAGACAAAAGCACCACTCCACTTAAAATACAATCCGTGCTAGGGTCCAATGCCAAGAAACCACTCCTAGAAGGCATTTGCAATGAAAGTTCAAAATAATAAACAATGCCAAGATTGGCTAAACTATCCCTATCTAGCACCCCCCCTGGCCCTCCAACCATGGGATATATGATGGCGACCATCCTCCACTGGCTCCCCTGCCTACACCGAAGGGATGATGTCGTCGCATATATGACCATCAAGATCTTTGATATGATGCAAACAGTTTTCAAGATCTTTCATCATGTCAAAGCACCACATGTCAATACTCTCGGCTTTGAGAGTGGCAACCAAGACATTGCATATGAAATGAGCACCACACCATCGCTTTGGGTATGTTACACATGGAACTACCACATCAAGTATTTACCTGCATGTTATAAGACGACTTTTGAAGAAATGTTCACGACGGGCTTCTACAAATACCATTATGAAGTTTTTATCAATCTGCCTATCCATCTACTTCAGTTATTCACTTGCGAGCAACTTGTATATTCAACTTGCACTACCAACTTCCACCTCCCGATGAACCTCAGGTGATAGACTAGGAAAAATTAGAAGTTGATCTCACATGAGGCATTCCCATCAGGGAGCACACCCTCGCACAAGACCTCTTGCAAAACTACATTATGTAGACCCTGTTGATGTATAAAACACCACAAGAAATGAATTAATGTGACACTAGAACACCTCTATGGTCACCATTAACTCATTGCCACTCAAAACTTTGAGAAATGACAGCCAAAACCAAGAACTTTACTTCTTCAGATTTTTCCAGTCACTGAAATGACATACCTTCAGTATTTTGCTAATTTATCCTAGGTCAAATATTATTTCTCCAAGATCTTTTAGTGGATGAAATTAGAAGAGTAGAGCTTTCCAACAAGCTATCATATGTAAGAAACGGATCTCTAGAACTCAAGTTATGGCCCTCACAAGATGACCCTGTATGACTTGCCAAAACTGGAAATTTTGCCTTCTTTAGTAATTTTGAGTGTCTAAAAATGAAAATTCGATGCCTAGCATCGACTTGCAACCAAAAGTCGATGCCTGGCATCGACTTTCAGCTTTTTTAGCCACTTTTTCAGTGCCAGAATTACCCCCTTGAACACACACATGAACAATGTTGGATGTGATGGCTGGGTACAATCAGAAGATCAAGTTGGTGCAGCTAGACCTGCTTCACACCTGCCCTCTTTTCTCTTCAGATATGGTTAGAAGACTCCTTGAGCTTCCAAATGACACAAAGAAACTATATATGTGCTTTACAAAATGATTGAGTAATGACCAAATCAAAACAGATGATTTTGAACCTTCACAACTCCAAAGACTTTCTATTCCTGTATTGACACCTGCTCAGTCCTAAGCTCAGTGTGACCAGCACACTTGCAATTGGTTTAATTCCTTCTGGGAGTATTAAATTAACTTAACAAGCTACCATTAGCAAGTTAAATCACTCCAATTAACAAACTATACACTGAGCATGATCTTTAGCAAAATCAGAGACACCCCCGACTTTTTAGGAACAACACAGAGAAATACCAGTGACTGCCTCGACTGCAATTTCTCCCAAATGGCTGAATGGAATGACTTGAAATTTTGTAGTGTTGTAGAATGCTTTGAGATGGTTCCAATGAGCTATAGAACACTCAATTTGGTTCAGTAGATCCAGAGAAATGCTCCTTTGAAGTTGACAGACTTGAAGGTGATCACACAGAGAAAAACAGAGATAATGACTATGAGTATATGTATTGAATCTATCAAATGTACATTCCCATTGGCATGTAAAGTGATGCCCAATGGTACTCAGAGGTGTAGGCTCAATAGTAGCTCTCACACACTCACTAATTTGCTTGGATTAGCCTCAGGGAGTGAGCACACAGCCCGCGACTTTTACATTGACTTTTATAGGAGTTTAAGTGAGTTTGAATTTCAAATTCAAATATAGGCTCCCTCAAATCTCTCAACTAATCACATGGAGATATTCTCTCCATTCATAACTTCTGATTTCCACGACTTTTGAATGTAGGTGAGATTACAAGAAGTCATATTGACTTTTTACATAAAGTAAAATGTAACTAAACATAGGCATGTGTTCCTATGGTCTTCCTTCAAATGAAGTCTTCATGAATGCTCTTGTGAAACCTTCAAGGTTGATATCCAATGCTCTTCAAGGTACAAGTCAAAGCCAAGTGTTAAGGCTTGTTTTGCACCAACAGCTCCCCCTCAAGCCAAACACTTGCTTGAGTCTTCATCTTTAATCTTCAATGATATCCTGCAATCCTATCATGGATTTAAACCTGCATAGCTTGCTCCCATCCAAAGATTTTGTAAGCAAATCTGCACATTGAATATTAGTGGACACATATGATAATTGGATTTCCTTGCTAAGTAATTTCTCCCTCACATAGTGGTAATGCACCTCTATGTGTTTTGTCCTAGCATGATACACAGGATTAGCTGCTAGGTGAAGTGAACTTGTGTTATCTCCAAATATGATAGGTGGCCTTGTATATAGACCCAATTCTGAGTATAGTAGCTTCAACCATATGGCTTCTTGAGTGGCATTGGCTAGCCCTCTGTACTCTGCCTCAGTAGATGATAGAGCCACTGTGGGTTGTTTCTTGGATGACCAAGAAATTGGTTTATCACCTGCAAAGCATATGTAACCAGATGTACTCCTCCTGTCATCCTTGCAACCTGCCCAATCTGCATCAAACTTTGATAACTTGTAATATCCTTGAGTTCTTCTCCTTCATGTGCATTGAGTTTGTGGTTGACCTCCATAGGAATGTTTGAGACTTTAGCTTCCTGCAAATTAAACTTCTTGACCATGTCCTGAATGTACTTCTTCTGAGTAATAAATATACCTGAATTTGTGTAGACTAATTCAAGCCCTAGGAAGTACTTCAATAATCCAAGATCATTGATCTTGAATTCCTTCATCATTTGACCTTTGATGTGTCTAATTCCTTGAACATCATTTCCTGTAATAATGATGTCATCAACATAGACACACAAGTATATTACCTCTGAATTGTTCTTCTTTATAAACAATGAAGTATCTGCTTTACTCATCACAAATCCTTGATCCAAGAGATAGGTTGTCAACCTATAATTCCATGCTCTAGGTGCCTGTTTCAATCCATACAGAGCCTTCTTCAATTTACACACATGATTTACCTTATTGGGATCCTCATAGCCAGGTGGTTGTGACATGTAGACCTCTTCAGATATCCATCCATTCAAGAATGCATTCTTTACATCCAATTGGTACATGTTCCAATTCTTGGATGCAGCTACACTCACCATAATTCTGATAGTTGGCATCTTTGCTACAAGAGAAAATGTCTCCTCATAATCAATGCCTTGGGTTTGTGCAAAACCCTTGGCTACCAACCTAGCTTTGTACCTGCTTATTGTACCATCTGAGTTCCTTTTGAGTTTGTAGATCCATCTGGATCCTATCACCTTCATGGAGTCCTTCTTGGGTACCAAGTCCCAAGTATCACTCTCCTTGAGAGCCTCCATTTCTTCATCCATTGCTTCCTTCCATTCTGGTTTAGTAATAGCTTCCTCAAATGTACCTGGTTCTTCACTTAAGATATCCTTTGCAAGATATACAGAGTGCTTGGTTACAAGTGAAGTATCATAACCATACCTAATTGGTTTCTTCTTTTCTCTTGAAGATCTCCTCATAGCTTGAGTTGAGGATTCTGGATTGTCTTCAAGTTGCTTCATCTTCATCTTCCCTTTGGATTTCCAAGCTTTGAATTCTTCAATGTTGATGGTGTCTTCATCATCTGAACTTGTGTCCTCATTCTGAGTTGGTTCTTGCCTGACAAGCTTTGGAAAGTCTTCTTCCATATCATAAGGTAGGCTAACTTTCCTGCACTCATTATCATACCATGAATCATTTTCATCAAAGATTACATCTCTGCTTACCTTGAAGCCTTTGTTTGAGGGGTTATAGAACCTGTATCCTTTCTGATTCAAATCATAACCAATAAAGATACACTTTTCAGCCTTAGGGTCTAGCTTTCCCCTTACCTGTGAGGGAATATGCACATATGCAACACACCCAAAGATCTTGCAATGATCCAGAGATGGTCTCTTACCATGCCAAGCCTCATAGGGTGTCATTCCATCAAGTGTCTTTGATGGCAACCTGTTGATCAAGTATGTGGCAGTAGATACACTCTCTGCCCAAAGATAATTTGGTAATTTTTTCTCATTAAGCATAGACCTAGCTGTCTCCACAATGAGTCTATTCCTCCTTTCTGCTACCCCATTTTGTTCAGGTGAGTACCTTGTGGTAATCTCCCTCTTGATGCCTCTTTCCTGCAAGAACTCTTCAAAGTCATTTGAGAAGTATTCTCCACCACCATCAGACCTTAACCTCTTCAAATGTCTACCTGTTTGATTCTCAACTAATGCAAGATACCTTTTGAAACAATTAAATACTTCATCTTTATGTTTCATGAAGTACAAGACAGTCCATCTGCTATAATCATCTATAAAAGATACATAGTACCTTGATCCAGATATGGATGGCTCCTTGCTTGGTCCCCAAACATCTGTATGCACCAATTCCAAGTAGTCTTCATGCATAAAACCTTTTTTGGTATATGGCAATCTGTGTGACTTACCAAATTGACAAGCCCCACACTTGTATATCATGTGTTGCTTGGATACATTAGGTATCCCAAGCACACATTGATCCCTACTCATTTGCTTTATGGTCCTCTCTCCAATGTGACCTAATCTTTTGTGCCACATCTCCAATTCTGATAGAGTTTGGTCCTTATAATTGTACAAGGCAATATTCTTAGTATCCTCAAGTTCAAAGGTAAATAGTCTACTTGATTTCTCTCCCTTGGCTATCCTTCTGAATCCATGTCTTGGATCCTCCACATATGCACCATGTTGAGTGAACCTGACCTGTAGACCTTTTTCAACAATCTGACCTACACTCATCAGATTCTTGGTGATTGTTGGAACATACAATACTCTGCTTAGCAAATTCTGATTACCATCACTTGTTTTGACATTACCTACTTTAACCACTGAATGTTTAGTGTCATCACCTGTCTGCACTTGATGCTTGCCTTTAGGTTCTTCCAAATCAGAGAGTAAGGCAACATTCCCAGCTACATGGTTAGAGCAACCTGAGTCAATATAGAACAAATGATCATCATTGATACCTGATTTAGATGTCATGTTCATAATCAACAAGGAATCATCTTGATCCTCTGCATAATTGTTGTAATCCTTTCTGTTCCTGTATCCTCCTTGATAATTGCCATTGTGATTGTAGCTATTGTTGTTGTAATTATTGTTGTAGCCATGGTAGCCTTGAGATTGATTGAATCTGCCTCTGCCTTGGGAGTATCCTCCTCTTTGGTGACCTCTTCCTCTTTGATTCTTGTAGTTCTTGTAGCATTCATCTGTAGTATGGTTAGACAAGCCACAAATATTGCATGGAGATTGATTATAGGGTCTCCCCCTACCTGACTTACCTCCTCTGCCCCTACCTCTAGATGATCTACCTCTCCCTGCATAGTTTGCTTGGGAGGTGGATCCTTCTTCATCAACTTTCTTACTTTTACCCTTGTCTTTAGACTTCTTATCTGTATATAGGGCAGAGGGATTGTTACCTTTTGATTGCTCTCCATTCTTTGTGATCTTTGCTTCATGTGTGAATAGTTGTCCAATCAGAGTTGTTAGATCAGGTGCTTGGATGTCCATGTACAAGTCCATTGCAGTGGTAAAGCTTTCCCACTTGTCATCTGCTTTGAGTCCATTGATCACTTGTCTGACTATTTGCTCTTCTTCAATTTCTTCTCCAACACTTGCAAGTTGATCTGCAATGTCTTTGACTTTGGTGACAAAATCTGAGACACATTGTTTTGATTGCTTCCTGAGAGTTGTAAACTCAATCCATAGCTGATTCTTTCTGGCCCTTGTGCTTGATGAGAAGTATGTTGACAAGGTTTCCCAAGTCCCTTGGGAAGTCTTACAGTTCCTAACATGAGGTAGAAGAAAATCAGAGATAGAGTTTAGGAGATATGACCTTGCCAAAGCATCTTTAGCACACCATTGATTAAGTCTCTCATGCTCATCCTTTGTAGGTAGGCCTCTGGTTTTGAATGAGGGCAACTCCTCATCTCCTGATATGTATCCATACAAGCTTCTCCCTTGTAGATAAGTCTTCATTCTTAATGACCATGCCTGGTAGTTATTCCTATCCAATTTGTCAATAAAGGAAGGGAAACCATCACCCATGATTACCTTATTTGCTCTGATACCACTGTTGGATGTGATGGCTGGGTACAATCAGAAGATCAAGTTGGTGCAGCTAGACCTGCTTCACACCTGCCCTCTTTTCTCTTCAGATATGGTTAGAAGACTCCTTGAGCTTCCAAATGACACAAAGAAACTATATATGTGCTTTACAAAATGATTGAGTAATGACCAAATCAAAACAGATGATTTTGAACCTTCACAACTCCAAAGACTTTCTATTCCTGTATTGACACCTGCTCAGTCCTAAGCTCAGTGTGACCAGCACACTTGCAATTGGTTTAATTCCTTCTGGGAGTATTAAATTAACTTAACAAGCTACCATTAGCAAGTTAAATCACTCCAATTAACAAACTATACACTGAGCATGATCTTTAGCAAAATCAGAGACACCCCCGACTTTTTAGGAACAACACAGAGAAATACCAGTGACTGCCTCGACTGCAATTTATCCCAAATGGCTGAATGGAATGACTTGAAATTTTGTAGTGTTGTAGAATGCTTTGAGCTGGTTCCAATGAGCTATAGAACACTCAATTTGGTTCAGTAGATCCAGAGAAATGCTCCTTTGAAGTTGACAGACTTGAAGGTGATCACACAGAGAAAAACAGAGATAATGACTATGAGTATATGTATTGAATCTATCAAATGTACATTCCCATTGGCATGTAAAGTGATGCCCAATGGTACTCAGAGGTGTAGGCTCAATAGTAGCTCTCACACACTCACTAATTTGCTTGGATTAGCCTCAGGGAGTGAGCACACAGCCCGCGACTTTTACATTGACTTTTATAGGAGTTTAAGTGAGTTTGAATTTCAAATTCAAATATAGGCTCCCTCAAATCTCTCAACTAATCACATGGAGATATTCTCTCCATTCATAACTTCTGATTTCCACGACTTTTGAATGTAGGTGAGATTACAAGAAGTCATATTGACTTTTTACATAAAGTAAAATGTAACTAAACATAGGCATGTGTTCCTATGGTCTTCCTTCAAATGAAGTCTTCATGAATGCTCTTGTGAAACCTTCAAGGTTGATATCCAATGCTCTTCAAGGTACAAGTCAAAGCCAAGTGTTAAGGCTTGTTTTGCACCAACAAACAAGACCACTTTTATGTGGGAAGTCGATGCCAGGCATCGACTTTATGCTGAAACTCGATGCCAGGCATCGAGTTGCTCCACAAACATCATTTTTTCAAGAAGTTCTAGCAGTACATGACAGTCAGAGAATAAAACACGAACTTATCAACACAAACTCGATGCCAAGCATCGAGTTGCTTGGAAAACTTGAACTTTTGAATTCATCACATAGTAGGTAAGCATGGAGATGATGGAGAGAGTCTCATACATAGAAATTTAACTATTTCTTCTCATAGCTATGATAAACTCAGAAGTTTTACAGGTGTTAGAAGTTTTACAGGTGCTATCTCACTCAGAGAAGCCCGACTCTATTTAGTCATACAAAATGAACTCCTTCTCACATTCTATCACTCTCTTCCACTTCTTCTCTCATCACGTCAGTTGATACAAACTAACTTATATAGATTTTCTCATTCTTGTGACTTTTAAAAAACTTCTAGAACTAAAGTGAACTAACTTTACAAATATAATACACTTGTGAATTTGTCCCTTCACATAGGCATGTAGTTTTATTATAAAGTTTTGATCTTCAAATGTATGTCTAATTAGTGATTGTTTCTCCAACAACTCCCCCTCAATCACTATTTGACATTCTCTGTTTCTTCATATCATCTTCTTTTCTTTTACTCCTGCCATGCTTTTGAATCTGCTAATCTTCACACCATCCAAGCTCTTTGTCATTATGTCTGCTATCTGATCTTTTGTAGAAATGTACTCCACTTCTATTTCTTTCTCCATCACCTTTTCTCTCAAGAAATGATAATGTATGTCTATATGTTTCGTTCTTGCATGAAATACTGGATTTGTTGCAAGATAAAGTGAACTCATATTATCTCCATGTATTGTAGGTATACCTTGATCAATGCCCAAGCTTTTGAACAATGTCTGCATCCATATGACCTTCTTAGCTGCTTCCACAAGTCCTTTGTACTGAGCTTCAGTTGATGATAATGCTACTGTATGTTGTTTCTTTGAACACCAACTTACAAGCTTATCACCAATGTATATCATGTAGCCATGAGTTGATCTTCTGTCATCCTGGTTACCTGCCCAGTCTTAATCACTATAGGCTCTTAACTTCAAATCTGATGTAAAAGGATAATATAATCCTTCCTTTATAGTTCCTTTGATATATCTGAGAACTCTTTGACCTGCAATCCAATGTGGGTCCTTTGGACAATGCATGAATTGTGACAAAACTCCCACTGCATAACTAAGATCAGGTCTTGTTATTGTAGCATAAATCAAACTACCCACAAGAGATTGATACTTCCTCATATCTTTGTATTCTGCACCATCATATTTACTGAGATTGTGATTAACTTCAAGTGGAGTTGAAGCTTCTCTGCAATTTTCCATATCAAACTTCTTCAATAGATTCAGAAGATACCTTTCTTGTGATACATATATGCCATGATCTGTATAAGTGACTTCCATTCCAAGAAAGTATGACAACTTTCCTAAATCACTGATCTTGAATTCGCTTTCAAGTAATCTCTTTACCTCCTTGATTCCTTCATTTGAAGTACCTGTGATTATAATCTCATCTACATAAATACAAATGTAGATTGTACCTTCCTCTGTTCTTTTGATGAGTAGACTTGGATCTGCTTTTGAACTTTGATATCCAAGTTCATTGAGATACTTCACCAGTCTATAGTTCCATGCTCTTGGAGCTTGTTTTAATCCATAGAGTGCTCTTCTCAACCTGCAAACAAAATTTGGATACCTGGAATCTATAAAGCCTTGAGGTTGTTCCATGTATACCTCATCTGATATGTATCCATTCAAGAATGCATTCTTTATATCCAATTGACTTAGAGTCCATCCTTTTGAAGCTTCAATAGCAATGATTGTCCTTATAGTTGACATCTTAGCTACAGGACTAAATGTCTCATCATAATCTATGCCATAGGTTTGGGCATAGCCTTTCACCACCAGTCTAGCTTTGTATCTGGCTATACTTCCATCTGCAAGCTTCTTCACTTTATAAACCCATTTATTTCCAATTACTTTCTTACCATTTGGTTTAGGAACAAGTTCCCATGTCTTGTTCTCCTCGAGTGCATTGAATTCTTCCTTCATGGCTTCTTCCCATTGCTTCTTACCTTTAGCTTCATCATAGTCCTGAGGTTCTTCATCATCTTTGACCATGTAAGCATAATTCTTCTGAGTTATGTAAGAAGTATCATAAGAATACCTTTCAGGTTGTCTTCTAGTCTTGCTTGACGTTCTTGGTTCACATTCTTCATAAGTGCCTGGATACACCCCTTCATCAAATATAGGAGCTTCTTCATTCCTTCTTGTTAATCCACTACTGGATGTACTTGCTTGCATATAGTCTTCATCTCTATTCACCTGCACAATTAATTTTCCTTTCTCACATCTTCTTACCTCTTCTTCAAATTCTTGAGCTGTATGACTTTGATCTGCATACCAACTTTTCTGTTCATCAAATGTAACATCTCTAGAAACAAGAAATTGTTTGGTTAGAGGATTCCACAACCTGTAACCCATCTGCTTTTCATCATAACCAATGAACACATATTTTTCTGCCTTTGGTTCAAGTTTATGTCTAAGTTGTGATGGCACATAAGCATATGCAATTGATCCAAACACTCTACAATGATCTAGTGTTGGTTTCTTACCCCACCAAGCTTCATATGGAGTCATTCCATTGAGAGCTACACATGGTAATCTATTCACAAGATATGTAGATGTATTTACAGCCTCAGCCCAAAGATAATTTGGACAATTCTTCTCCTTCAGCATAGCTCTAGCAAACTCAACCAAAGTCATGTTCCTTCTTTCTGCTACACCATTTTGTTGTGGTGTATACCTGCAGGTTATTTCTCTCTTAATACCTGCATTCCAAAGATAATCATTGAACTCTTGGGAGAAGTATTCTCCCCCTCCATCAGACCTCGGTCTCTTAAGCTTTTGACCTGTGACTCTCTCTGCATATGCATGAAAATGCTTGAAAGCTCCAAACACTTCTGATCTTTCCTTTAAAACATACAGAGTTATCCATCTTGTAGCATCATCAATGAAAAGAACATAATACCTTGAGCCACTGATAGATCCTTCTTTTGTTGGTCCCCATACATCTGTATGAATGAGCTCAAGTACTCCATCATGTTTGAATCCTTTCTTCTGAAATGGTAACCTGTGTGCTTTTCCCATTTGACATGCTTCACATTTGTAAACCATATGTTGACTTTGCACATTTGGTAATCCTAGTACAGACTGATTAGCAACCATAGCTTTAATTCCTCTTTCATTGAAATGACCTAATCTCTTATGCCAGAGATCAAGTTCTATAATCACTCCTTCACCATGTGTAAGCAAAGCTTGACCAATGTTCCCTTGTACTCTTAAAGTAAAGAGTCTACCTTCTTTCTTACCAGAGACAATCTGATTATATCCATTCTCTGGATCTTCAACAAATACTCCTTCATCTGTAAACCTGACTTGAAAACCTTTTTCAACTATCTGTCCCACACTAATCAAGTTTTTAGGTATTGTAGGAACATACAAAACATTGGTTAGCAAATCTACTCCACTCTTGCATTTCACTTTTCCAATTGAATGTACACTATGTCTTGTATTATCACTTGTTTGAACTCTATGACTAGAAATGCCTTTTTCCAATTCTGACATCAATTCTATGTTTCCTGACAAATGATTAGAACATCCAGAGTCAATGTAAAATACCTTTAGACCTTCTTTATTTGATGTGCTAATTGAATTCATCATTAATGATGTATGACTTTCATTCTGTGTGTCATTTGCATAATTGTAGTAGGTGGTGTTGTAGGATTGATTCTGTCCTGTTAGCTCAAAAAATGGTTGGTTTTTATGCACTAATGCGGTTCTATTTGGCCAGGAAAATAGGTTTGATTTCAGGTACTTGAAGAGTGGAAGTGACGATTGATGAGAAGTATTTGGGGGTAACACGACAACTTGTTGGTCGACGAGATGGGCTACCTCATGGGCAAAGAATGTCAAGAAAAATAGCTTTCTCCTCTTCGTGGGTGACTCTTGATTGATATGTTCAAAGCAGAATGGTTGGGACAAAAACAGTTTTTTCTCTTTGTTTTTTGAGTATGAAGGACAACAAAAGGGGCTAATTTCACAAATGCCATCTTGGACCGTGTTGTATTTGATGGGTCAAACTTGCAAGGTGCTAATTTCAAGAATGCAGTTCTATCAGGATCAACATCCGTTAATGCAAAGCTAGAAGATTCAAACTTCGAAGATGCTCTTATAGGTTATGTTGACCTTCAGAAGTTATGTAAGAACACTACTCTATCTTGACATGACCGAGGTTACTATGTCCAAGGCTTAGGCAGTAGGTGCAAGCTTCAAAGGGGATTCTTTTTCGGATTTAAAAAAAAACGTATGCTGGGGAATGATTTCCTTATCAAAAAAGGGTAGAAGAGGAGCACCGATAGAGAGATAAAGGGGGGGGCTGTCATTTTTGAGGGGGTCCTCTCTGTTTTTCGTGTGCAGGAAAGAGGTGGAGGAGGAAATCGGACGCAACCATTTCAGAGGGGAAAGTCTTCCGAGGAAGGGAGATACATTCATACACTTGGCGGAAGGCCAGAAGGTGCCGTGGAGAAGGAGGGCTTGGGGGCTCTCGTTCATGATCACCAGCAGACGCACCACAAGATGGCTCGCTACTCCAGGGGTCTAGAAGCTACTTTCAAAATCATGTGTTGGTAAAGCATTAAGTATAGGAAGGAGGTGGTTGCGGCAAAGAAAGGGGTGTCAATCATTCTCTCCAACGGGATTCAAGATTTATTGAACTGTGTACCTCATGCATCTAAAAAGGAGGGAGGGGAGAGCGGTCGGCACTGATGATCAAAGGGCACGCTTGAAGAATAGGGAAGTAGTATTTTGAGAATGTAGAATGTTCAAGTCTTATGATGGCAGCACAAAAGCGGCCTCTGCAATAAGAATTAACAATGAGACTTTCACAATCTCATGCGTGTAATAACTTGTTGTGGAGAAAAGGCCCTCATATCGATCTTGGGAGGCCAAGTGATTTGCTAGAAACAGAGGGGGAAAAGCGTTGCTTATTTGTTCCCGGAAATATCTGAGAAGGTGATTAGAGGAGAATCGAGACGAATGCTCAAGACAGAGGAATTTGGTGAAGATCAAAGGAGGAGCAACATGCCTGGTTTTGTTTTCCATATTCATACCTTTCTATGTAAACAATTCTGAGAGAGAGTGAAAGATGGAGAGGAAAAGGGAATAAAAAGGAGGTCGCTGCCTTGATGGAGACACGTAGAGTTTTTGGGCTCCCACACAGAGTCATAGCTGGAGGATTGGGAAAAGAGGAAGAGAGCTCGTTAGCTTCCATAGAAGTTGTTAATGTGCTAACTTCGATCGGGAATAAAGAACTGAAGACCGAGCTAAACAGGGAGATGCGGACAAATGCATAAAATAACTACTGCAAAGGAGAGGAGCATCATCTGCTGCCTAATGCCTTGAGAAGAATGACGAAGCCTTTTGACTCCGAAATTATCTCATGAAATGTATAACAAAGTATTCAAATTTTTCGTGGTCATACAAAGAATAATGCGCATAATTTTCTGTGGGTTTTGAGTGAACCGTTCAATCTTTTGGATGTTCTGTAAATTGTTTTTCTTGAGTAACATAACAGTTGAAACAGCGCCCTGCTCTATTAAGTTCTGTAAGGTTTACAAATCTTGGTGAAAGATTAGTTTTTGTCAACTACGCTCATCTGTTATTGCCCATTCATCTGTTCTTCATCGACTGAACTGATGTCATGGACCGTTAAAACTCCCAGTCGACAATGGACCCTGCGATTAAGGAGAGAAGTATTTCTTTTTTTTAATAAAAACGTGTTCACTTATCATACCATTTTCTGCGTTCAAGTTTGCTAATACATCGTGTTTATAAGATGATCTGTTTTTATTTATACCATGGCAGATTTAATGGTAATTCTCTGTGCAAGTTCATATGTGCTATGTTTTATAGAAACAGGGATTGAAATGTGATCTTTATGCTGCCGAATATCTGCATGTGAAATAGAAAGGACTAAGTTTCTATTTTGTTACTGATGCACTTCAAGTATGTTGCTCTAGCACAATGGTAAATACCACGTTAAGAAGCGTCACCTCCTTAATGTCAATCCGTGGGAGAGGTAGGAGTGATATGAAGATCGTGAACGAGAGATGATGTGAGAGTGAAGGTGAGAAGCACAAAGATGCACACACACATACACACACAATGAAGAGACAAGCAAGACACAATGGAAGGTGGGAAATTAGCTCTATTACTCAAGAATACTCTTACAAGCTCACAAGAACTCTAATCTCAACCAAGCTAACCTCAAAAATGAGCTCTCTAGCTCTTTTTATAGTTTCTAGACTAGTTTTGACCGGTTTCACATCTAGTGACCGGTCTAGTTAAAAAATAGGTCCTAGATGCTATTTGGAAGGGTAAACGATGTCTAAAAATAACGAAAATTGGTACGCGCATTCTACCTAAGCTCCTCAAGCTCGAGGACTCCTCGGCTTGCACAAAATGGAGCTATGGATTACAAAATGGGGTTTTCTATGATACATATGTTACAATTAGTGATAACAATCACTGTTGAATGTTTGAAGAAATAATAAGAAATATATTTGTTTGGAAAATTGATCCGACTGGCTCCCTGCTCCGTCTTTACATGCTTCCGTGGCGTCTGTGCCTCTGGCTGCTTCCAACACCCCCCTCCCTCTCGCTTCTGTCGTCCCTGACAGAACCTTGTTGTGAGGTCTGCCGGATGTAGTTCTGTAGGAGGTCTTGAGCGAGGGTGTGCTCTGATATACGAATGCCTCGGGCTAGATCAGCCTCGAGTTTCTCCCAGTCAATAGGTTGCGGCTCGTCTGGTGGTGGGAGCTGGTAATGTGTGGAGTACACCAGTCGTTCACAGGCGAATAATTGCAGTAAATGTGTGGGCCTGCTTATAAATACCTCTGAGTGGTACTCCCAAAAGCCGGTGGTGAACATTTCTTCGAATGTCTGCTTGTAACATGCCGGTAGGTATTTGATCCTGCAGTGCCAGGCGTAACACACCCGTAGCGATGGCGTTGTGCTCATATCATAGACTAAATCAAAGTTGCCATGCTCAAAGCCCGGGGTGTTTACATGGGGAGCCTTGACGCGTCGGAAGACTTTAAAGATCATTTGCATCATGTCAAAGATTTTGACAGTCATGTGCGCGGCAATATCATTCATATGCTTTAACCTAGGGAGCCAGTGTCGGATCGTCGCCATCATGTAGCCTACTGTGGGTAACTCGATTGGTGGCTTGAAATAGGGATAATTCAGCCAGTCTTGGCACTGCTTATTGTTCTGTACCTTAATAGCGAAAGCAGTCCAAGAGCGGCGTCGTGGGACTGGTCCCCAGCATGGGTTAAATTTTAAGTGCAGCGGCGCTTTCACCCATGTGCTCATCATCTCGGGATAGTTTTGCAATAAATCTCTGCGCCAGTCTGGTTGATGGATTTCACCTCTCTGTGCACTTGGTGGCAAGTCCTCCGGCTCGAATTGGGTTGCATGCGTTGGTTTCATGCCTGTTTCTTTCTCTATGGCTAACTGGTATTCGGCCATTAACATGAAGTACGGTTTATATTGGAGCTCATGCCCAGATATGTATCGTCGCGGGGCCAATTGAGCAAAGAATGGTGACTGTAAAATTCTCTCTTCAATCATGGCCATGGCATGTAGCTGTGCCTCTACTCTGGCCGAGTGTGTCGTTCCGAGTTCTTCAACTGTCTTCATCCACGCGGGGGTAGGTAATTCATAGGTCATCTGGCCTTCGGCCGTGACACGTCCGCCTGGGATGGGTATCGGTTCATATGCCTCTTCAAATGTCTCCTCCACCGGGATAGTGACGGTTTCTTCCTCAGCTGGTAGCTCAGGTGGGGAGTCTGGCCTTGGTGGTGCTTCATAGACTGCAATTCTAGATTCGAGATGTATTACCTGGGCCCGGAGTGCGTTGAGTTCCTCCAAAATTTCAGGGGTAGGGTCCACAGGTGCTGGTAATTCTGCTGCTGCTTGTGCTTGTTGTGTTGCCGGTTCTCTGAGTTGTAGTAGCTTGTGATCGTCCTTTAACTTTTGATGTTCTTCATTCATACGATCATAGTCCTCGAGCAATCGAACATGGTCATCCAACAACATCCGCATCGACTCGGATGGGATTGCCTTGAATCTGCTCGGACTTAGTGGTTGTTCTGGATGATCTAAAGCCGCTTCCAAGTTTTCTCTATTCTGCGCTTGGAGTCTCACGTTCTCCTCCTGGGCTGCGGCTAGGTGTCTTCTGAGAAGGCCCATATTCCTTGTCAGTGTCGCGTTTCTAATCGTTTGGGCTCGAAGTAGGTTGTCCAAATCCGACGTGGCTTCTTTGGTTTTCTCTTCACTTTCTAGTTCTAATTTGTGATAGGCCTCTCGTAAATCTTGGTATCGACTGTTCAGTGAGGCATTCTCAATTGATAGTGAATTAAGCTGCGACTGTAATTCATTCGTAGTCCTCTGCAGCTGTTGATAGTTGTTGCCAAGAGATGCGAACTCATCTCTTACTTGTGTCATGCATGTGAACATGTGTTGCAGTGCCGTGTCTATGGTGGGTGATAATAGTAATGGAGTGCTAATTGAAGATGCAGTGGAGGTAGATGTAGCGGGGATGGGGAATGGGGCTGGGAAGGTGGATGCAGTGGTGATTGTGGAAAATTGTGACGTGCCTAAATATGATGGTGCTGTGAGTGGAGTGGGTGGTGGTGAGGTGGATGGTGATATGTCCATGCCATTGGACGTGTCAAGTGCGGTGACTGTGAAAAGCGGTGTGTATGTGGGTGGTTGTGTAGGTGTGAAGACGGGATTTACAAATGTAGAATAATTTACAGGGGGGATGGCGGGAGCAGCTTGGTGAAAAGGGGAAATAGGGGTTATGGTGGGTTGAGGAGGTGAAACTGGTGAGAAGGTTAGTGGGGTTAGAAAGGTGAAAGGTTGTCTTAAAAGTGGGGGAAAGGGTGGGAAGGATGAAGGGATGAAGGGATTGACAAGTAGACGAGGTGGGGTGGGTGCGGCCATGGTGGAATGAATGGGCAGGGTAAAGGTTGTGGCTATGTTGCCATGGACTGGTGTGGATGTTGGAGGAGCAGGTGGGTGTGCGGGGGATACAGGATGGGTCGGTGATACATGAGGTGAGAGAGGAGTAGAAGGTGTGGATGTTATTTCGAGGATAGTAGTGGTATGTACAATGGTAGTACATGGTGGGGAATCTACAAGGATGGTTTCTGCGGTCAATGAACTTTCTGGGACGAGGCGTGCCTCCCTGGCTTGTGCTGAGGATTGAGCTCCTGTTGGTACGCGAATATACTCTCCGGGCTTTGAAAGGAGTCGTACTCGGCGAGGGTCAAACTGTGGTAGTTGTTTTCTTTGTAAGTACCTGAGTGCTTCATTGGAGCCGACCGATTTAACTAATTCTCTGAACCCTTTGATGTATGCGTCTTCGAATCCTCCGGAGATGAGTTCCTGTTCAATTAATGCCTGGCTCTCCTCTTCCGTTAACTTCTTCCGTGCCCAGACTTTCTCCATCGTACGATATAACTTCTTGATGGCCAGCGTGTATGCTGCGGCTTCGAAAGTCTCATCTTCATATGTGCTGGTGTCGCCGTGTGCTTCGGTTTGTTGGCCTTGGTCATCTGTCTGTCCTTGCCCTTGGGAATCAAGCGTGCCCTGGCTAGCTTCATCGTCACCTTCTTCGTCATCTGTGGCTGTTCGTTCATCATCGGAGCTAGACACAACTTGTCCCTGTGGCAGATCCCGCGGTGTGGTAGGGTAACTGGGGCGTTCATATTCTTGGGAGAACATCTGTGCCTCTGAAAACTGGAATTCATTTGAGAATGCATCCGGCATCTCAAAATCGAATGTTGTGTTTATTGGTTCTGCCTCCATGTGTGGTATTGGGAAAGAAAAGGCTTCCGCACCAATAGTGGTGGGAGCTTCTGCTGTAGTGGTGGGGGGTTCTGTGGTTGCAGCTGCCTGAGGTGCAGCGATACTAGTAGTGCCCTCCGTGACCACTGGTCTAGACAACCTTATGCGAATAGGTTGTACTGTGGGAGCGGCTTCGGTTGGTGATCGCTCTGGAGAGGGGTGTGGTGATGGTGACTCTGGCACTTGAAGGCAAGGAATGGTGCCTCTCATGCGCTTACCTGCCCGTGTTCTGCTGGGCTTCCTGGCTTTCTTCGTAGTTCCCTTGAATGCTTTCAGCTCTTCTCCTGTTAATGCACGTTCAATTGGCAAGTCATAAGCCAAGCACATATAAACAATTCTTGTCAGTGCACAACATCCATTAAGCACTTTCTTGCGTTCCCATCTGGGTCTCGCCAGATCAACCTTATGTGGCATGGTAAATCTGTCCTGAGCGGGGAATGCAAAGTGTTGCATGCATATCCGTAGCGGCTTTGACAGCTCAGGTGTAATTGCTGAGATCTCCTCCCACTTCGTGACATCCCCACGTTTCATAGGGTCTGGAACTAATCTTTCTCGATCTGTGGGCGTGTGGGTTCCATGAATCTTGATGGCAGTCCTGATTAAATCCTTTGAGAGGTAAAACCTTTTGTAAGGTGGATCATCCACTAAAGAGGGCAAAATAAAAGTTCCGGGGATATCCTTATTCTCTGAGGCCAGCAACGTAGTAATTAAATAATAACACCTGTAAAAGTCAGGTTTGGGCAGAGGATCACTGAAATACTCCGTGAAGCCTGCTCTGGCCCATACGTGAGTTAGGTCCTGGGTGTTCTGTAGGTCTTCGAACTCTCTGGAGAAGAATTGGTATTTTCCCCAAGTGCGGTCATCAAACGTCAAAGTAGATTCAAATATGAAATCCGCGTCCGCTAAGGGTCCTGCAAGTCCCTGAAACCAGTGAGAGTTACGGTGTATCTTTTCTGTGTAGCCCATAGGTGGGTTGTCGATCGGCATGGGCCCTGGAAATCCTTGGAATTCCGGCGGTGGAGCAGTCGGATGGGATTCTGCTCGTAAAACATTGAGGGGCACTGCCGCTACACTGGGGCCTGCTCCTGATGGTCCTTCGTCGGTTTGCATGATGACTGATGCGTTAATGAGAAAGATCTGCTACAAAAGATTAACACATGAGCATGGAAATTAATTATGATCCCATTAAAGTGAGACCGCAATCCCTTTCCATAACTGATGCGTAACCCGTGTAGCCAAGTGCTGTGATGTGATGGATGCAATGCTTCTTGCAGCACTAGTGCAGGTCTCTAGACACCTACACGTTTCAGATGATGCATACATTTCTTGATGCGATGAGATTATGAGTGATGTGTTATGCTGGTGGGTGAATTTATACAAGGTTTAAAGGTTAGTGATTTATTACAAGGTTGTATGTTAGTCGGGGAGTAGTTAGTCAATGGGTTAGGGGAAGACGGTTGGACACGCTTTGGTATCCATTTCCTAAGAGTCCTTGAGTGGGTGGTGGGTTTCTGTTGAGGGGCAAAAGGTAGTATCGGGTGTGGTGGTATTGAGGGATGGAAAGATTTGTGAGGGGTATGTATTACATGGCTTAAGGGTTGAGCTATGATACATGGTTTGGGTACCCAAATCTGCGTGGGTGTGGGTCTATGGATAAGGTATTTCTTGGCGATCCAAATTTGTCGAATGCTCGAACCTGTAGAAGAAGGTCGAGGGGATGGTGGATACTGATTCTGTTTCTGCCTTGCCTTTTTCTTGTCGATCTCTGCTTGGTTGGAGTTCTTCGGTGCTTTTTGTCCTTTTGGCACCCATATTTGTCTGGTGCCGCTTCCTTTGGGTGGCCTAAACTGCCGTCCTTGTTGTGTCTTCTGATATTGCCGTCGGTCTGGGTTCCTTCGTCGTGGTTGACTCTGTCGTGGTTGAGGTTGGGAGGTCGGATGGACACTCTGCTTTGGAAAAGAAGGGAGATCCAATACTTGCGTGACCTGCCCATTAGGAAGTGATGCATTCTTTAACTTTAATCTAGGCCAGTCCGCAGCAAGTTTGGAAGGATGAGCACCGCAGGGTGTCGTGCTCATTTGGCCGCTGATGCAACCCACCTGACCACTGATTGTGTCCATCTGCCCTTGCAGTTGGGTAACTGTCTCTTCTAGTTTGCAGGAAGTCCCAGGGAAGATCTCCTGTCGTCCTTCTGATTGACAATTGTCCATAGCCAAGCCCGAGTGGGTTGGTGTAGACGTAACGTGACTGGTCTGCTTAAAGATCTTCCGGTCTTCCGTCGCATGCATTTCATAGGGTCTAGGGTCACAACCGTCAAGCGGAATGCCGTTAGGGAAGTCAAGCGGTATCACGCGCTTCTGCTCTAAGGTTCCGATCTGTAAGGAACCTTGTCTAAGATTTAGGTCCACTGAGTGATCGTATAGCCAATCTTGT
Organism: Ceratopteris richardii; assembly: GCA_020310875.1. Taxonomy (NCBI): domain Eukaryota; kingdom Viridiplantae; phylum Streptophyta; class Polypodiopsida; order Polypodiales; family Pteridaceae; genus Ceratopteris; species Ceratopteris richardii. Next base: position 113,378,862 of record CM035419.1, on the reverse strand, counting down.
CCAAGGATTAGGGGTTCTATCAGGTCGTCATCATGGCACACTAGTAGCTTTGCTGTCATCGTCATATCCTTAATGAGGATAGGAAGGTCCACCTCACCCATGCAAGGGGTTTCCATGCCTCCTAGGCCTATGAGGTATGCCTCAATTGGCCGCATTTCTATTCCTGAATCCTTATAGTGGGACCATCTAATCGCACTAGTCGCAGCACCTGAGTCAATCAAAGCCCTGAGTTCTTGGCTATGGTTACCGTGCTCTAGCCTAACTGTAACGAATGGCCTTCTGTCCACTATGCTAGGATGAGTGGTTGACTTTATTTGACACATGGCCATGGGATATCTGGGTGATGTTTCCAGGTGGTTATAATGTTCTCTCCCTAGTCCTTGTCTTCTTAGCTTCATGCGCTTAATGCGTTCTATGGCTTCTGCCTGAGCTTCCGCTCGTATTCTATTTTCTTCCTCCTTACGCTTCTTTGCCAATGTGAGTCGTCTAAGCATATCCTCAGTAAGAGGTTCTTGATATAACCTGACTCTACAACCACTAATGTAATTAGGCATTATATCTCCTTCTAAGGTGGCTAACTGTACTGCTCCACTTGTCGAAAGTCTGTTAATGATCATAGGTCCATAACCTCGCTTTTCTAACTTCCGTGCGTGCTGTTTCAGTGTATATACTAGAACTAAATCTCCTTCTTTTAGGCCTTTATCTTTCACATGTGCATCAAAATATGCTTTCTGTCGCTTCTTTGCTGCGTATATTCCTGCTGCTGCCTTTAGCCTGGTTTCTCCTAATCGTTCCAAGTCCATTATTCTCGCTGATAATTCATGGCCGGTCCACTGATGTTCTTGTGCAACCTTAAGGGTCGGTATCAAGAAGTCCAAAGGAAGCACTGCATTCTGACCAAAAACCATCTGAAAGGGAGTTGCATTGAGTACGGTCTTGTAGGCCACTCGATATGCCCAAACAGCGTGGTGTAACTGTTTGTCCCAATCTGAACGTTTGTTGTTCACGAGTTTCGTCAGTACGTTACAAAGTATTTTGTTAGTGCTTTCAGCCTGACCATTGGCCTGAGGATGATATGGTGCCGATTTCTTGTGAATCACCATAAAATCCTGTAACAAATATTCAATGACTTGGTTTAGAAAGTGAGTGCCTCGATCGCTCACTAACTCTATGGGCAATCCATATCTTGTAAAAACATTTTCAAATAAGAATTTTGCAGTCGTGTGAGCATCATTCTTTTTTGTGGCTTTTGCCTCTACCCATTTCGTAAGATAATCTGTGGCAACAATAATGTATTCCGCATGTGTACCTTTTGCAGGGGGGTTGATGGGTCCTACAAAGTCTATACCGCACTTAGAAAATGCACGTCCGCCCATCATGGGTTTCAATGGCATTTCATCTCTGCGAGTAGGAAACTAAGTTCTTTGGCACACGTCACATCTCTTTACATAGGTATGTGCATCCATGTGAAGAGTGGGCCACCATAATCCTGCAAAGAGAATGGCTTTGACTATCCTATCGGGTCCAAAATGACCTCCTGCAACACCTTGGTGTGCAGTCTCTAGTATGCTCAGATAATCGCTCTCATGAACACATTGTCTTAAATATCCATCTCGTCCTCTTTTGTATAAATTATCGCCAATGAGTGAATAGTCTTGAGCTTCCTGCTCTAGACTGCGTTGTCGAGCTAAGGTCATGCCTTGAGGGAATGTGTTCGTCCTCAAGTATGTCACTAAAGGTTCACTCCAGTCTGGTGTGAGAGACACGTGATATAATGTCGCATGCTCTACTGGTGGTCTTTCACAGCAAACACTGCATTCCTTACACAACTTGTAGACATTTTCTTCCATAGAAGGCCAATATACTCCCAATCTCTGCAGAGTCTGTAATGTTCGATGTTTTGAATGATGTTGCTTTAGTGCACCTACGTGTGCTAATTGCAACCAATTCGCATGTTCTGATTCATCCACACAACAGGCAAGAATCTTTTGATTATCCTGTTTATATATGCTTCCTGCCATTATTTGATATTTTTGAGACTTGGTAATCTCTCCTTCTCTGATCTTTATCCTAGGATTCTTGGGTCCGTATGTGAGAATAGGGACTATAGGCTTAGCCCATTCTGGTGCTATCTCAAGGTTAAACAAGTATGCATCTGGTAATTCATCGGCTATTCCTTGAGGAGCTTCTCCTGAGGTTAATCTTGAGAGGTGGTCAGCTCTAAGATGTGTCTTTCCTTTCCTAACTACCACTTCAAAATCGTACTCCATGAGCAATAGAAACCAACGTATTAATCGTCCTGTGTTACATGGTTTGTTGACTAAGTACAATAGGGCTTGATGATCTGTAAAGAACTTGAACTTGTTGGCCAACAAGTAGTGCCGAAACTTCTTTACAGCGTAGATCATCCCTAATCCTTCTCGTTCCGTCGTGGTGTAATTTCTTTCTGCTGCGTTCAATTGTCTGCTAGCGTAGGCTATGGGGAGATCTATGTTACCTTCATTCGTGGGTTGTGCTAACACACATCCTATGGCGTAATTGGATGCATCCACATGTACATGGAATGGCTTACTCCAATCAGGGGTAGTCAATATAGGTGCTGAGCACAAGCGTCGTTTAAGTTCATTGAATGAATTTTCACATTCATCTGTCCACTCAAAATTGGTCAAAAGAGAGTACAAAGGCTTGGCTATGATTGCATACATGTGTATGAATCTCCTATAATAACCGCAATGGCCCATAAATGCCTGTACCTCTTTCACATTAGTTGGTCTAGGTAATTCTGCAATTACCTTCACATTTTCCTCGTCCGTAGAGATTCCATTTTTTGACACAATGTGTCCTAGAATTTTGCCTTGTCTGACCATGAAAACGCATTTTTCTGGGTTCAAACAAACCTGATATTCTCGACATTTGTCAAATATTTGTCTTAACTCTGGAATATGTGTTTGTCTTACATTTGAATGAGCACATAAGTCATCGACATAAACTTCCAAGCTCTTGCGTAAGAATTCCTTAAAAACATGACACATGAGTCGCTGGAAAGTAGCGGGTGCATTTGTTAAGCCAAATGGCATTACACGAAATGCGAATATGCCCCATTCAGTGGCAAAAGCCGTCTTGTGTTGGTCTTCTAGAGCAATGGCTACTTGGTTATAGCCTGAAAATCCATCAAGAAAGCTGTAAACTTCCTTGCCCGCAACTCTCTCCAATAGGTGTTCTGTGATAGGAAGAGGATAACTATCTCTAATCGTGGCGGCATTAACTTTTTTAAGGTTAATACACACACGCAATTTTCCATTCTTCTTGGGCACAACCACAATGGGGGATACCCATTCGGTATGCTCAATTTCGTAAATGAATCCTGCTTCTATGAAGCGATCTATCTCCTCTTTAATCTTCGCAGCGTAGTTATCATTGTACGTGTAAGGTTTCTGTTTTGTCGGTTTTGCATCTGGAGTCATAGGGATTCTATGAGAACATATATCTGGATCTACTCCTTTCAAATCTTTGTAACTCCAAGCAAAAACATCCCTATATTCGCGCAATAGGGCAACTAACTCTTCTTCTTCTTCAGTCGTCAAATCATGCCCTATGTATGTACATTTTTCTTCTTCTCCTTCTATGGCAACTATTATTTTCTTGGTTTTCTCTCGGTTATCATATACTTGTCCATCATTCGCCTTTCTATTGGGCATTCGTACCATGATTCTTCTATCTTCGATTTCATATTTCTTGAAATTCTCAGGTACTTCAAACAAAGATTCTTCTTTTTCCGACATGGTTTCTTTCTTCTTTCTTTTCTTTCCTTCACTCTTGTTCGTTACTTCTGTGGCTAATCTTACTTCATTCATAATTTCCTCGTGTCTCTGAGTGCGAGTCTCTACTTCGTAGAAATATTCTTCCTCAGATGCAAAGGGTGGGTCCATAATAATTGATTCTAAATCAAAATCGCTCGCATCCTCAATTGCATCAGTGTCTGGTTCACACTCTTCTAAAATTGCATCGCACATGATTGGCTCTATCGTGAAAACTGAAATGTCGTAGCCATCCTCGTCACAGTGGGGTGTCCATTGTTCTTCATTGACGGCTACATCCATGGTTGCTAGTATTTCCGCCCAACCATGGGGTTCAAACTCTTCGTCTGGGAATACTACAGGTGCATAGGCTGGATCTTGAAGGGTTCGTGGATGTTGTTCCGCACCTAAGGTCCTTGCTTCTAATCGCTCTTCCTCTTGTTTGGCTACTTTACACATCCATAAATGGGTATCCTCATGCAACCAAGAAGGATCTGATTCTAATGAGTGCACGGATTCCGTCTCTACTGGTGTCTTATGGATGGTATTCCATTGTATTGGGGGTACATCTCTATGTGAATAGTCTTTAAGATTGACTTTAGTAGTCACTCCTAAATGTTGCAAGTACAAAGAATTAGATCCCCAATCTTGTACAATTTGCAACTGACGCATGAATGGTCGTCCCAATATCATCTCATATGCATGATTTTTCGCGAAGTCACAAATGGCGAAAGTATGCTCAAATTCTACACCACAAGTGGTGAGAGATATGCCTTCTAGCAAGCCTAACGGTTTTTCTATGTGTCCATCAGCCATTTGTAGTTTCATCCTAGTGGGTCTGAGTGCTGGCTTACCCCAACGTTTCCACAAAGCGGTGGTAGCGATGGCTACTCCGGCTCCTGAATCTAAGATGGCTTTCGTGGTGTAGCCCTGATGGGTTATTGGAAGATAAGTGTTACCTTCCTCTCCTTCGCTTACGTCTCCAATCTTTTCCACGGGTATCTCTGGTACCTTCTTATGTGATCCTATCTGAGAGGGTGTGGTAGCTAGCTCCGGGAATTGATTTGCTACATGCTTCCACAATTCTGGTTTTACCTTTAACAGTTCCTCTAGAGTGAGATTACACTGTACTTATGTGTTCTTGATCACTTCCGTGTTCCTAGGGATCACTGATTCTTCATTCCTCACTATTATCGTGGGTGCTCTCATACTAATAGACTTTGCTTCCCAAGGTCCTGTGAACTGAGGTAATTCTTGTAAAGAATTAGATTCAAATCCTGTGGGTTCACTCAGTTGTTCCACCTCTACCTCATCGTATATAGAGGGGATGTCTTGGGGAAATTGTTCCTGCAAGTCGTCTATTTCTCGAATAGGAGGATGAGTTCCTTGTTCTTTTCTCCATTTCTCTTCTTGGATTTCTCTCAAAAATTCATGTGAGTACCTATGTATGGAAGACAAATTGTCTTGACTTTCTGTATTGGGTACTTGAGACAGGGATGGTGCATTCCTTTCCTGTGTCTTTGTGACAATAGGGTTCCTATGCTGATCCTTTTTCTCTTTGCTTTCTATCAAGTGCTCTAGCCTCTCCATTAGTCCTTGAAAGTGTAATTCAGGTTTTGCCATGTTATTCCAATTAAGATATCTAGAGGCTTCAAACAAAGCTTGTGCTAGTTCTACCATCTTCATGCACAGTTTAGTTCTCTCAATTTCTAGATCAGCTCGAGGGTAGTTTTTACTCATTTCCGTGACTTGAGGTCCCTCTTTTATTCTAGCCTGATATGCACGAAACATCATGTCTAGATCTTCTGGTATGGGTTCCGCTAAAACCGATCCTGATTTCTGAGCTGGGTTTTCTTGATTTAATTCTTGTGAAGCCAATTCTTGTATTTTGGCTCTAGATTCCCTTAAACTTCCTTCCAACTCACTTATCTTTTTACTCCATTTTCTTTTGATTCTTTCTCTAGAATCTTTCCAAGATTTTGTCTTTTTACTACTCGATTCTGCAACTTCACTAGTTCCGGCTACTTTCTCTTGATTAAGCTGTTGGTTTTGTAGGAGCGCCTGGGCTCTAGTTATAGCTTGGATAGGCACGTATGTAGGGTTGGATCCATCTGCGTTGTTTACAATACCTATTACATTGATCGATGTCACATTTGAAGTGTTAACTGGGTTCTTAGGACAATCTTTGATTATGTGCTCTTTGCCACAGTCGGCACAAAAGCCTTGTATGTTATAGTACTGTGATTGCCTCACTATTGGGGGATGTGGACAATCCTTTATGAAGTGATCTCCCTGGCACCTAAAGCATGGTCCTCTAGGGCCCTGTGGTCTCTGTTGTCTCAATTGGGGCCGTGGGTTTGGGTTTGCGTACATCACATTAGTATAGTCTGGCTCCCAACTAGGTTCCATTGGTGGACTATCATAATGATATGTCTCCACATGTTCTGGTGACTCCGTGTAATAAGCGGGTGGACTAGTTACATGAGTAGAGTCAAAACTGTTTGAGTTCGGGTCACTTTCTGTGATCAAGGGTGAAGAAGGCACTAAAGCCCTACTTAGGTTCTCTTCTGCAGCAGCGTATTTGACTGAGATGACATTCGCTGGTGGGGGTGGCTGCTGAGCTAAGACGGGTTGAGGTCTCTGTTGAGCCTGGTATGGGTAGTTCTGAGGAGGCCTATAGTAATAAGGCTGAGCATTGTATTGGCCTTGAACCTACCTGGCTGCTGGTATGTTTGCGGGTAGTTCTGTCTCACGGTTTGTTTGTTGTATGGGCAGTCCTGAGCCGTATGATTCGTGTATCTTCTCTCAATTGTGCAATATTGGCCACTAGGGTTGGCTTGAGGTTGAGGTGCATTGGGGCACACGTTTGCCAAATGATTTCCACCACAAGTGTAACAACGTACATTAGTTGGTAGCTTGGGCACCTGTTGTAGCTCAATGATGAGTAGCACCTCCTTTAATGTCAATCCGGGAAGACGTGAAGATGGTATGAAGACCTCGACCAAGTGGCGGCACAAGTGCGTGAGTGAGAAGCACACAAGCATGCACACACATACACACACACGCGCACACAAGGTAAGACAAAGAGTGAGAATCAATGGAGCTTTTAGATTACTTTCAAAATGCTCTTACAAGTTCGTTTCAATTACAATCTAACCTCAAAAATGAGCTCTCTAGCCCTTTTTATAGTTTTTGACTAGCTTTTGGTCCTGTCCAGACCTAGTGTCCGGCCTAGTTAAAAATTAGGTTCCAGGGCTTATTTGGGGGCTCAAACGAGATCTAAAAAATACGAAAATTGGTACGCAACTACTTCTAAGGCTCCTCAAGCTCAAGGACTCCTTGGCTTGCACAAAATGGAGCTACAAAAAGGTGAAATGATATTTACAATGATTGTTAGTGATAAAAATCACTGTTGTTGTAGGGATTTCTTCTAGTGATATGCCATACATATCTTCGGGCTCCCTACTTGCTCTTCCTCTCTGCATGTCCATCTCTTTGATTTGCATTAATGTCTTGAAAAAATATTGGCCTACTTGCCAGATCTTCTTTGACTGCCCTGTTTGCTTGTGCTGTCCCTTCGCTCTGACTCCCTTCTTTGGCTTTCACGTCTTGTAAGTCCTGGTGTACCAAGGCCACTGCCAACACCCCCCCCACTCTCGCGTCTGTCGCCCCTGACAGACCCTTGTCTAGCTGCTTTTTGGACGTAGTATTGTACAACATCGGCGGCGAGGTGGTGTTCTTCTAACCTGAGTCCCCTTGCTAGATCTGTCAGCAATGCATCCCAATTGACTGGCCCTGGGACATCTGGATGTGGCACCCGTAACTGCTCTGAGTGAATGGTTCGCTCCACAGCAAATAAATGGAGGAGATGTGAGGGTCTGGGTACAAATATTTCTGAGTGGTATTCCCAGAACCCTGTTATGAACATCTCTTCGAATGTTTGTTTAAAGCAAGCTGGGAGGTATTTTATTCTGGCGTGCCAAGCGTATATCACCTCTATGGAAGGAGTGGTGCTCATGTCATAAACTAAATCTTGGTTTCCTGTAAGGAATCCGACGCCTTAGAAGTGTGGGTCCTTGATATTCTTGAATGTCCTGAATGTAATAAGCATTAACTCAAAAATTTTCATGCACATCTGGGCCATTACATCAGGGGTATTCCTTAATCGGATGCTCCAGTGCCGTATAGTGGAAATCATGTAATTGACGGTGGGAGGCCCTTGAGGGGGTGCTAGATAGACGTAGTTTAACCATTTGGCGCATCCCTTGATATTCTTGACTGCAATGGTAAACTCTGGCCATGTGCGTCTGCGGAGTACAGGAACATAACAAGGGTTATATTTAATAAAAAGAGGCATATTCGTCCAGGTGCGAACCATCTCTGGGTAGGTTTCGAGGAGTCGGATCCTCCAAGTGGGTTGATGAATGGATCCTTTTTTGGCGCTCTCTGGGATATCATCTGGCCCAAATTGTGTAGCAAACGTTGGAGGTTTGCCACATCTATGTTGGATTTCTGCATTGTAGTCCGCCAGGAGTATACAATATGGCACGTATTGATCATCATTGGTTCCGATCCATCTATGGTGGGACATGCTGCGGAAGTATTCTGATTTAATAATAGTGTCCTCTATCTTTGCCATAGATTGGATTTGAACTGCCACTCGATCTTCATGAGTTGATGCCGTTTTCTCGAGTGTTTGGAGCCACTCAGGTACTTCGATTTCTAACGTATCCATTCCTTCTGCGGTTTGCTCACCACCTGGCATTGGCATAGGAACGTAAGGTTCCTCATACGTCTCATCTACCTCGATGGGTACCAAATCCTCGGGTTCTGGTTCGACAACTGGAGAGGGTTGCCTTTCATGTGTGAGTAATCTTGCCTGTAATTCGGCCACCTGCTCTTTCAATGCCTCGACTTCCTCTGAAGTCGTGGTCGTTTCTGTGACTTTGGGTGCTGGCTGTTGCTCTTGGAGTTGATTGCGCAGCGCATCACGTTCCCTTTCCAAGTCATCATGAGCTTCTAATAGATCTGCATAGCTGTCCAAGATGGTCTTCATTGTCTCTGAGGGCACAGCTTTAAACTGCTCTGGATCAATTTCGTGTGGAGAGCCTTCCATTGCTGCTTCTAGATTTGCTTCATTTTGTTGCTGCAGTCTCTTGTTTTCCTCAAGGGCGGCCGCCATGTGTTTTCTGAGAAGTGCCAGGTTACGCCGGACTTTGAGATTATCGGCCTGGTATACCTCGAGCAAAGCTTCTAGTTGTTTGGCACCTGATTCTGTCGATGGTTGGGGTGCCGCCAATAATGTTTGGTGAGCCTGCTCAAGCGTCGTGTAGCGTTGATTCAGTTCTGCATTTTCTGTTTGTAGAATGTGAAATTGTCTTTGTAAGTTCTGATGGTGCGTTTCCAGTTGCTGATACCGGTTGTCCAGAGCTTTGTACTCATGCTGGAGCTGGTATACACATTGGTTTAATGCTAAAAATATGTTATTTACATTAAATAATGCTGGGAGGGGTGAAGATGCAGGGGGAATGGGGGCGGGAATGGGAGAGGTGAATGATGTGGATGTAAGCGGAGATGTGGGTGGAGGGGGTATGGGTGAGGAAGGTGACATGGGGGGAGGAAGTGGTGCTGTGGCTGGTGATGTTTCCATCGTGTCAACTGTTTGAGTGACGGTGTAGATGGGAATCGTGGGTGGAGTGGAGGTGACATCGGTGAACAGGGTGGTGAAGGTGGGCATGGTGACTCCCCCGAATTGGATTCCCGGGGAGAGTGGGATGCCCATGACAATGGTAGTGGTAGTGGATGTGGTAGTGCTAGTGTCCTGTGGTGGAGTGAATTGTGCAGTGTGAGGTGGGGATGGTGGTGACAACGGTGCTTCGTGATATTCTTCTGCTTGCACTGACTCGCCTGGTGCTGATGTATTGATGTGAATTTGCTTCCCGGACCTCCTGGGACGAGCAGGAACTCTTTTTTCAAACCTATGGATGTAGGCCATTGCCTCATGAATGGCCTCGTCCAGTCCTACTGCGTCGGCATGAAGGTTCATGGACTCAATGAACAACTCGTCCACAGCTTCCTCAGCTAGCAAGTCGTTCATGAGTCTTTTGCCCTGTTCTAGAGACATCTGATGCTGTTCCTGAACCAGTCGCATGGTTTGATATAGTCTCTTGATTTGTGCCGAATATGCTGGGGCACTTGCTAACTCGGAGAGTTCGTCATATTCTTGATGTTGTTCTTCGTCGGCTTCTTCTTCGTCTCCTCCTGCCTCTTGTTCATCTACATCGACTTCTACAACTTGTGGTTGGGTGGGGGCCGATGTTGTTTGGGGTCGCGGTTCCTGAGCTCGCGCTGCTTCGGCTTCGAGGTTAGAGTCATAGATTAATCTGGCAATTTCTTCATCCGTGAGGTCCTCAAGAGTAAATCCCTGCGGAAATTCCAAATCGGATGGGATGGGTGGAAACACCAGATTAGGCCCCTCTGTGCTTGGTCTTGGTAACCGGATTGTGAATGGCCTAACTCGTCGTGTCTGGGGAGGAGTGATTTCTGGTGTAGCGGTAGCTCCCCTTGGTTGAGCACAGGGTAGTTGGACTCCCCCCCTCATCTTCTTTGATGGGGGACCTGCTGCTGATAGTCTTCTCTGGAATTCTTGGACTCGGGACCATACGAGTGCCCGCTGAACAGGCACGTCATAAGCTAAGCATCTATAGATTATTCTGGTCAAAGCACAACACCCGTGGAGCACATTCTTCTGTTTTTTGTTCCACCTTTGATGCGCTAGGTGGATCTGATCTATGATCCAGTGTGGCACATTGATGGGCAGGCTTTCGGTTTCTGCTAGATATAAACTGAACCATATTTTTTTCGGGGGCATTGTGAAGCGTTCTTGGGCGGGAAAAGCAAAATGTTGCATGATGGTTCGCAGGTGAAGCGCAATGGTAGGTGTCATCGCAACCATGTCCTTCAGCTTATTAAGATCTTTGTGCTTCATTCGACCTGGAACCATGGTTTCCTTTTCTGTTGGGATGTGCATGCCATACATACCCAATGCTTCTCTTACCAGATTGAGGGTCAACTTGAATCTTTTAAGCTCATTACCCGGCAGCAGTGATGGCAACACAAAGGTGCTGTCGCCGCCCTTGGCTCTGCTTGGCGTGATGGTACTGATCAGATAAGAACATCGTAAAAAATCTGGCTTTGGTAAGTGAGTCCTGAAATAACTTTCCACACCTGCTTTGACCCAAACTGATCTCATGACTTCGGCATTTTGATAGCTTTCAAACTCGCGTGCGAAAAAATGGTATCGACCCCATTTGCCATTGAATTCCAATTCTGCTTCCCAGAAATAGGTTCCATCGCCCAGTGGTCCAGCAACATCACTGAACCAATGCGCATGCTTACCTACTTGAGAAGTGTGCCCTTGAGGAGGATCCTGAATGGGGAGCACATGCACTGCTTGAAGCTCTTGCGGTCTTGCGGTGAGACGTGGCTCAAGGAGAAGTGTTTCTATGTCCACAATCTGGGCACCAGATCCGACTTGAGAACTGGTACCTGCTTCTGCCATGGCCCTGTTTGCTGGTTGGTTCTGTGAGAATATAGAACCAAGTGTTAACATCATAATGGACAGAATAAATCCGTTGTTGTCCCCGTTACAACATTAACATGAGGTAGATGGTGAGTTAGTGGTTAGTAAGTGCATGAAGACAGTGTGTGTAGTTAGTGCTTGTGTTGTCCTAGGAGACTATTGCAGTTAGTAAGTGGGTATGAATTTACAAATTGGGGTCGGGAGGTTTATTACAGGCCCTAGGCTGCCAAATGCAGTGAATGGGCTTTGCTTTCGGTTTCGGAGAGTCTCTACCGAGCTTTCCCGGTGTCGTGGTTTGAAAACGAGGCCTTTTTGGGACCCATTTACAATTGATTACATGCACGTTCTTGGGTCTTGGTGTGTTCTTGAGAGTTAAGAACGAGTGAATACTGGCAGTATGCGTAGCTGCGTTATGCTGTTTAGGTTGTGGCCTCAGCGTAGCTACTCGTGCCATCCAGCAAGCCTTAGGCACCCAAATTTGTCTTGATTGTGGGCTTGCCTTCATCGACTTCTTGGGCACCCAAATAGATTTTACTTTAGCAGAAGAATTTCTGAAAGACTTCTCATTAGCGTTGTGTTGTTGGTTACTAATAAGAGGCCTTGTCCGTGTAGTTGATGGTGGTGCAACCGGTTGTTCGCCTTTCCGCACCCACACCTGGTTTATTTTCTGGGCCATTCTGTTGCGCAGGTACTTTTGATCTCGGACATAGGTAGTACTCTGCTTCTTCTGCCTTTGATCCACCTCGGGTTGCTGCCTCCTTCTAGCCTTTGGAAAAGAAGGGAGTTCCGTTGCATTCCTGACTCCTTTTTCGTGAATATCGTTTCTCTGCAACACATAGTTTTGGACAAGAACAGCATGGTCATCCTCATGTGTACCCCTGGAAGGACCAGGAGTCTGTGCCTTTCCTAGTTCCTTGAGTGCTCCATTGTCTAATTCTACTGTAACTCGACTATGATTGATCCAAACCTGGAGAAGTCCACTTCTTAGGTTTAAATTGACTGCTTGGTCATAAATCCAATCTTGACCCAAGACAAGAGGTTCAGTGAGATCCTCATCTTGACACACTAGCACTTTAACTGTCATTGCCTCATCATGAATGTAGAGGGGAAGTTCCACCTCACCCATGCAAGGGGTTTCCATGCCTCCCAATCCTATGAGGTATGCTTCCACAGGATGGACAGTTAACTGTAACTCTTGACAGTAAGACAACTTAACAGCGCTAGTGGCAGCACCTGAGTCAATCAAGGCTCTTACGGTCCTTGTACTCTTTCCTTGTCCTATGTCTATGGTTATGAAAGGACGTCTATCAATTATTCTATTCGAGCTTGTTCCTGCAACTTCACACATGGCTATGGGAAGTCCTTGGTCTGCATAGTCATTCGCTCCCGGCTGATCTCTACCTTGCCTTCGTAATTTCATCCTTCTGATGCGTTCTAAAGCCTCTGCTTGAGCTTCTTCTCTAATTCTCTTTTCTTCCTCTTTGCGTTTCTTAGCAGTGTTGAGTCGGCTAAGCATTTCCTCCGTGAGGGGTTCCTGATACAACTTGACTCTGCAACCGCTAATATAATTTGGGAGGACATCACCCTCTAGTGTGGCCAATTGTACCGCTCCGCTTGTGGAGATCCTATTGATGATCATAGGTCCGTAGCCTCTCTTTTCTAGCTTCCTTGCGTGTTGTTTGAGTGTATAGACTAGGACTAGATCTCCTGCTTTCAAGCCTTTATCCTTCACATGGGCATCGAAATATGCCTTCTGTCTCTTCTTGGCGGCATATATTCCTGCAGCGGCTCTTAGTCTTGTTTCCCCTAATCGTTCAAGGTCAAAGATCCTAGAAGAGAGTTCGTGACCTGTCCATTCGTGCTCTTGTGCTACACTCAATGTAGGGATCAAGAAGTCCAAGGGTAGCACAGCATTTTGACCAAATACCATCTGAAAGGGAGTGGCTTGGAGTACCGTTTTGTAGGCCACTCGGTATGCCCAAACAGCATGGTGTAGCTGTTTGTCCCAATCAGAGCGTTTAGTGTTCACTAATTTCGTCAGTACATTGCATAAAATCTTATTAGTGCTCTCAGCTTGTCCATTAGCTTGAGGGTGATAAGGGGCAGACTTCTTGTGTATTACCAAGAATTCTTGGAGTAGATTTTCAATTACTTCATTCAAGAAATGAGTTCCTCTATCACTTACTAGCTCTATAGGTAGTCCGTATCTCGTGAATACATTCTCAAACAAGAATTTGGCAGTTGTTTGAGCATCGTTCTTGGTTGTAGCTTTTACCTCTACCCACTTGGTGAGATAATCTGTTGCCACAATGATGTATTCCGCATGAGAACCTTTGGCTGGGGGATTAATAGGACCTACAAAGTCTATTCCCCACTTAGAGAATGCACGTCCACCCATCATAGGTTTCAGTGGCATCTCATCTTTGCGTATAGGATACTGAGTCCTTTGACAGACATCACACCGTTTCACATAGGTATGTGCATCCATGTGAAGGGTAGGCCACCAAAAGCCCGCAAATAGGATTGCCTTGATCACTCGATCCGGTCCAAAGTGTCCTCCTGCTACACCTTGGTGAGCAGTTTCTAAGATCTTAAGATACTCACTTTCATGGACACACAGTCTCAGGTAACCATCCTTACCGCGCTTGTATAGATTATCACCAACGAGTGAATAATCCTGGGCTTCTTGTTCCAAACTCCTTTTTCTAGTTAGAGTCATGTCTGGAGGGAATGTGTTTGTCCTCAAGAATGCTACTAGAGGTTCACTCCAATCTGGCACAATGGACATTTGATAAAGAGTGGCGTGTTCCACTGGTGGTTTAGTGTAACAGATTGGGCATTCCTTGCACAACTTTTGGACATCAGCTTCCATAGTTGGCCAATGTACTCCGAGTCTCTTTAGGGTCTGTAAAGTTCGTTGCTTTGAATGGTGTTGCTCTAGTGCACCTACGTGTGCTAATTGCAACCATTTAGCATACTCATCCTCTTCTACGCAACAAGCCAAGATCCCTTGATCTGTGTGCTTGTACATGCTTCCTGCCATGATGTGGTACTTTTGGGCTCTTACAACCTCTCTATTCCGGGTGTTTATCACTGGATGATTAGGCCCGTATGTCAATACTGGCACTAATGGCTTAGCCCACTGCGGCACCACTTCCAAATTAAACAAGTAAGCATCAGGAAGGTCATCTGACACTCCTTGTGGGGCTTCTCCCGATGTGAGCCTAGAGAGGTGATCTGCTCGTAAGTGAGTCCTACCTTTTCTTACCACAACCTCAAAATCATATTCCATTAGCAAGAGAAACCATCTTACTAATCTTCCCGTATTGCATGGCTTGTTTACTAGGTACAACAATGCCTGATGATCAGTAAAAAATTTAAACTTATTTGCAAGCAAATAGTGTCTAAATTTCTTGACTGCATATACCATGCCTAATCCTTCGCGCTCTGTAGTGGTGTAATTCCGTTCAGCCGCGTTCAATTGTCTACTGGCATAGGCGATTGGAAGATCCATATTACCTTCACCAGTAGGTTGTGCCAGCACACACCCAATAGCATAATTGGATGCATCAACATGAACATGGAATGGCTTATTCCAATCTGGTGTGGTCAAGATTGGTGCTGAACATAATCTTCGTTTAAGTTCCTGGAAAGAATTCTCACATTCATCCGTCCACTCAAAGTTAGTCAGAAGTCCGTACATGGGCTTTGCAATGACAGCATACATGTGTATAAATCGTCGATAATAACCACAATGCCCCATGAAAGCTTGTACTTCCTTGACGTTCTTTGGCCTAGGTAGCTCTGCTATGGCTCTCACCTTTTCTTCGTCGGTAGATATGCCATTCTTTGACACTATGTGTCCTAGAATCTTGCCTTGCCTGACCATAAAAACACACTTTTCTGGGTTCAGGCAGACCTGATATTCTCTACATTTGTCAAAGATTTGTCTGAGTTCAGGAATATGGGTTTGTCTAACATTGGAATGAGCACAAAGATCATCAACATAGACTTCTAAACTCTTTCTCAGGAACTCCTTAAACACATGGCACATCAGCCTCTGGAAGGTAGCTGGTGCATTGGTAAGTCCAAATGGCATTACTCTAAAAGCAAAAATGCCCCATTCTGTGGCAAAGGTTGTCTTATGTTGATCCTCTGGAGCTATGGCTACTTGATTGTAGCCCGAAAATCCATCGAGGAAGCTGTACACTTCCTTGCCTGCCACTCTTTCTAAGAGATGTTCTGTTATGGGAAGCGGATAGTTATCTCGAATTGTGGCTGCATTAACCTTTTTCAAGTTAATGCACACACGCAGTTTGCCATTCTTCTTGGGCACCACTACGATGGGGGATACCCATTCAGTGTGCTCAATTTCATAGATAAATCCAGCTTCAACCAGTCTATCTATCTCTTCCTTGATCTTAGCAGCATAGTTATCGTTATATGTATAAGGCTTTTGCTTAGAGGGTTTGGCATCTGAGGTCATGGGGATGGTGTGTGAGCATATATCAGGGTCAACACCTTTCAAATCCTTGTAACTCCAAGCGAATACATCTCTGTATTCTCTTAGCAAGGCAATCAATTCGTGCTCTTCTTCTTCTGTCAGGTCATGGCCTATATACGTGCATCTCTCCTCTCCTTCTTCTATAGCCACTACTATTTTCTTGGTGGTTTCTTTGTTATCATAGGCCTCTCCTGATTGTGTCTCCCGTTTAGGCATTCTTATCATGACTCTCCTGTCATCTATCTCATACTTCTTAAAATTTTCTGGGACCTCAAACAAAGATTCTTCCTCTTCTGGTAAGGCTTCTCTCTTCTTTCGTTTCTTTCCTTCTTCCTTAGGGGTCATCTGCGTTGCTAATCTTACATCATTTGTAACCTCTCCATGCCTCTGGGGTTGGAATTCTATTTCATGGAAGTATTCTTCATCTGATGCAAATGGTGGGTCCATAATGATTGACTCTAGATCGGAGTCACTTGCATCCTCAAATGCATCAGGGCTAGGTTCGCATTCTTCTAAAACTGCCTCTCCCATGATTGGCTCTATGGAGAAGACTGAAATATCATAGCCATCCTCATCACAGTGAGGTGTCCATTGTTCTTCGTTGATGGCTACGTCCATTGTTGCTAAGATTTCTGCCCAACCGTGAGGTTCAAATTCTTCGTCTGGAAAAACTACAGGTGCATAGGCTGGGTCTTGGATCGATCTATGGGTTTCTTTTGCACCTACCTCTCTGGCTTTCTCTCTCTTCTCTTCTTCTACTGCTACTTTGCACATCCATAAGTGGGTGTCTTCATGCATCCAGGAGGATCCTGATCCTATGGAATGCACAGATTCTGTATCATCTTTGGCTCTATGGATGGGATTCCATTGGATAGGAGGGACATCTCTATGATAATAATCCTTGAGATTGACTTTGGTTGTAACACCCAAGTGCTGCAGGTACAAAGAATTGGTTCCCCAGTCCTGTACCACTTGCAACTGTCGCATGAATGGTCTTCCCAAAATCATCTCATAGGCATGATTTTTGCTGAAGTCACATATAGCAAAACTATGTTCAAACTCGACACCACAAGTGGTGAGAGTTATCCCTTCTAACAATCCTAGGGGTCTCTCTATGTGACCATCGGCCATTTGCAATTTCATTCTCGTCGGCCTGAGTGCCGGTTTGCCCCAACGCTTCCATAAGGAGGTGGTGGCAATTGCAACTCCTGCACCTGAGTCCAAAATTGCCTTGGTGGTGTACTCTTGGTAGGTGATGGGAAGGTAGGTGTTCCCTTCTTCACCTTCACACATATCTCCTATCTTATCCAAGGGAATTTCCGGTACTGTCCTATGGGATCCTACCCGGGAACGAGGTTTTGCAGTTTCAGTTACTTGACTAGCTACATATTTCCGCGCGTTTGGTCTATCCTCAGGCAGCTCTTCCAAAGTGATATCGCGTTGCATCTTGGTGTTCGTTACTACCTCCGTGTTCCTCGGTATGACTGAGTCGTCGTTCCTTACCATGACTGTGGGTGCTCTCATACATGTGGACTTTGCTTCCCATGGGCCTGTGAAGTGGGGTAGCTCCTGTATGGAATTAGACTCAAAGTCCAATCTCTCATGAGATTGAGTACTCTCATGTTCCCCGTAAATTGATGGGATGTCTTGTGGGAATTGGTCGTGTGCATCATCCACAAGTTCAAAAGGAGGGGTGACCTCACTTTCGTTATCCCATTTGTCTTCTTGAATCTCTCGTAGGAAGTCTGGTGCAAACCGATTCATAGAAGAAGAAGTGTCTGGCTCCGTAGAATTAGGTACATATGCTACTTGGGAAGGAGGGCTTATTCTATCGTTGGCTCTTTCCTCGTTGTCATAGATAGCTGAAGCACAAGCTTCTTGGGGAGGATTACTTATGCTATTACTTTTCCGCACAGGCTCATACGCTCTCTGGGAAGGAATGTGGGTTACCTGTGGAGGTACATAAGCTTTCGAGGGAGGCACCTGTGACCTTTGGGGAGGAAGATAGGCTCCTTGAGGAGGCCCACGGGCTTCCTGAAGAGGCTGGCTTATCCGTTCTCTTGCCCTTTCCTTTCTTTGAGGGGTAGGTTCCTTTTCTGACTGTGCTATTGGCCTCTCTATTCTTTCTAAGGAGGGGAAGTTGTCCGGTTTAGGGGAATTGGCCACATACACTTCGGATGGGGAAGGATCCATATTTTTGCTTGCCTTCTCTCTCTCTTGATTTTTTTCGTCCTTGGCAGATCTTGCAATTATTCTCTCTAATTTCTCTAGGAATCCATCCAAGTGTAATTGCGTTTTGGCTGAGCCCGAGTAATTGAAAAGGCGGCTGGCTTCAAACATAGTCTGAGCCAATGCGACCATTTTCGCGCACAGTTTGGTTCTTTCTATCTCTAGGTCAGCTCTAGGATAGCACTTGGCATGATCCGTGACGTTCGGCCCTTCTTGGATTCTGGCCTGATATGCTTTGAGCATCATGTCTATGTCTTCAGGAGTGGGATCAGCTAATACTGATCCTACCCTAGGGGGTGGTGGAATCGTATGACGTGGTGGGGAAGGTGGTGGGTCAGATGGAGATGGGAGGGGTGGCGGCGGGGTATTGTGAGAGGGGATTTGAGAGGTGATTTCAGTTATCCTAGCTTTGGTTTCTCTTATGCTTTCCTCAAGTTCACTCATCTTTTTAGCCCATTGTCTTTTCATTCTTTCCCGACTATCTTTCCATGCTCTAGTCCTTTTCTTTGTTATGCTCTCGGTTTCACTAGCCTCTGAGTTCTTACCCTGGTTTGTCTCTTGGTTTTGCTGCAAAGCCTGAGCTCTAGTGACTACCTGCACTGGTGCAGTGGAAGTGACGCTTCCTGAGGAATCTACAACCAAACCAATCACATTGATCGGAGTGATTTTTGGCATATTATTGGGGTTCTTTGGGCAATCTCGTAAAAGATGCTCTTTTCCACAATCTTGGCAAAAACCTTGGATAGTCACTGACTGGGGTTGTGTAGGTGGGGGCAAGGGACAATCACGAATGAGATGATCTCCCTGGCATCTGTAGCACGGTCCTCTTGGGAATGGAGGTCTTACTTGCCTAGGTTGAGGCCTGGGGTTGGGGTTTGCATACATGACGTTCGTGTAATCTGACTCCCAACTAGGTTCACTTGGTTCTTCACTATAGTAAGACTCACCATGTTCTGGAGACTGCATGTAGTAAGCCTGGGGACTATCGACATGTGTAGAATCAAAGCTATGGTCACTTGGGTCACTTCCTGAGATCAATGGGGTTACTGGTACTATGGCCCTATTCAGGTTTTCTTCTGCAACAGCATACTTTACTGGAATCACGTTAGCGGGGTTTGGGGGCTGTTGAGCTAGTACCGGTTGGGGTCTCTGTTGGGCCTGATATGGTTGCTGATAGGTTTGTTGGGGTCTAGCATATTGTGGTGGTGGAGGATACTGGTTCTGGTATCTGCCTTGTTGGTAGGGTTGAGGGTAGGGTTGCCTAACTGCCTGCTTGTTGTATGGGCAATCTTGCGCAATGTGGTTTGTGTACTTCCGTTCTATGGTGCAGTACTGGCTACTAGGGTTAACTTGGGGTTGGGCCATAATGGGACACACATTTGCCATGTGGTCGCCACCGCAAGTATAGCATCTTTTCACAGGGGCAAACCTTGGGATTTGTTTGCTAGTTACACCTAATTTCTGAGCTACTTTTTCCACGAGTTCCTCAATTGATGTAGATTGCGTGGAAGAGTGGCTAGATGCACTATCTGAATCTTTGTAGATTTTGGAAAGCTCTAGCTCTTCCCCTAGGTTATCTTCAATGTCAATGCACATGCGTACACATTCTTCTATAGTCCTAGGGTCCTTCAGATACACATAGGATCTCAATTTTGTACTCAGCAATCCGTCAAGGAATAAGGCTACTTGTTTAGCAGGTGTGGGTAGCTCCGAAATAGGACATCTTTCAAGGTATTGCCTAAATCTTCTTCCTGCAAGTCTCACAGTCTCTTGAGGGGTTTGCTTGAAGCTGTGAATCAATGAGGAGGTATTGTGTCTTATGCCACTCTTAGAGAACTCTACAATGAAAGCCTCTAGGAGTTGGTCTATGCTCCTGAACTGACGCTCATCTAATGGCTGAAACCATGTAAGTGCTGTATTCCTAAGGGTTAGACCGAAGGCGTTGTACTGAGTGAACAGATCTTCCACTTGTTCAGCTCTCAAGACTTGCTTGAATTCCGCCACATGATCATAGGGATCTCCTGTGCCGTCAAAGTAATTCTTCATGGACTTAACTAGCTGGGTGGGTCTCAAAGTTCTTGTGTGCTCTCTAGGCCTCGGCAGAGGGAATCCATCTACATTTCTTTGGTTCCTGTGGGCTCTATGCATCTCAGGTTCTACCCTATTCGTCTCTGTTCTCGTTCTTTCTCTGCCCACGGGGTTGGCGAAACTTACTTCTGGTTTATCCCTACTTCTATCTCTTTGCGTACCATGAGCTTGGGAAGTTCCAGCCCCAGGGTGACCATAGGATACATTTGATCTTGGTTGGGGGAAAATGAATTCACCCTTCCAAGTGTAGGCATGCCTATCATTTTCTGTCACCACAAAGATCCGTTCTGAAGCATGATCTAAGTAGGTCACTCTGCCTGGGCTATCCGGATCCTTAAACTCATAGATCATGATATTTCCTATGTCTGTTGGCTGATTAGACTTATACCTCCAAAAGGCTTCATCAGTTTCTCGATTGAGGAGCAACTCTATGCTCTTGTTGTCTTGGGGAACCCATTCAGGCGTGATAATCCTAGTGAGAACTGATTTACCTCGAGGGGTTCTAGGTTCCGCACCCATGTTCCCTTGTTCCAGGTCACCTAAGTCCACTTCTGAGATTACATTCCCAAAGCCATCTGTCCTATCAGGGTGACTAGTGACTACATATATAGTTCCTTCTTTGTCCAGGTATGCACCATTTTCAAACTTGACAGCTGGGTGCTCTAGTCCAATGGATTGATCAGGATTTTTAATCTGGACCACGGATCTTCCTAGGCCGTCCTCATAGATGCTAGCACCTAGTCGGTTGGTCCTAAGATATTCCAGCTGTGTTTTGTAAGGGCCTTCTACCCTGTACAAATAAGGCACTCCTGAACTTCCTGTGGGTCTGTCCATGCCTTGAGACATTTCTGACTCACTGGTCTCAGAGCTAGGGTAGTATGAGTGGTGGCTCAACTGCTGGGCCCAAGACCTTGCAGTGTGATTGACACTAGCCTCTGAAGACCTAAGGCTTTGTCTTTCTCTTGCTAGGTGTCGTCCTGATCTAAGGTTCATATGCCTAACTGATTAGCCCAAATTTTTGCCCAGAGTACAACCTCGTTGCCGATCAATTGGTATTAGTCACTTGATTCTTTTTAGTTATTTTAGCACGTTTGAGTTCTTGTCTGATATCACGTCGTCGGAATACTTGAGTGTTCTTCGTAATTTCAGGTTGATCGTTCCACGTTAGATTCTTTTCCTTTAGGTTATCGACAGTACAGAGATTATGTTTTTAACTTGAACTTGAGTTTTTAGGTAGTCTTCAACTTGATAACTGCCTATCGTCAACCTGACTTACTCCTACCTCTACTCGTTCTTAGCTTGAGCTAGGAAATGACAGAGGGAGTTGAGAATATTCCAACCTTACTTGTTGATCCCTTGCTTTATGGTGCTCAAGAACCCGGTTCTCAAGTTTGCAAAGAAACCTTGCTTTGTATGCTCTCTGTTGCTCTCAATGGACCTATAAAAGTCCCACGGTTAGCTCAATGCTTAGATTCAAAGGACACAACCAACCACTTTCATTCATGTAACATAAACACACATTTGCATTGTGACTTTTAGGAAAATAATTCTAAAGACCCCTGACTTTGATCCCCCTGGGTATGGTCAACTTCAAAATACCCTCTCTGAAAATCAACGCAAGAGCTTTCCAATAAGCCCAAGAGCTCAAAAATTGGATTTCGTATGAAAAAGTTATGACTGTTCAGGGTTTAGGGAGTTAAATCAGAATTCAATACAAGCTAACAGTCAAACAGGAATACTCGAGTAGCTTGTGGCACGGCCTCACGATGCAATACTACACCCTAGTGTTTGTCCCACACTCAATCAAAATTTAGACCAATAATTTTGCCTTGAAAATTTGACCTAATTTGCCCTTCTAACGCGTTCGCAAAGTCTGTCGGTCGCGATTGACAGGTCAGTCGCGATCGACGTGTCGATCGCGATTGACAGGTCCGTCGTGGCTGTCAGTCGCGATTGACTGGTCAGTCGCGATTGACTGGTCAGTCGCGATTGACACGTGGCCGAAAAGTCAATCAATCGTGGTCAAAGCGTCGTTGACTCTGTCGGTCGCGATTGATGAGTCGATCGCGATTGACAGGTCGGTCGCGAGGGTCTGTCGATCGTGGTCAAACAGTCGTTGACCGTGTCGGTCGCGATTGACAGAGGCGTCGTGGTCTGTCCGTCGTGGTCAAACCGTCGTTGACTGTGTCGGTCGCGATTGATGAGTCGATCGCGATTGATGACTCGATCGCGATTGACACGTGTCACGCGTATGGTCAGTCGGTCGTGGTCAATCGGTCGTTGACTCTGTCGGTCGCGATTGACAGAGCCGTCGTGGGCTGTCGGTCGCGATTGACGTGTCGATCGCGATTGACAGGTCTGTCCGTCGTCGTTTGTCGATCGCGATTGACAGAGCGATCGCGATTGACAGAAATCTGTGGAATTTCAAAAAACTAAACACATTTTTGGGAAGCTCTAGGCCTGTAGGTCATGGATATGCACTTTGTTTAGCAATTAGAGCAAGTTTTCAGTCGGTCGCGATTGACAGAGCTCGGCGACACACAGACAGTTACTCAGATTTCCGTACCTGCGTAGAGTGCTGGGGATGATGATGCGGCCTGTACCTGCAGAATGCTCACAAAACATGCAAAAAATAGCACATGCAATTTCGCTCTCTCGCTCTCTCTCACAAGTGAAATGAGGGAAATGAGGTGGAGATGGGGATATAGTAAAAAAACTGAAATTTTCGCGATGATGGAGATGGAAGTGGGAGATGGTGATGATGATGGTGATGATGAAGATGGTGAAGAAAGTAAAAGAAAATCGATGAGAGTGAAGAAAATACCTACAACTCCAACGCGTCAACTCTACGTCTTACCATCACACGCTCGTCCTCAAAGCTCGATCCCCGGCAACGGCGCCAAAATTTGGTGTAGCTCAATGATGAGTAGCACCTCCTTTAATGTCAATCCGGGAAGACGTGAAGATGGTATGAAGACCTCGAGCAAGTGGCGGCACAAGTGCGTGAGTGAGAAGCACACAAGCATGCACACACATACACACACACGCGCACACAAGGTAAGACAAAGAGTGAGAATCAATGGAGCTTTTAGATTACTTTCAAAATGCTCTTACAAGTTCGTTTCAATTACAATCTAACCTCAAAAATGAGCTCTCTAGCCCTTTTTATAGTTTTTGACTAGCTTTTGGTCCTGTCCAGACCTAGTGTCCGGCCTAGTTAAAAATTAGGTTCCAGGGCTTATTTGGGGGCTCAAACGAGATCTAAAAAATACGAAAATTGGTACGCAACTACTTCTAAGGCTCCTCAAGCTCAAGGACTCCTTGGCTTGCACAAAATGGAGCTACAAAAAGGTGAAATGATATTTACAATGATTGTTAGTGATAAAAATCACTGTTGTTGTAGGGATTTCTTCTAGTGATCTGCCATACATATCTTCGGGCTCCCTACTTGCTCTTCCTCTCTGCATGTCCATCTCTTTGATTTGCATTAATGTCTTGAAAAAATATTGGCCTACTTGCCAGATCTTCTTTGACTGCCCTGTTTGCTTGTGCTGTCCCTTCGCTCTGACTCCCTTCTTTGGCTTTCACGTCTTGTAAGTCCTGGTGTACCAAGGCCACTGCCAACACCTGTTTACTAGAAACTCCTAGTTTTTGGGCCACTTTTTCTGCTAAGTCCTCTATCGAGCTAGACAATTTTGTGGATGCTAGCGAAGAACAATCTGAGTCTTTATAGACCTTTGAGAGCTCTAATTCCTCTCCTAGGTTATCCTCGATGTCTATACATATTCTTATACACTCCTCTAGCGTTCTGGGTTCTTTTAGGTACACATAGGAGCGTAGTTTAGCGCTCAACAAGCCATCTAGGAACAGGGATACTTGTTTGGCTTGTGAGGGTAATTCTTGCATTGGACATCGTTCAACATATTGTCTGAATCTACGACCTGCCAGTCTAACTGTTTCCTGAGGGGTCTGTTTAAAGCTATGAATCAACGAAGATGTGTCGTGTCTAATCCCACTTTTAGAGAATTCAGTGATGAATGACTCTAAAAAGTGATGGATGTCTCTAAATTGCCTTTGTTGCAGTGGTTGAAACCAAGTTAAAGCGGTATTCTTTAACGTTAGTCCAAATGCGTTGTACTGCGTGAACATGTCCTCGACTTGTTCTGCTCTTAGTACTTGCTTGAATTCTGCGACATGGTCATAGGGATCTCCTGTCCCATCAAAGTAATTCTTCATTGATTTTACTAATTGAGTGGGTCTCAATACTCTTGCGTGTTCACGTGGTCTAGGTAGAGGAAAATCATCTCTACCACCTGGTATTCCATGATCTCTTTGTCTCTCCGCTCTATTAGTGTTCGTGGTTGTTCTATCTCTCCCTATGGGGTGATTGAAGCTTGCTTCCGGTCTTTCTTTAGTTCCTTCTCTTTGATTTCCATGGGCTGAGGATGTTCCTGCCCCTTGTTGAATTGTATTCATGTTCGTTCTAGATGGAGGGAATATCAATTCACCTCTCCATGTGTATGTGTTTTTAGCACGCTCAGGCACCACAAAGACTCTTTCTGAAGTCTCATCCAAGTATACAACCTTTCCAGGTGTATCTGGGTCCTTGAATTCATAAATTGTAATGATGCCTACCTCACCAGGGTTTTCCTTTCTGTACCTCCAAAAGTCTTCATCTGTCTCTTTATTTACAAACAACTCGGTGCTCCTGTTATCTTGAGGGATCCACTCTGGGATGAGTACTCTTGTTAATACGGATTTCCTTCTCGGTGTTCTAGGTTCTTCTAACGGTTCTTTTCCTTGAAATTTCGCTTCCGTCTCTAATTGAATTGTGCCAAACTCATTAGTATCGTTTGGTTGCGTATTTAGAACGTACATGGTTCCTTCTTTGTCTATGTAAGCGTCTCTCTCAAATTTCACCACTGGTCTTTCCAATCCAATGGGTTGATCAGGGTTGTGCAGTTGCACCACTTGCCTTCGCAAACCATCCTCATAGATGCGAGCACCTAATCGGTTGGTTCGGAGAAACTCTAATTGCGTTCTATAGGGTCCTTCTGGTTTTTCTAGGTATGCTACATGAGACCCTCCTTCTGGTCTGTCTGCGCTAAATGCCATCTCTGATTCACTTGTCTCTGAGCTCTCGTAGGGGTAATTACTATTCAATTGCTGAGCCCAAGATCGAGCAGTGGTTCTCACACTAGCCTCTGATGATCTAAGGCTTCTTCTGTCCGACTTACCTATGTGTTTGCCCGATCTAAGGTTCATTAATTTCCTTCCTTGCACGCTCAATTACACACTTAGATCGTCAATGGTCCTTTGTGATTACTTTCTTGATTCTTTTTAATTTTCTCTAGATTCTTGTCTTAATTTGTGCGTCAGGAATTCGACTTTTCGTTATAATTTTGAGTTCTCGTTCCGTCAGACTTAGGTTCTTTCCTTTAGGTTTTTATCACACACACCTTTACTTTACGTCTTAGAATTGAAAGAATTAGGTATCTTGAACTTGAGGCGTTCCTATCGACTTAAATCCACAACTACCGTTTAGCCTAAGCTAAGAATTGACTGAGGGGGTTGAGTAATCTTCCAACCTCGAGTCGGCTTTCCGGGTTGCTCTGATGCCCTGTTGCCCAAGAAGCCGTGCTTCCCAAGCTCTGCTGTCTTCACTGCCTTGCTTGCTTGCCCTTGCTAGACCTGGAAAATTCCAATGTTAGACCAATTCACAAGATGATTAAACACTTGAGCATATACATCTTTTAAATCCCTTCCCTTTTTGCCCAAATTTTCAATGTGTGCCCCCTGGCTTTCTAGTCCCAAACTAGGTGAACCTCAAAATAGCTTATCCAAAAATAGATGTATTCTTTATGAAAAAAACAGTTGAGGTCACGTAGTACTCATCACGAGCTTTCTAACGAGCTATTAAGCTCAAAAAACGGACTTCGGATGAGAAAGTTATACGCGTTCAGGCCCTGGGGGGTAAAAACTGATAATCCAGTTTTCCCTCAAATATGAGCTAAGGGGTCTCCTATGAGTCTAATGGTCCAAAAATTTCTCAAAAATACCCTCAAATTTGGTCAAAAATTGGAGTCCAAAATTGGCGATGGGGGTGCACAATCGCGATGGTCTGGGACCGTCACGATGGTCCGAGCGAACCGTCGCGATGGCGTGGAGTTTGGACAATCGCGATGGCCCGAAAAGGCGAACCGTCGCGATGGCCCGAAGTGAACGATCGCGATGGCGTGGAAATGGACCGTCGCGATGGTCCGAAAAAGTGAACCGTCGCGATGGCGTGACCAAGCGGACAATCGCGATGGCGCGGTCAACGGTCAAAGGTGGACAATCGCGATGGTCCGAAGTGAACCGTCGCGATGGTCCGAGGTGCGATGGCTTGAGCCAATCGTGATGGTCCGATTTTGGGCTGTCGCGATGGTCCGAAAAACGAACCGTCGCGATGGTCTATCGTGACACGTGGCACTGTCGTGGCGATGGCATGAGCCAATCGCGATGGTGCGGGGTCAGCTGAACAATCGCGATGGTCCAAGTGGACCGTCGCGATGGCTCAAGTGAACCGTCGCGATGGTCCGGCCGAGCCGTCGCGATGGCTTGAGCCAATCGCGATGGTGCGACACAATCGCGATGGTCTGAGCCAATCGCGATGGTCCACCAAACAACGAATTTTTCAAATGCAACTGTGGTTCCGTGAATGCGCAAGGATCGCCTACCCCGTGGTGTGGTCGCCTACCTCAAAATCCGAAAGTTGCAGACCATCGCGATGGTCCGCCCTACTCGGAAATTTCTGACAGAAAGTACATGTTTTACCTTTTGGAAGCTCTCCTGATGCTCTGAAGCTCTGTACCTGCAAGAAAACTCAAGAAAATGCAAGCACACACAAGCGCAAAATTCTCTCTCGCTCTCTCGCATGCACAAATGAGGGGAAATGAGGTGAATGGGGAGATATGGTGAATTTTCTGATTTTTTTGGAAGTGGAGATGATGATGCGATGATGAAGATGGAGTATGGGGAAGGTGAAAAACACTAAAAACTAAGTAAAAACAACAACGAAAACTGAAATTTTTACCTTCCAACGCCACTTCTTGCTATACTCTTACCATCACACATTCGTCCTAGACTCGATCCCCGGCAACGGCGCCAAATTTGGTGTTGCTCTAGCACAATGGTAAATACCACGTTAAGAAGCGTCACCTCCTTAATGTCAATCCGTGGGAGAGGTAGGAGTGATATGAAGATCGTGAACGAGAGATGATGTGAGAGTGAAGGTGAGAAGCACAAAGATGCACACACACATACACACACACAATGAAGAGACAAGCAAGACACAATGGAAGGTGGGAAATTAGCTCTATTACTCAAGAATACTCTTACAAGCTCACAAGAACTCTAATCTCAACCAAGCTAACCTCAAAAATGAGCTCTCTAGCTCTTTTTATAGTTTCTAGACTAGTTTTGACCGGTTTCACATCTAGTGACCGGTCTAGTTAAAAAATAGGTCCTAGATGCTATTTGGAAGGGTAAACGATGTCTAAAAATAACGAAAATTGGTACGCGCATTCTACCTAAGCTCCTCAAGCTCGAGGACTCCTCGGCTTGCACAAAATGGAGCTATGGATTACAAAATGGGGTTTTCTATGATACATATGTTACAATTAGTGATAACAATCACTGTTGAATGTTTGAAGAAATAATAAGAAATATATTTGTTTGGAAAATTGATCCGACTGGCTCCCTGCTCCGTCTTTACATGCTTCCGTGGCGTCTGTGCCTCTGGCTGCTTCCAACAAAGTACCTTGAAAATAGATATTTCTTCTTAGAACAACCAGCGCTGCTTTTGTTTTTTGAAGACTCTTGTTTATATTTTTGAGTTAAGTATGTTGTTCAAATACTCTTGAGATCTTTTACATGGTTGTCATTGAGAGTTATGATGTGTATGATTATTGAGACTTTGAAAAGATTTCATCTAGAACGATTGTTGAAAAGTTTTGAATGAAACAAAGTTATGATATATTGCTATAGGAAAAAAAAACGAAGGGAATTGATGCCACACGTAAAGACCATGTATCTTTGAGTCGAATATCTGCTTAATGATACGATAATTGTTGTTTCTCGATCTAACTCATTGTGAGTTGACATATATTTGAGTGTCCATACTATTCTCCATTGTACCTGAGCTTGCTCCAAGCACCCGGCGTGCGCCGTACTTATGACGGTTGGCTTGATCCACCAACCGCCCTTTTCGCGCCTACACTTGGTGAACCCGACGTGAAAGGAGGGGGTTGAGTGAAGAAAGGGAGGTTATAGGAAGTGACCGCTGGAGGTGGATATCCAATTGCGCATGCGTTTTTTTGCCTCCTCCATCAAAAATTTGGAGTGAACTCGTGGACTTAGGGGAAACCAAAATTGACCTAGTATCAGAAGGTTTTGGCAGGACATCACTTTGGATATGTACTTTCCCTTGGACTAAAAGATTAAACATTTTTGGTGCGTTTGCCGAGAAAAGCTTGGCACGTCTCTATAAGAGAGTGCCATAGGTTCGCCTAGCGCCACATGTTGGCCGAGCTTGCGGACTCCAGATCTAGTACATGAGTGAGGGGAGCTCATCCTCAGGAGCAACACAAACTCAAAGAGAGGAACGCGCTCCGAGAAGAGCCCTTGAAAGAGAAAGGAAGAGGTGGGAATCGCAAGTTGAGTCAACCTCGACTAGCTCGAAGAAATCTGCCAAAAACGTGTACTCCCGTAGGAGAGTCGCGAATCAAGTGCGAAAGTTTGAAGGAGGGATCCTGAGGTCGCGTGTGCTAAATTTTTGGGATCGAAGTGATATTGACATCACACCTCTGTTTGAAATGGCTCAGCGGATTTCGGTTCACTTGGGGGACTTCACCAAGTTCTCAGGTGCTTGGGACGAGGATCCAGATAGTTTTATCCAACTGTTTGAAGTTACTTGTGAAGCCAATGAGGTAGTTGACCAGGGTCAAAGGTTGAGGATTTTTCCGGCTATTCTTCGTGATGAGGCAGCCAATTGGTATGGGAATTTAACACCACAAGAGCGTGGAACTTATCAAATGCTCAAGGAAGCGTTCTTGGCAAAATTTCGACGACAAGGCTTCCAAGATAGATTGGCCCAACAGATGGATTACTTGCGACAAGGAGTCAATGAGAGCATCGATAACTACATTCAGAGAATGGAAACATTGGTAAGAAAGATGGGCGCGAATGCCCCGAACGATGAGACATTGAAAAGAAGATTCATTTCGGGATTGAGAGATCCTACGGCACAGCAGCATATCAGTCTGACAAGACCTGCAACTTTAATGGATGCTAAGGAACAAGCAAGGCTTTGGGAGGAAGTACAATTATGCCAACAAAGGAAGATGGAACTCTTATACGAGCCAATGGGAGGCCCAGGGAGCATACCGATGAAAGATCCTGGCCAAGGAAGTCCCGCATTGACGACTCCAGCTTTTGTAGCTGCCACTAGCACGCCAGGCGAGGTAAAGCCTGTGCTAACTGAAGAACGAATATTGGAGTTGGTCACACAAGCTATAAAAACTGCCACATTGACCCAGGAAACATACATAGTAAAACCAGAGGTAACTACAAACCCGAATCAAGTGTTTAGATCGAACACATGGTGCGGAAAGTGCCATGGTTACGGCCATTTGGCTTCAGAATGCCCTACAGTCTCGAGAGTATTCACAGATAGATCACCACCTAGGATGCGTTGTACTTTTTGTGGAAGAACAAATCACATGGAGGACCGATGTTACAACAAGAGAGCCTATGAAGAGAGGCCATGAAATCAGGAGATACAAGAGAAAGACCTTACACGGGATTGCCCGCTCACAGTGTCCCACCTACATCTCGTTGGGAAAATAGACCTACTTATGGATATGGTGCTCAGGGTCAAGGAGGAGACTATCCAAGAGGAGCCGCACGTGATCAAAGAAGAGATGGTCCAATCCAGTGCTGGAGATGCCATGGCTTTGGCCATACTCAATCTAGATGTCCAAACGAAAAGAAACCAATTGATTATACCCCACTATGTAGGTACTGTAGTGGAGAGGGCCACTTTGATGAAGATTGTCCAAAACGAAGAGCTGCCTCCGGCAAGGAAAAAGGACCAGTAGGGTCCTCGAATTATGTTGATACTCAGATGCATTCCACATCGAGAGCTCAAGAGCACGTTCCTACAATCGGAGTAGTGTTCAAGACACCGAACCCTCAAGAAGGCTCTAGCTCATCAATGCACTTTGTGGATGCTTACGAGACCAAGAAACCACATAAAGAGCCAACTGTGGCAGTAGTCACAAGAACTCAAGAGTATTTGAAGAAAAATCCAGAAGGTGAAAACGAAAAAGCAAGCCAAGAGAAGATAGCTGAACATGGAGAGGTAGAACAGCAAGCCAAGAGAAGATTGTCCTTTGATGTGTGGTAGCAAATGATCAGAGATTGTATTATAGATGTAGGCTTTTGCACTTGCATCCTTCTTCTGCCAATGCTTTATAGCATCAAGTTCCTCTTTCTTTGGTCGGTTTTCATCTTCAAATACTGGCTTCTCTTCTTCACCTGTTACATATACCATGAGATCCTTACTCATAAGTAAGGCTTCCATTCTCATTACCCATGCGGGGTAATTATCTCTATCCAGTTTGTTAATAGAGATATGATCTACCATACTCCTTCCCTTCTGCTGCAACCTGTGAGCTTAAAGGATAAAGGATAATACCTTTTGAAGTTCTTTGTGTATGAGGATACTTCGAAAGTAATCTTTTGATGCCTTATTTCTTCAAATGCTTCACCTTTCAAACTTTAATGGAAAACTTTCCAAAACTTCTCGTACCTTTGCCGCCTTCTGCTCTTTAGGACCTTTCTGCTCTGATACCACTTGTTGATGCATAAAACACCACACGAAATGAATTAATGTGACACTAGAACACCTCTATCGTCACCGTTAACTCATTGCCACTCAAAACTTTGAAATGATAGCCAAAACCAAGAACTTTACTTCTTCAAATTTTTCCAGTCATTGAAATGACATACCTTCAGTATTTTGCTACTTTTTCTTAGCTCAAATATTATTTCTCCAAGATCTTTTAGTGGATGAAAGTAGAAGAGTAGAGCTTTCCAAGAAGCTATCATATGCAAGAAACAGATCTCTAGAACTCAAGTTATGGCCTTCACAAGATGACCCTGTATGACTTGCCAAAACTGGAAATTTTGCCTTCTTTAGTAATTTTGAGTGTCTCAAAATGAAAATTCGATGCCTAGCATCGACTTGCAACCAAAAGTCGATGCCTGGCATCGACTTTCAGCTTTTTTAGCCACTTTTTCAGAGCCAAAATTACCCCCTTGAACACACACATGAACAAGACCACTTTTATGTGGGAAGTCGATACCAGGCATCGGCTTTATGCTGAAACTCGATGCCAGGCATCGAGTTGCTCCACAAACATCATTTTTTCAAGAAGTTCTAGTAGTACATGACAGTCAGAGAATAAAACACAAACTTATCAACACAAACTCGATGCCAAGCATCGAGTTGCTTGGAAAACTTGAACCTTTGAATTCATCACACAGTAGTCAAGCATGGAGATGATGGAGAGAGTCTCATACATTGAACTTTAACTATTTCTTCTCATAGCTATGGAAAAACTTAGAAGTTTTACAGGTGTCAGAAGTTTTACAGGTGCTATCTCACTCAGAGAAGCCCGACTCTATTTAGTCATACAAAATGAACTCCTTCTCACATTCTATCACTCTCTTCCACTTCTTCTCTCATCGCGTCAGTTGATACAAACTAACTTATATAGATTTTCTCATTCTCGTGACTTTTAAAAAACTTCTAGAACTAAAGTGAACTAACTTTACAAATATAATACACTTGTGAATTTTTCCCTTCACATAGGCATGTAGTTTTATTCTAAAGTTTTGATCTTCAAATGTATGTCCAATTAGTGATTGTTTCTCCAACAGACCCCACAACAAGGATCTTTTGAGGACGATAGACGCAAGAGGGATGGGGGTGTTAACAATAGCAAAAGGCATCGACGTAGAGGAAGTATGTAGAGGCGGACTACAAAGAGTCGTGGGGAGCCAGGTACTCATTTTTTTCAAAGAAATATACTTCATATACTTTTTCAAAACTCCAAATAGTGCTTTTCATCACTTTTGTAATATATGTATCATAAAACACCCACTTTTGTATTTATCGGCTCCATTTTGTGCAAGGCGAGGAGTCCTCAGCCTTGAGGAGCTTAGGTAGAATGAGCATACAATTTTGGTAATTTTTAGATCTCGTTTAGACTTCCAAATGACCCCTAGAACCTATTTTTTAACTATGCCAATCACTAGATGTGAAACCGGTCGAAACTTGTCTAGAATCTATAAAAAGAGCTAGAGAACTCATTTTTGGGGTTGGATTGTGTTAGCTAGTGTGAGCTTTGAGCTTGTAAGAGTGTTATTGAGCAACACAGTCTACTTTCTACCTTCCATTATGTCTCGCTTGTCTCTTCCTTGTGTGTGTATGTGTATGTGTGTGTGCATTTTCATGCTTCTCACCTTCACATTCACTACTTCTTGTGTTCACTATCTTCATATCACTCCTCCCTCTTCCAATGATTGAAAATAAGGAGGTGCACCTTCTTAGAATGGTACTTACCATTGTGCTAGAGCAACAATCGTCAAAAGTCGGAATAACATCCAAGACTTGTGAGAATCATTTCTCAATGTATGGTATAGATAAATTGATGAAATAACTTGCTTTAGTTGGCTACACACTCTAGTTACATGTGTCCAAAAAACCTTTGGTCAAATCATACCAAGATGTGAGCTCTAAACAAAATACTGACCACTTCTATTCCCAAAATAGAAGGTTTCTTTGCATTTCTAATAAAT
>CM035419.1:113335756-113338256 GCA_020310875.1 Ceratopteris richardii | reverse complement strand
ATGAGGACTCCATCTTAGAATCTATTCAATGTTATCTCATTTAACGGGTTTGAATGCAGCAAATGATGAAATTCCAGCAACTCTCCGAGTTAACCCTGACGTTAAATACCTCTGACAAACTGATGCTACTGATGTTCTACTGTCGAATTTCTTTAGAATATAAATTTCTGCCCAGTGTGTAAAGCCACTTTCGGTCAGTCCTTTGAGTCCTTAAATTGCCATGAGAGTCCAGTTTTGTCCTCCTTGCTCGTGTTGATATAGCTCGATTTGATTCGATTGGCGCCACAAGAAGGCCGTCAGTTCACAGAATTTGGACAATTCTTCTTCATGACTGTAGCCTACGATAGTAAAGGAAGATGAAAGTCATGCTGCGAAATGTGAGTCGCAGGACAATACATCACAAATCCGGAATTTAAACCAATCATTCGTGCTAGCGAGTAGAATTGCTGGAAGCAAATTCGATTATGGCCTTTTATAGTTTTGCAGTTCAAATGTTAGGAGCTATGTACGCTTCTAATTTTCAATGCAGTTTCGTTGACTGGATACGTAATGATACACCCAATTTGCCTAATCGTATTCAAACTTTGTATTTGCTGCACTAAACGTTAGTTTGCAGTACAGTAAGGAGTGATGTCACTATATGAGATTAAATGCTAGTAGATTGGAATGGTAGAGTTTCGACTTTTTGTACAAAAAAAAAAATGCCGGGAATCCCAAGGTGGATAAATTTGAGGTTAGTTGTGAGACAAAGCGACATAGTATAAGAAAATTAGGCAAAATATCACTGTGCGTAGGTATTTTCCCTTGGACTAAACGGCTAATCATTTTGGTGCGTTTGCCGGGAACATATGAGCTAGTACATATACAAAGGAAGGATTCCTCGAGGGATAATTATGGGATCCAAGTGATCTAATTGGACCGATTCCGAGGGATTTAAACCAAATAAAGTCTCGGGTAATCATCTTTTCCTGCGGCGTTAGAACCGTTTCATTTGGTGCGTTTGCCGGGAATTAGCTTGGTACGTCTCTATAAGAGAGTGCCATAGGTTCGCCTAGCGCCACAGGTTGGCCGAGCTTGCGGACCCCACGATCTAGTACATGAGCGAGGGGAGCCCATTGTCAGGAGCAACACAAACTCAAAGAGAGGAACGCGCTCAGAGAAGAGCCCTTGAAAGAGAAAGGAGAAGGTGGGAACCGCCAGGTGAGTGGACCTCGATTGGTTCGAAGAAATCAGTCAAAAACGTGTACTCCCGTAGGAGAGTCGCGAGTCAAGTACGGAAGCTTGAAGGAGGGATCTTGAGGCCACGGGCATTAAATTTCTGGGATCGAAGTGATATCGACATCACACCTCTGTTCGAAATGGCTCAGCGGATTTCAGTTCACTTGGGGGACTTCACCAAGTTTTCAGGTACTTGGGACGAAGATCCGGATAGTTTTATCCAGTTGTTTGAGGTTACTTATGAGGCCAATGATGTAGTTGACCAAGATCAAAGGTTGAGAATTTTTCCGGCTATTCTCCGTGATGAGGCAGCCAATTGGTATGGGAATTTGACACCACAAGAGCGTGGAACTTATCAAATGCTCAAGGAAGCCTTCTTGGCAAAGTTTCGGCGACAGGGCTTCCAAGACAGATTGGCCCAACAAATGGATTACTTGCGACAAGGAGTCAATGAGAGCATCGACAACTATATTCAGAGAATGGAAACGTTAGTAAGAAAGATGGGCGTGAATGCCCCGAACGATGAGACATTGAAACAAAGATTCATTTCAGGATTGCGAGATCCTACGGCACAACAGCATATCAGCCTGACAAGACCTACGACCTTAATGGATGCTAAAGAGAAAGCGAGGCTTTGGGAGGAAGTACAATTATGCCAACAAAGGAAGATGGAACTCCTATATGAGCCTATGGGAGGCCCAAGAAACATACTGATGAAAGATCCTGGCCAAGGAAGTCCCGCATTGACGACCCCAGCTTTTGTAGCTGCCACTAGCACGCTAGGCGAGGCAAAGCCTGCACTAACTGAAGAACGAATATTGGAATTGGTCACGCAAGCTATAAAAGCTGCCACGATAACTCAGGAGACATACACACTAAAACCAGAGGTCACAACAAACCCGAATCAAGTGTTTCGATCAAATACATGGTGTGGAAAGTGCCATGGTTATGGCCATTTGGCTTCAGAATGCCCTACAGTCTCGAGAGTATTCACAGATAGATCGCCACCTAGGATGCGTTGTACTTTTTGTGGAAGAACAAATCACACAGAGGACCGATGTTACAACAAGAGAGCCTATGAAGAAAGGACCATGAAATCAGGAGATGCAAGAGAAAAACCTTACATGGGATTGCCCGCTCAAAGTGTACCACCTACATCTCGTTGGGAAAACAGACCGACTTATGGATATGGTGCTCAGGGTCAAGGAGGAGACTATCCAAGAGGAGCCACGCGTGATCAAAGAAGAGATGGTCCAATCCAGTGCTGGAGATGTCATGGCTT
>CM035419.1:113300756-113328256 GCA_020310875.1 Ceratopteris richardii | reverse complement strand
TGCTCGTGGAACTTCAAAACCTGCAGCCATGACTACAACATCAGGAACAACAGTTTCTAATATTTTTACCAGAAGGATGAGCTTCAAGCGAGGGCAGTTGTGACAAGAGTAGATGCTGCAATATTCAAGGAGACATCGAGTATTCAGGGGCCTGCTCACATAAACATTTCTTTTAGAGAACCCTTGGCGGGAACAGTACTTCCATGAGGTCATTCATGCTTAAAAGATTTAGAAAGATGGGCTTTAATTTCACAACCATTTACAAAGTATTTACAGAGCTTTTCAGGCAACATCATTTTCTGTGCCTAGCCATGAAAGAAATTTCACACTTAATCAATTCTGCCTTTCCTAGACTTCTTCCTTTTTTGGGGGCCCAGATCCGTTTTGTTGGCAGGTCTGTGTGTCGCAAGCCTGACGAGCGCAGAGGAGTGGGGGGGGCATGCCGTTTTTCTGGCAGGTCTGACAAGAGAAACAGAAAGGGGGAAGTTCCCCTTTTTTGTTTGGATCTATACAGGCACACATGGGGGGGGAGCTCTCGATGTATGATAAAAAAATGCGTTCCGAACGTGGTGGGGAGGAGCGCATGCCGAAGTATGTTTCTTCCCAAGCTCGATATGAAGCCGACGGGCAGGAATGCTTCTCCTTGAAGGTCATCGATTAATGAAACTTCCATCATCACAAGAAGCCCATTTTTACCTCTGTTTCCACCGTGAAGCTCTCCACATCGCCGGTGTGCTCAGCGGCAGCTGCTGATGCTGGAGGCAGCAGCGATTCCACACCAAGTTCAAGTGAAGGGTTTCTCACCAAGTATCCTGCGCTGGTGACCGGATTTTTCTTTTTCACGTGGTACTTCCTAAATATTATCTTCAATATTCTTAACAAAAAGATTTACAACTATTTTCCATACCCCTATTTTGTCTCTGTTGTTCATTTGTTTGTGGGGGTTGTCTATTGCTGCTGGCCTCATGAAAAGGGGGAGTGTGGTTGTTTTTGGGGGGTGATCAGCAACAGCAGAGGAGGGTTTTTTTGTTCTTTTGTGTGTGTACGGTGGGCGAGGAGGTGCCCGTGAGCTATCCATCTCGTGGGCTTCACCTATCGTCAATTGTTGAAGGGTGGTGCTAGGCTGGGAGGCTAGATGAGGGCAACCACGAGCAAGCAACCAGGCTTTGGCATTGGTCAAAGTGTCCACATTTTGATGTTATGCTGAAGGAGTTGGACTAGGTGAAAGGAACCTGCAACCCTTTTTGATAAGTTCTAGTTTCGATTAATTTACCCTGCAATTATTGGATGGTTCTGTTCTCATGGTTCAATTTTCTTACTGAAATACAATCAAAATGTATGATTGGGTATGTATGTTCACCATATGCTGACTTTTTGAAACACATAATCAGTGATTATGTGTTTACAATATGTGCAACTTTGTTATGCGCAATGCATGAGGAACTACTGGTACAAATGACCACACCCATAGTAAGGTGGGTTGAAGGTTTATGATCGACAAACATCAGAACGCATCAACATACAGAAAGGAGAAATGAAAATTGCATGTGGAATATTACAAGATGAGTAAGTGAATGGTCGTAATTAAGTCCCATTCTCCTATAATGAGCAAAATTTATAGCACAGTAGAATGATATTGGTCTAAACTTACATGAGACTTTTATTTTCGTGTGATTGGATGACACTTGCTTCACAAAAAGTCGTTGTTACCCTTCCGGATGCACTTGGATTCATGTGTGACAGAACAGGAACTCGGTGGCACATTATTGTCTGAACGATTGCCAGTCATTCTTTGCGATTATCGATTGCTGAGTCTTGTTGTAGAAGCGGGAGGTTATGTTGCTGCTGGATGTAGTGAGGCTTCCACTTGGGAATACGTTTTTATATTGATTCATGTTTGCATGTGTTAATCATCATGGGGAAGGGGTGCATCACTGCAATAGTGCAATGAATTAATGAATGAGACTGTTCATACAAGGATTTAACTAGTAATGCCCAAATTCATCAGGCAATGTGATTCTCCCAATCTACATTGGGTTTACATGCTGCTTGAGAGGAAATTTGAGGAAAAGATGAGGATGCCTCGTATCGTCTCTCATAGAAATGCTCGCTACCACAATACACACATGTGGGCTACAGGTGCTGCTTGCTAAAACTCTAGGGTTCTACAGATCTATCTCAAATTCTTTCAAGATTGTACTGTTCTATTCAATTTTGTTCAGTTGCTTCTAGATCGAGTTGGCTAGTTGATTTGCTTCCATCTAAAAATCTATAGGACATAATGTATTGGAAGCACAACATTTCCTTCCAATATGGATTGTATGACTCATAACTCTCTGTCCCAATCTCTATAAATAGCCCGATCCGATGTCATATGCCCAAAAAGTTATAGCTATCTTGTTCGAATTAATGGATACTAGCCCGCTACCTCTCTGATGATGTGGTAGAATGCTATGGCCTCTTAGTGATCGTCCTTGGAATTGACTAGTAACATCCAAGGCTGCAACCACGATGGCCGAATCATTGACACACAATGATTTTCTGTTCAGGAGTTGGCTTGTAGAGATTGAAGAGATAAAGTTTGCGGCGTCCATTGTGAACCAAGTAAATCAGAGGAAGGAACATGAGATGACATTGCAAATGAAAAAAATTTATCAAATTGTTTGCTATAGAGATTGGAAAATAGAGAAAGAAAAAGAGTGAGTGAGAAAAATAGGAAGGAAGATAGTAGACAGAGGGGACGTGGGGAGGAAGAAGAGAATGAGAAAGAGAGAGAGGGAAAGTATGAGAGTATGAGAGTATGAGTGTGTGTGTGTGTGTGTATGAGTGTATATATGAGAGTGTGTGGGAAAAAGGAGAAAGGAAAAGAAAGTGAAGAAGTGAGAGGGAAAGAAAGGGAGAGAGATAGGCTAAGAGCAAGAATAAGAAAGAAGAGGGGAATCAGGGACTAAGTAGTACGGAAATATGTGAGCAAGAAAACACTGGGGCGTACATTCACATACAATCTAGTGGTTTGGAGGAAAGCAAATGAACTGGTCTTGAGGAGTTAGAACAAAATATAAGCTCGTATATGCATTTTCCCTTGGACTGAGAGTGCAAAATCATTTTGAGGCGGTTGCTGGGAACCATACGAGCTAGTGCATAGACATACGAAGAACTCCTCGAGAGATAATTGTGGCTCTAGGTAATCCAATTGGGCTGATTCCGAGGGATTTAAACCAAACTAAGCCTCGTATAATCACTTTTTCCGTGGGCTTTAGAGCCTGTTCATTTGGTGCGTTTGCCGGGAACATATGAGCTAGTGCATAGACATAGGAAGAATCCATTGTGAGATAATTGTGGCCTCTAAGTAATCCAATTAGACCAATTGCGAGGGGTTTGAACAAAATAAAGGCTTTCACAATCACTTTTTCCGTGGCCGTTAGAGCTATTCATTTTGGTGCGTTTGCCGGGAATTGGCTTAGCACATCTCATCGAGAGTGCTACGAGTTCGCTTGGTGCCCCAATCGTGTGGCACAGCCAATTCGATCCCAAATTTGCTCCGATCTTCATTAGAGAAATGGCCCAACAAAGACAAGCCTCTAGTTTTGAGAAAGCGAATATGAGGCAACCAAATTTTGGACAAAATAGGAGATGGATAGATTCTCATCCGACCATGAGACATCATGTGAACCGAGGGTGGCGATTTGGCCCGATATCAAATTATGTGAGATGCTGGTGTTGCGAGCAGATTGGGCATATAGCCAAATATTGCCCTCGTGTATGCACCCCGTTGGATTTTGTCCCCACATGTGCAGACTGCGGGAAAAAGAGACTATGCGAGCACGTGTGTGGCTCAAAAGAGGTGATTGACCTAAAGGTCGCAACGAATGAACCAGATAGGTGCTTATCCTCCTTGTATGTGGAAGTTGACAAGGGTGGAGTTACTTCGTCAACGGAGACTGCGAGAGCAAGTGAAAGCAAGGACACTGGATCTCATGATCGAGACTTGGTAGAACTCGTAAAGAGCTTGGAATGTCAAGTCAATTTGCTTCGGGTGGAGCGAGATAACGAGAGGATCAAAATAGCGAAATTAGAGGAAAATCAAGAGAAAATGGCCGAGGTCCTAGGAACTTGGGAAAAGCAAGTACGAATGTTGAAAAATGAAAACAAGGAGTGGAAAAGAGTAAACAAAAGCTGGAGGCAAAATCTTGTGAAGCCCGAGAGTGAAAACGTGGTTTGGGACTTGAGATCCGGCTTGATGGTAGCCGACTGCTTTGGAGTTGCGATCGAAGAAGAGCTCTCAAGAGACGAGGATGACCTACTGAGGAGAGTCGAGGGAATGGAGCATGAAATCGAGAAGGTACAAAGCATAATCTGTCGATACAGTGACCAAGCGGGTAAGGTAGTGGAAGAGTTCCACCTGGAATTAGAAAGAATGAAACGTGTCCAAGCAGAGAGTGATGAGAGAGTTGGACGGGTAGAAAAAGAGAATGCAAAGCTGAGTAGCAAGCTCAGTAGGTGGATGAATCGGAAAGACGATGAGATGCGAGTACAGGTAGAGGACCCGAAAGCAGGAAAAATGGAGGAAGAGCTGAAAGCGGTGTTGGATAGGTTGGATGCATTCGGAACGGAGTTAGAAAAAATGAAGAATGAATTGTTGAAGAAGGTAGATGATCTAAATGAAGAAAATATGAGTAGGATTTGGGAGGAAAGATCGATTAGAGAGGAAGTCGAGAAGTTGACTGTTCGAGTTGAGAAGAGGGAGGATGTTCCCCTCGAATCTGCAAAAAGGGTGAGAGAGGATAAAGAGATGGAGCAAATATGGAATCGGTTCCGAGGCATCGACTGTGACTTGTTCCAATATCAGAGTGATATTGAGCACAACAAACAAGGATTAAGGGACTTAGCGGCGAGGCTCGAATCATTGAGGAGCACAACGAGCAATGGTAATTTTTCAGGTCATTTGTCGGGTCAGTTGGAAGCTCTGCGAGGAAGAGGTTGGAGATGAAAAGAAATAGACGAGGCGATGGATGTTGGTGAGGACGGCTGTAGTCAGACTAGGGTTTGCTTTGTGGATTACGAGTCTGAGATGTGAGGACGGATGGACCAAGTCTGTTGTACACTTAGGACTGAAGTGACATTTCAGAGGTTTCAGGTCGGCAAAGTAATTAGTGTGTGCGGGTTTCGAGAGGAAAAGTTGACCATGGCATCAGTGGCTGGATTTTGGCTTGAGTAGCAGCAAAGAGGAGATATGTCTCATTGGGATGTCCACGAGGGGATATATGTGTGTGTGTCGTGATTGGGATGGTTGGGAAAAGTCCTTTCTTTTGTCTCCTAATTCTCGAGATGCGGGAATGAAAAGAAAATGAAAAAATATATGTTTGTGTATGTGTGAGTGTGGCTACGCGCCTATGTGGGCCGATAGGTGGGTGGACCCACTTTGGCCGGGTGGTCAAAGCCACGAACTGACGTCGGTTTCGCATAGGGCTAGTTGTGTGTGTGTCGCGCGCTGCGTTGGGTTGGTAGATGGGTGGAGCAAACTCGATCGGGTGGTCGAGTCCACGAGTCGCATCCAGCTTCGGCGTAGGCCGGCAAGTGTGAGTAGATATGTGAAACAAAATTGATGCAAAAAAAATGTGGAAAAAATGAATGAGAAGAATTCCTCGCTCGAGGGGGGACACAAGAGAGGTGAGAGAGCATGATGCTCG
The DNA here is from genome assembly GCA_020310875.1 of Ceratopteris richardii. Taxonomy (NCBI): domain Eukaryota; kingdom Viridiplantae; phylum Streptophyta; class Polypodiopsida; order Polypodiales; family Pteridaceae; genus Ceratopteris; species Ceratopteris richardii. The sequence goes on along the minus strand of CM035419.1, from coordinate 113,322,566 downwards.
GATGGGAATATATGTGTTTGTGTTGTGGGGATTTGGGTTATGTGTGGACTCCCGATGAAACATGTCAAATTGAAGCTTAAGCTCGGCTAGGATTTTGGTTGCGATGTGTCTATGGAAAGCTTGGACTTGAGGAATCCAATCGTGCTAGTTGCATTGTTTGTCTGCAAACCTTCCGGAAGTGTTCAGTTTGGCTCTTAGGTGGTGCAATGACTTGTGAAGTTCGGAATCGCGTCGACGATAAGTGATCTTGTTAGAGTGAGTTCGTGTTAGGCTTGAGTGGTCTTTGCCGTGTGTCCATCAATTTAGGAGAGGTGGTGGCGACCAAGCATAGGATCTGATTGATGAACAAAAGAGCACAGAGTAGATGAAAAGGTAAGTGGGAATAGAAAACCCTAGGTGGGAAGGAAATGGGAAATTGGCAAGAGAACTCGGTTAGAAATGAGACAAAGGAACCAGCAAAACGATCGTGAAACCGGGAAAAGTATCAAAAACGGAACTCGGAAATGGTTTTTGATAGTGTGTGTGGAAAGTGTGTTGAGTATGCATGTGGAACAAAGATTTGTGACGCGTTGAATGAATAGTCGAGAAGAGTAACGAGAGCGAATGTGGACATGTCTTCTGTTTGCATGTATATATGTTGTGCGTGACAAGAATGCATGAGTGATGCGGGATCATGATGTGTGTGCCGAGTATATATGTGTGATGTGGATGATTGTCTTTCCATTTTGGTTGTAGATGTTATTGGGATTTGATGAAAAAATTCTAATGTTTGATGAAGTTTGCAGACAGGTGGACATGTCAATGAAGATGCGAGAAGATGGACACAGATGGTAAGTGAAATGATTGAATTTTGGTACTGACAAATGATTGTATGAGTATGATTTCAGGTGCTTCATTGAGGAAGAAAAGAATAGATTTGGCTCGTCGAGGACGACTTCGCAATTAAGAAGAGGGGAGTATGTTAGCCCACAATTTGGTTGGTTTTGATGCACTAATGTGGTTCTATGTGGCAGGAAAATACATTTGATTTCAGGTACTTGCAGAGATAATCAATGGATGAAAAGTATTTGCAACTACATGACACCATCATGATCAGAATGGATCGGGAACTTGGTATTGCTGTTGGAAATGCATTGATAGACATGTATGTCAAGTGTGGCGTGATCAGAAAAGCACACGAAGTCTTTGATAGGCTGCTGAATCAGGATGTGGTGTCATGGAATGCCCGGTTTGCAGGATATGTGGATATGTAGAACATGATCATGCTGATAACGCTCTTGCTTGCTATGAGCAGATGAAAAATTGCTCCTAATGAAGTCACATATGTTTGTGTTTTGAAAGCCTATGCTGTTCAAGGAGCGGTTCACATGGGTATAGAGTTGCATGCAGGTATTGAAAGACAAGGATTTGCAACAAGGACCTTATTTTTGGGAAGTGCCTTGATCAGTATGTATGCAAATTTATTCTTGGTATCAAAAGCTCAATATGTTTTTGATAAGCTGTCAAGTCAAGACTTGGTCACATGGGACTCTCTCATTTTGGGTTATGCTGAGAAAGGATATCCACATTTATTAGACCTGCATCGGGAAGTTTTTGGCACCAATCTACAGATAAGAGGGATCATTGATCAGACAGGCAATCATCTCAGCACATGTCACTTTAGGAGAAAATGAAAGGGCCGTTCAGCTTTATGAGGAAATGCAAGAAAGACGTTTACCTCCATGCAAGTATGTATTATCATGTGCACTGAAAGCTTGCACAAATGTAGGGAGTTTATGCGAAGGCAGGAGCATACATGACTATTTGGCAAAAGTTGGAATTGATGGAGATGTGGTCTTGGGAAGTTCACTGATTGACATGTATGGGAGAAGTGGAGTCATACTAGAAGCAAGACGTGTGTTTGATAAACTTCCTGAGAAGAATGTTGTGTGCTGGGGAGCAATCATCACTAGCTATACCTTGGAGAATATGGCTCATGGTGCTCTTGAAATTTTGAGTCCATGCAGGAACAAACTGTGGAACTAGATCAAGTTACACTCTTATGTGTTCTGAAGGCATGTGGCAAAATTTGTGCAACTAAAAAGGGCACCCTTCATCTTTCATATGGGTGCATATACGTGTATTGAGGGAGAATCTTCTCTCTCCGTTTCTCTCTCTACCTTATCTTTTGGGGAGGGTGGCCATCGTTTTTGAAAAAAAAAAAGACAGATCGAAGGGGGGGTGGGTGCACGCAAGCGGGTGACAGATGGGAGAAGGAGGTCTGAGGTGCGCTTCGTAGCAAAAAAGGAGGAAGTCGGCTGCCAGAAAGGGGGGCGCGTGGGCTGTTATTTCGGGGGGGGGCACACACCATAAGGGGGAAGCAGGCAGTGCTTATCCAACATCAGAACAGGGAGCAGCAAAGCAGGTTGGAAGGGTGTGGTGACAGTGAAGTAGATGATGCTGCTTCAGTGTACGTGGATGATAATCCGCACGCTCAGCAAATGAGGGCCATGATTAGCATACGGAAGGCACAATATGTGAGCCCCTCCTCAGGTGGAATCAGGACTAATCAGTCGAGCATATTGAACAATGAAGCCCCAGTTATGCGGCTTTGTCGGAGATGCCAAATCAAAGAAGCGTCAGTGGTTTTGCTGCCTTGTTTACACCTTTGTCTGTGTGTTCGATGCAAGGACGACTGTGAGAGGTGCCCCATGTGTACGTCATTAAAAAAGTGCAAGCGTTGAGGTTTTCCTATCTTAAAGGAGTGACTCGGCAGAAGGTACTAAATACTTCTCCTAACTTATCATACCCTTGTCCAAATACATGGCGAATGAGCTATCAGATCTTGAGCCTGGAAATGCTTGCCAAGGTGGACTCATTGCATACGAAGGTTTCATTGTGGTTGTAGCAGAATTAATCTAACATTATCTACAAGATTAGCCTTCCACTTTCAATGTTTACCTTTTGCACTTTAAATATAAAGCCCACTGTGGTATAGCAGTGCATATTGAGTTCAACGTGAGGTTTTGCTGAAGCAGATGCTTATGTATACTTTCTAGCTTTGCGAATGAGATGGCTAGACAAGTGATTAACCAAGCAAGATTGTACATGAACAGAATTCCGTTTTGAAACGCACAGATATGGTCTTGTGAAGTTCTTAAAATTGTCATAATGTGATGTGTTGAAATACTACATTTCCCATCATTTATGTGATTCGTAGAGCCACAACTGTGTGTGTGTGAGTTTGTTCAGTTTATGTGTACATTGAGGTTTCCTATATGTTTGATTTACAGCTTAAGGTACTTGAAATACTATTATAGCCAAAAATTGCATCGCAGATACTAGTGTCCAGACTATGCGCAAGAAGAATTCTATCTTTTGTGGAAGTATGGCATGTTGCAGTCACTTCCCGGATGGAGAATTCCCATGGCACTATGAGTTACCATCCTTTGTATAATCATGTTTGGACACTTATATTTGATATGCCCGTGAGAGCCACTAGTATATATGTGTGTTGGATTTATGTTATACTGTGATGTAGTCACTTGTGATTTGTACAACCACTAGTGTAAGTGCACTTTGATATCAGCAATGTAATATCTGGTTTCCTTTATTAGACATGTTCTACTCAGTGAATTTATGTAACTTCGTCTGTTTGGGTGGTTTCATTCTTCATGCATGCTGTTTCTCATTCCAAGCAAGGTGAATTCCATATGGATGTCTGATGAGTGACAGTTTGGGAGGTGTTCTGCAGGTTATCAATCCATGAAGCTCTTTTACAGTTCTGCTAGTTTTCAATGACACTGTTAGCCACACTTTATTAAAGTGAAAAACAGTGGAAATAGCAAGGATACCTTGGCAATTATATAGTACCATGGCAGAATAATATGCACTTGTCAGAGAATATCCTGCTATGCTAGTATGAGTGATGCATGTAATTACATCTGGATTCTCATCATTTGGGGTAAAACTTACTTATGTCAGGGAGCATGAAGAAAAGCTCTCATGTTTGTTGCCAAGTTGGTGTGGAATGATGGTGATCTATTTATTTCCAAAATATCATGAATCTGATGTTGTAGCGCCTATCGAGCTAAGGGCTGTGCATTAACCCGATTCCGAAGAATTTAAATCAAATAAAGTTTCGTAAAACCACTTTTTCCGTGGGCTTAAGAGCCGATTCATTTGGTGCGTTTGCCGGGAACATATGAGCTAGTGCATAGACATAGGAAGAATCCATTGTGAGATAATTGTGGCCTCTAAGTAATCCAATTAGACCAATTGCGAAAGGTTTGAACAAAATAAAGGCTTTCACAATCACTTTTTCCGTGGCCGTTAGAGCTATTCAGATAGATAGATAGATAGATAGATAGATAGATAGCTAGATAGATAGATCAATAGATAGATAGATAGATAGATAGATAGATAGATAGATAGATAGATAGATAGATAGATAGATAGATAGATAGATAGATAGATAGATAGATAGATAGATAGATAGTATGATAGATAGATAGATAGATAGATAGATAGATCGATAGATAGATAGATAGATAGATAGATAGATAGATAGATAGATAGATAGATAGATAGATAGATAGATAGATAGATAGATAGATAGATAGATAGATAGATAGATAGATAGATAGATAGATAGATAGATAGATAGATTGATAGATAGATTGATAGATTGATAGATAGATAGATAGATAGATTGATAGATTGATAGATAGATAGATAGATAGATAGATAGATAGATAGATAGATAGATAGATAGATAGATAGATGCATAGATAAATATATAGACGGATAGATAGATAGAAAGATGGTACGATGGATGGATAGATAGATAGATAGATAGATATATAGATAGATAGATAGATAGATAGATCGATAGATAGATAGATAGATAGATAGATAGATAGATAGATAGATAGATAGATCGATAGATAGATAGATAGATAGATAGATAGATAGATACATAGATAGATAGATAGATAGATAGATAGATAGATAGATAGATAGATAGATAGATAGATAGATAGATAGATAGATAGATAGATAGATAGATAGATAGATAGATAGATAGATAGATAGATAGATAGATAGATAGATAGATAGATAGATAGATAGATAGATAGATAGATAGATAGATAGATAGCTAGATAGATAGATAGATAGATAGATAGATAGATAGATAGATAGATTGTAGAGGGACAATCAAGCAAAAAGAAAAGAAGAAGAAAATCAAAGTCCAGAACGATTCATTAAGAAAGAAAAAAGAATATATCTCTGCAGGAAGCCCCGCAGGGGCGCATTACCCATCTCTGCACAGAGCCCCGCAGGGGCACGCATCAGGCAGAAAGAGAAATCATCCAGGTCATGCACGGTGGAAAAGAAGTAAACAGCCTCAAAGCAATACAACAGGGTCAGATGTGTGCAACCAGGACAAATCAGAGGACCAAAAGTTACAAAGGGGTAGAGGCTGAAAAGTTTAAGAGGGTGACTAAGAACAGCACATTCCTAGTCACTGGTGGCGTGCGTGGCAACCCAAGTCAACAGGCAAGACAACTGCATCAGGCTCTCGAGTTGTAGAGCTTGAATCAAGAAGGCCATCGAATCTGCATGTCTGTTTAACTGCAGACAATACTGACCAAGGGGAGCGTGCGGAGAAAAGCTGAAGCGCCTCTAAAACGTAATGCAAGATCAAGAATCAGGCAACACTACCCACGGGACGCGTTCACGAAGCAAAGTCTTTCAAGGGACGACAGAGACGAAGAGGGGGAGAGTGTTGCAGAGATAAAAGAGCGCACAAAGCAGAGAAAAAGACGGGGCCCAAAAATTTTCTGATTTGGACACACAACTTTTGTATCATAACCACTCTTGTATATATTTTCCATTGTAAATGCACTAGAGGAGTCCTCTAGATGCATCCCCACAGAAGATTAGTGATTTACCCATGTACAATAGTAGGAAATTAGTCTTTTAGTGAATAAAGTGCCGGTCTCTTGTGTGAAAGGACCAAACTTAGGGCACTAGTATATAAGTCAAAAGTGACTCATTGTAAAGAACCTTTTGGCCATTGTGAAGAAGGAGCACTTCTGAATTTTCGAGTTTGCCTCTTTCTTGCTGATTTTGATCTTCATTTTGCTTTTGTATGTGTTGGTGATGCTTGAAATGCATGTGTAGGACTGTTGTTTACCCCTTCCCCTTTGTTTTGAGCTGCTGTAGTGCGTGCGTAAGCTAGGAGAAGCTGTGGCGCGGGTGTTTGTGACTCCCATAATTCACTGTTTCTGCCATAATTTGAAGGAGAGTGGTCAGAATTGAGTGAAACTACCACCGTTGGATTCGTCTCGTCGAGAGCTTCGAAACGAGTACCCTATTGCCTATTTTCGGAGTTCTGGGCTGGGAGAAAACCTCAAAATACCAAAACTGCTGAAAAGAGGCTTGCGGCAACACTTTCAGTATTTCAGTAGGTGTGAGTGGTAGTAGTCTTTTCTCATGTGTGAATAGCTAAACCACTTCATTTTCTATCACGTGTGCACACGTCTTCATACACTTGGCGAGTCACTCCTTAGGATTGACATTTAAATGTGTGAAAAGAACCCCACTATATGCACTTGTATGGCAATTGAGGTATAGTCTCATTGGTACAAGTCCTTGAGTCTTCGTGACTCAAGTACACACGTTTTTGGCGCCGTTGCCGGGGAGTCACTCTACCGAGGTGCCTTCGTGATAGTTATAGAGCGAGTGTGATCGAATCGTACTTGTAGACGCAAATTTGTCCATTGGCAAGTAGTCCACCATTTCAGCACTTGTCATTTCTCATCTTCGAGGTGTGTGTGATAAGTTTTAGGTTTAGGTTTAGGAGGAGGGAAGAGAAGAAGGAGTTAGGGTTAGGTTAGAAGGAGAGGAGAAGTGAGGAGAAGAGGAGTAGGAGTAGACCAAAATTCCCAGAAAATCACCAAAAAATTCCAAAATTTCCAGTTCTGTCCAAAAAGTATAAAAACCAAAAATTTGTTTCATTTGACACTTCACTGCTCACTGGTATCGTCTGCGACAGCGATTGGTATCGTCAGAGTGGTATCCTGCAGGATAGAGCCTTCAAAGCTTGTGCAAGAGTTCAAGAAGCAAACTAGATAGACCTAAGGTGAGTCCCCATTAAGATTCAATACCAAAAACTCTTTAAACTTGCACAAACAAATGATTAAAAGGAATGCGCAGTATCGCGGGGGGGAAATTTTTTGAGTAATTGCATATTTTGTGAGAGACAAAGGCTTAGGAGTGAGGAGAAGGGTGAGAGGTGCAAGGGGGTGCAAAAATTTTCAAGTTTGGAGACCTTTTGGCTTGAGTATCGCGATCGGTTGAGTTTTGGTATCGCGATACCAAAATTCCCTTGTATCGCGACACTCGCCAGAGGTTTCGTATCGTTGGTTACCAGCCTTGGTATCGCGACACTATTTCGGTATCGCGACACTGAGTTGGTATCGCGATCGTATCCGGTCCTGGTATCGTATCGTTTGGCACTAAAACTTGGTATCGCGACACCATTGTGGTGTCGTATCGCCTAAGGTTTAGTATCGCGACCTCACTTTACCGGGTGGTATCGTATCGCTTGATACCTTGGTATCGCGACACTACTTTGGTATCGCGATCGTGCCCTCCCCAAGTATCGTATCGCCATATTTCCCAGTGGAGTATCACGACACTATATCTGGTATCGTATCGCCATATTTCCCAGTGGAGTATCGCGACACTATATCTGGTATCGTATCGTCAGTCTTTTTGAGATCGTATCGTGTCTTGAGAACTCTGGTATCGCGACACCACTGTGGTATCGTATCGCCTGTTCATCAGGGCAGTATCGCGACACTGTCATTAGTGTCGTATCGCCGAGCCTTTCAGGTATCGTATCGTGCATAGTCGAAGTGTCGTATCGCTTGTCTTCCAGGATAGTATCGCGACACCAGATTGATATCGTATCGTCTGGGTGCCTGGTATCGTATTGCGGTCAGTGCAGTATCGCCAAGAGTAGTATCGTCAGGAAGTGGTATCGCCCAGGTTAAAACCCTTCTTTTGGCAGACTAATTGAGTCATTGAGTGAGCTACCCAAGGGGAATCTAAGAAGCATAAAGAGAGGCTTGGGAGAGTGAATGAACTTGAGGTCAGGAAGAGTTCTAAGTAGTCGAAGGAGTATCATCTCTTCAGTAGGAAGTACTGCCCAGGTTAGTCATCGCCCCGTTTACTTAGAAACCTCTAGTGACTCAGAAGAGGAATTACACATGGCTTCGGAAGACATGCAAGGTCCCACACCAACGAGAAGCTTCATGACTACAGTGGAGGGGGACTACCGTACTTCCTTGCAGTATGTGTCCACCAATGCCCAGGAGATTCCAATCTACCTGGATGGCTTAAATAGGTCTGTGGCCAGGATGGTAACTTCCCAAAATGCCACAATCGTACCCCGACCAGCTGTCAAATACGAAGGAGGTGCATATGTTGACAAAGTTGGCCACATCTACATTGTAACCAAATTCCCGGAAAGGATCAATGAAAGAGGAGAACTCTCAGACCCTGAAAACCTAGGAAGGACACAACCAAAAGAGTTTGTGACCACCCCTAGAGGCAGATCCCGAGTGTCACGTGTCTTGAGAGGTGACTTGATACCTCAAGATGACTATTTGTTAGAAGTCTATATGATTCACGGATCAAACTTACTGTTGCAAACCGATTCACCTGTTCCAGGGAGAGAAGAGAACCCCATGACATTCTATGAATTGAAAGACCCGGAGGATGAGACTAGACTCACCTACCTAGATAAAGATCAAAGAAGGTATTGGCCTGTGAGTATCTTAGACAGGTCTCGATTAAGATATATGGGTACACCTGTGTTTCCTCCAAGAGAGCAGGCAACAACCTCACAAAATCCATTTGGAAATCAAGAAGAAACAGAAAATACTGCATCAGGTTAGACCAGCCATAGGAGCGTACCTAATCATGCTCATGTACAATTTGCCACGCCAGGAGTACAAGCACACTATCAGACCCAACCAGGGATAGGAAACCAGTACAGACCACCAGTAAGACCACAACCCCCGATAGGAAGACAGCCTGGAATGCCACCAATATGACCAGCTGTCCCTATTCTTCCTGTGATGCCCAGACCACCTGAACCGATTAGAAGGCTAAGGCCTATTCAAGTGGCTAAGTGTGTAAGAAACCCTTATGATGGATCAGGAGAACCATATGATCACATTGCTGAATTCAAACAAGTCCTAAGAGCAGAACAAGTGGACGACTTCTTTGTACAATATGAGGCATTTGGACTCACCCTCATAGGAACAGCTCTGACCTGGTTCCAACCCTTAGATCCCAATCAGTTTGGAAACATGGAACAATTTTTTCAAGAATTCATAGGAGAATTCACTAAGAGAGGAATCAAACACAATTCATCTTCGTTAATTCACAGCTTCAAACAAAATCCTAATGAAACGGTGAAGAATGCCGCTAGAAGGTTCAACCAGTATGTGGATAGATGCCCAGTAACAGAAAGACCGACTCAACAAAAAATGATTTCATTATTTTTGGATGGGCTCACTAATGGAACCTTAAGAACACTAGTGTACGTGAAAAGACTACAAACCTTGAGCGAGTGTCTTCAGGAGTGTATTGATTTGGAAGATAACTTAGCTGAGGACCTCAACAGCAAGTCCAGCCACTCTAAATCGGACGACTCAAGGAGTGCTATTTCTTCCAACTCCAGTCACGTGGAAGAATTAGCAGAGCTATTAGCCAAGAAATTAGGAGCACAGGGGCAAAGAGCTTATCAACCCCCAGTTCAAAGATTGCCTATGCTACGGAGATGTAGCTTATGTGGAGGAGATCACCCCACTCACCTGTGTGTCCGAGGAGGGGGCGGTGCACAACCAGCTTATCCATACAACAGGCAGCAACAACAAGGGACTTCTTGGTACTGTCACATAGAACAGAAATACACTAATCACACTACTGAGAACTGTCCTTTTAATAGGCAAACACGCCCTTTCCAACCACCTCAGTATCGACCGTATGGATATCCACCTAGAGACCCGAACAGAGAGATCCCAAGATACAACCCTTATCCAGCACAGACGGGAGTACCTAGACCAATTGAACAGATACCATACCCACCACCACAACCAGTGTTAGGACCCCAACCGTCGCAACCTCAACAAGTAGTACCAGTAAAGTATGCGCAACCAGAGGAAAATCTAGAAAGAGCTATAGTACCAGCCACGACAATGACCCAGATCGAATCAACAAACCTTGGATACGAAGCCCTACCAAGTGAGTACTATCCGTATGAAGCCTACATGATGGAATACGAACCGGCATACGAGACTACATGCTATGGGTATGAAGGCTATGATCAGACTTATGGAGCAGAGACTTCCACTCTAATGTATACAGCTCCTAAAGCACCACAACCCATGAGACCACCTAGTAGACCACCAGTACCGAGAGGACCGTGCTTTAGATGTGGAGGAGACCATTTCATTAGGGAGTGCCCTCGACCATACAACCCTCCACCACCTAGAATCTGGGAAGGATATTGCAGTGATTGCGGAAAGGAACACCTTTTTAGGGATTGCCCTAAGAACCCTGTAAAAAACCAAGGCTCTGCACCAATCAATGTAATAGAGGTCATAGAAGAATCAGGAAGTGATAAGGAATACACAGTGCCACTAAAAGCCATCACTAGAGCCCAAACAAAACAACAAAAAGAACAGCAATCAGAAGAGGAACAAAAAAACAACACGAAAATAAGTCCTTCAACTCAGATAGTGGAAGATTCCGAGGACCCATGTGGAAATTCCCGCAACACAAAAACTCAGAAATGGAAAGAAAGACGGGAGAAACTCAAGGATAAATGGGCAAAGAACAAGAGCACAAACAGTAAAAAGCAAATTGCTAAATCAAGTAAACACAAAGAACTAGGGAAGTCTAAGGAGACTCCTGAGCTAATCGAACCTAGCTCAGATAAGGAGAAACCCGGATCAATTCTAGCAGACCCCAAGCCAGACGACTTGGATATGTGGCTAAAGGCGTACCAAGCTAGAATCAAAATGGGACCGAACATAGAGCAACATGAAAAAATCTACCCTAGAGGGGAATTAGAAAAGGAAAGACTAGCTATATGCAGAAAACTTATAGAAGTAGCACAAACAACCCTAGAAAAGACTATCCCAACTCTACCAGAGACAAGGATTGCACAGGAACCTTATGAAGAATACCTCAACCCAAAGGATAAAGAATTAAGGAAAGAAGATCCCCAAGGTGAACAAGAGGTAGCACAAGATGGCCCTGTATCAGCCATACCAGACTTAGAAGCAGAATGGCCCAAGGACTTGTGGGATAGAATCAGAGAAGAGCAATGGAAGAAAAATGGTGTCGATCCACCACCATTTGATGAAATAAATGTGGAAGAGTGTCAACCCCATCCTAACCTCGAGGAGGCCTACGAGGAGATCTCAAGTCTCGATAGAGGTGGAGAGGAGACCATAAGCATTTCAACATTGCCTAACTATATGGGAGAGTATGAAAGAGAGTCAGTGGTAATACGAGCACCCACGGTGCACGGAAAAGGAACAGGAAAAGAGTGGTAATACGAGCACCCACGGTGCACGGAAAAGGAACAGGAAAAGGAAAGGAGAGTTCGCATAACTTAACAGAGTTAAAGAAAACGAAAGTACAATGCCAATTAACGGTGGAAGATTTGCTTAGACTTAAACCCCAGTTGTGGAAGCAAATGGCAGAGCAATTGAAACCACTGCCAAAGAATGGAGGATCAAAAGAAAAGGAACTGGAAAATAAGTCCACAATACAGGTTCCAGTCGATAAAGTAGGAGAGTTCAGTGAAGGAGATGAAGGGAATACCTGTTTACCTGTCATCTACAATGGGTACATGACCAAAGCTATCTTAGACACAGGAGCTGGAGTAGGAATTGCAACGAAGGAGATTTGGGAAAAGTGGGGAAAACCAGCCTTACGACCCACTCGCATGAAACTCCAGTTAGCAGACGGTCATGTGGAGAGACCCCTAGGAATATTGGAAGGAATTAGGTTAACAACGTGTGGAGTGGAATTTGAACACACACTTGCCATATGTAAGTTCGAAAAAGCAAACAATTATGAGATGATATTAGGACGACCCTTCATGAGACAGATGAGAGTCGTACAAGATTGGGGCAGAGATTCATTATATCTCCAACATCAAGGGAACACTACCAAGATAAACTTGCACACATTCGCTTATCGGGATGTCCCTCCATTACAATGGAATCCAGTCCACAAAGATGAAGATGACCTATCCATTCACAGTGCTGGATCAAGTGACCAATCTTGGATGCACGAGGATGCCCAGTTGTGGATGTGCAAAGAAGCAAAGAAGGAGGAGTGTAAAAAACAAATGTGGCCAGTAGGACACTCTAACTATCGATCGATAGAAGACCCCGATTACATGCCTAAAATTTTTCCAGATGAACTCTTCGAACCACATGGCTGGATGGAAATCCTAGCCACATTAGATGTGTGTGTGAATGAGGAAGTATTGACGATGAACGATGGTATAGACGAGGAAGGATATGACGTGAACCTCTACATGGTTGTCCTCCAAGAAGTGGAAGAAGGGGAAACTGTAGAGGAAGAGTGGAAAGAAGAGTATGAAAGCATAGAAATGGAACCAGAGTTTGACTATGAGGAACAATATTTAGAAACCATGCAAAAGGAATCAAAAGAAAGACCAACAAAAGTCTTAGCAATCGAAACCATCCCAATAATACACGAGCATAGAGAGGACACGAGTAAAGTGGAACCAGAACCAGACCATTTCGAAGTTCCAGAACATTTTAAAGATACGAAGTGGAAGAAAGGAAAATAGCAACTCAAATGCCTAAACGAGAGGCTCGGGATGGAGAAGCCTATGACAACAAGGAACAAACCAAGAAAGTTGTTGTAACGATAGAAGACGGAGAAGAGAGGTGCACGTATATTGGGAAAGACGTATCAGAAGAGGAAGAAGAGGATCTCATACGACTCATCCGAGAATATCGAGACGTGTTTGCTTGGACATACAAAGACCTCAAGGGTGTAGAACCCAGCATATGCGCTCATCGAATCCCTATGACATCAGATGCAAAACCTTCTAAACAACGCCCTTATACGTAAAATGAAGTTTATGCAGCGAAAATAAAGGAAGAAATTGACAAATTACTAGCGGCAGGTTTCATTTATGAGATTGAACACACAGAATGGGTATCGCCACTAGTAGTAGTGCCCAAGAAAAATGGAAAACTAAGGGTGTGTATCAACTTGAAAAAGGTAAATGCAGCAACTATACGAGATAGTTTCCCATTACCCATCACAGACCATCTTTTGGAAAGAGTTGCCGGCAAGGAGGTCTATAGCTTCTTGGATGGATTCTCTGGTTACAACCAAGTAGCTATTGCAACTGAGGACCAGCATAAAACCGCATTCGCGACTGAATGGGGAATCTATGCATTTAGAGTAATGCCTTTCGGGCTCACTAATGCGCCAGCCACCTTCCAACGACTGATGTGTCATGTATTCAAAGAATTTCTGAGAAAAAGTATGGAAGTATACGTAGATGATCTGTGTACATACTCAAATCAACGACCAGACCATATACCGGAACTGAGAAAGATATTCAATAAGTGTAGACAGTATAGAGTTTGTTTGAACCCTGAGAAATGTGTCTTCATGGTGCGACAAGGAAAAATCCTAGGACACATTGTTTCAAAGAATGGAATATCCACGGACGAAGAAAAGATTAAAGTTATCTTAGAGCTACCAAGACCCAAGAACGCAAAGGAAGTACAAGCCTTTATGGGACACTGTGGATATTACCGTAGGTTTATTCACATGTATGCCATAATAGCTAAGCCTTTATATGGTCTATTGACTCAGTTCACTTGGACAGACGAGTGTGAGAAGGCCTTCAACGAGCTTAAGAAGCGGCTGAGTACAGCCCCAATTCTAAAATCACCCAACTGGAGCAAGCCTTTTCATATTCATGTTGATGCTTTGAACTATGCCATTGGATGTATCCTAGCTCAACCGGTTGATGAAGGGAAGCTTGACCATCCAATCGCTTATGCGAGTAGACAATTAAACCAAGCAGAAAGAATTTATACGACTACTGAAAGAGAAGGTTTAGGAATGGTTTATGCAGTGAAGAAGTTTAGACACTACCTCTTAGCCAACAAATTCAAGTTCTTCATTGACCATCAGGCTTTGTTGTATTTAGTCAATAAGCCTTGCAACACAGGAAGATTGGTACGATGGTTCTTGTTATTAATGGAGTTCGACTTTGAGGTAATAGTCAAAAAAGGAAACACACATGTAAGAGCAGATCACCTTTCAAGGCTAACGCATGGAGAACCACCTAGCGGAGTACCGGATGATTTACTAGATACGTATTTGTTTAATCTTGAAGTATGTCCAAAGTGGGCGGAACGACTAATTCCTATACTCACCCATGGCCCTCAACACTCAATAAATAAGAATAGCAAAAAAGAGATTCTTCAAACAAGAAATTTACACATTGTTGCTGGAAGCATGTATTATAAGGAACCTAACGGTGTCTTATTAAGATGTGTCGAGGAGGACGAACAGAAGCAACTAATTCAGCAGGCACACGTAAACAAGTGGAAAACCCATCAAGGGATGCATGGAACAATTCGAGAATTAAAAAGGTTAGGTGTCTATTGGCCTGACATGTCAAAAGACGTTCACGATTATGTAAGTAATTGTGTGGAATGCAAAGAAACTAGCCCAGAGGATCACGTGTCCTTACCTTTTTCGACCATAGCGCCTAATTGGAGTAAAACATTAGTACAATTCCTCAAAATGAAAGAGCACGAAATAGGAGCTAGCTTAGCAAGAAAGCGATCCCTAGAAGAAATGAGCAAGGATTATGTGATAATGGGAAAACAATTGTTTAGAAGAGGAAAAGACAATCAACTCAGATTGTGCGTACATGAAGGAGAATATCTTCCCATATTAGAAATGGCACACGCAAGAGCTGCGGGAGGACATTTCTCAGCAGACAGAACGGTCAAGATGATTCTCTTTGCAGGCTTGTGGTGGCCAACTCTACATATGGATGCGGAGACATATGTGAGAAGCTGCGAAACATGCCAGAGAGCGAAATATCCCATTCGAAGAGACGACATGCCTTTAAAACCCATGGTTTGTGCAAGAGCATTTACCAAGTGGGGTATTGATTTCATAGGACCTATCAGTCCACCGACTAAAGGATCACATGCGGAGTACATCATCGTAGCCACCGACTACTTAACCAAGTGGGTAGAAGCAAAAGCCACTAGAAAGAATGATGCTCAAACGACAGCAAAATTTCTCTTTGAGCACATCTTCACACGCTTTGGATTACCGATTGAGATAGTGAGTGATCAAGGAACGCATTTCCTAAACGAAGTCATTGAGTCGCTAATGAATGACTTTCTAGTGATTCATAAAAAATCAGCCCCATACCATCCTCAAGCTAACGGACAAGCTGAAAGTTCCAACAAGGTACTATGCAATGTATTGACAAAGATTGTCAATAATGGAAGGTCGGATTGGGACAAACAATTGCATCACGCAATTTGGGCCTTCCGAGTGGCATATAAAACGGCCATTGGAACCACACCTTTCAATCTAGTGTATGGACAGAATGCAATTTTGCCAATTGACTTCTTAGTACCTACATTGAAAGTGGCTAGGCAATATGAGTGGAACGGTCATGAATTGTCCCAGCAGCTAGATCAAATTGAAAAGTTGCACGAGACTAGATTGCAAGCTGTAGCAGGCATTTATGCCGCTAAACGGAGACAAAAGGCATATTATGATTCGCATATAAAAGACAAGGGACTAAAAGAAGGTGACTTAGTCCTAGTATACACCCTCAAACAACATGCAAAGAAGCTACAAAAACGCGGATATGGACCTTTGATTATAAATCGAATCTCTACTAGTGGTGCAGTCAGTCTCGCCACACTAGACGGAGACATTCTTCCCAACTACATCAGTGGATGCAGAGTAAGACAATTCATGGAGCCCTTGACTGATCAAATGCTAGCGCGACTGTTAGGAGCTCAAAATAGGAAAAAGGAAGAAGAACGAATTCGAGAGGAAGCTCGACAGGAAGCACTAGAACGCATTAGGAAACGAAAAGAGTGGATCAGACAAAGAGATGAACGCTATCTCCAAGGAGAAGAGCCCATCCCTATGGCAAACTATCAGGTCAAAAATCAGGATTCAACGGGTATGTGTAAAATGCAACCTTACCTAAACCTAGGGATTGGCAAGACAGAGTATAAATTGATAGATGCATTGATAGACTCAGGAGCAGGCCTTAGCTGCATGCGAAGGAGAATAGCAGACGACTGCAATTAGAATTGAATCCCACAAAAGCCCAATTAATAGGAATTGGAGGTCACACCATAGAATGCATTGGAACCACGAATGTATCCCTCCACCTAGGAAATTCCTCCATGGAACAAAGAGTCCTAGTATGTGAGGATGACGATTTGATAGAAGACTTCATTCTAGGACACGACTGGATCATTGAGACAGAAGCGTGTATCCATCTGGCTCAAGGATATATTTCAGCCACGATAGGGCATAAAGAGATTTTTAGCTTGCTTGAAGAGAAACCATGTATCCAAACCAGGTCAATACCAAGATCGGAGGAAGTTCAAGAAACGACAGAAGATAGTAGCAACTATGCTCACCACTCAGAAAGCAAATGCATAGAAACTGAAACTTCAATCCTAGCAACGTCCACTATAGGGTCGAAGTTATCCAATACAATTGTGGAAAAGCCAACCAATGAGGAGACGAGCTCTCCTAAACAGGCTCAAAACATCCAAAGATCATACTATTGGAAACCAACAAGCAGATACTCGAATCGAGAACCAACCAAATATATGTGGGTACGCAAGGATCAAATACAGAGTCAAGAAACGTCCACAAGCACTCTGAAGAAGGAAACAGGCATCACCAAAACCGCTACAAAGAACTACAGACGAAAAGAACTAGTGCAAGTATGGATTGCCAAGCCCTTGTTTGAAGCTCAAAGATCTCGACATCAGATATGGATTCCCAAAAAGGTCATACAAGCAGCTAAACAGAATGAACGGACAAAGGAGGAAATACCACAGCAGACAAGGCAAAAGTCAACAACCCAAAAGAATCATCGGAGAAAATCGCAAAGCAATGCCAAATTCACTCGGACAATGGATGAGGCAAATGGAACACGAGCAGCTACACAAATCGAGAAAACCCAGCGACCTCTCTCTGTGTTCTCAAAATGGATCTGGAAGCCAAAGCTACCACGAGGAGCGGATGATCGAGGAGATAAAACACCCGATTGCACTCATGTAGTGTCTGATGCACCTCAAGTAAGCATGATAGGGCCGCAATACAAGGCCACGCATTCGGCACAGGATGTACATTATCAAACTAGTGGTGCACGAACTCCACGTGAGACTAGAACTTAGCTTTAAACTAATAGGAATGGACATACTATGTACATAAACTATGCTTCGGCTATACTAACGATTGTCTTCTTTCAGGAAAAAAATATATATATAAAAAGAGGCGGTAAGAAATCCCACTCTTGCAATAATGGGGAACGGAGTGACGAGCTACCATAATCACAACAATACACTGTAGGGTCTCATGAAGGCTTTTCAAGCTAATGCACTTTTCCTTGTAAGTGCAGATGGCTTCTGAAGACTCTGAAGCTACACTCCAAGAGGAGGTCCAAGAATTTCCTCCCCAATGTCTTACGAAAGCAAAAGGCCATTGGTTCAGAGATGAACAGCCAGTGGAGGAATATCTTTTCTTGGCCAACATAAAGATCATGGACACAGAGCATCATTTTCCGATCATGTCCCAGGACTTCAAGGTTTTACATGGACTGCCATCCACAATCGATATCATGAAGAAAGCAGGAATTCACAAATATTTTGAGCTACCTATCTATAAACCGGATTTCCAACGCTGTACACAAGTCATGAACACTCTACGACCAGCACTACATGATCCATTGGTACCAGAAGCCAATGTGATGGACAAGAATGGAGAATGGGTAGTCATTCAATTTTCCCACGACTTAATCAAAGAAGCATTTGGATGGGAAAAGGATGGTGTCAACACGGTCAAGGAAGAGAGTCGTGGAGCAAAAACACGAACTTTCGTCGACATAAATAGGGTGGACATCGAGGAAGAAGTCAGATTGATTCACCAACACTTCTGCTTCCCGAGTATGAACAGATACACGGCCCCTCAAAAGATCATTGTGCAATTATTGTCTCATGCCATAAAACAGATCGGCAACCAGGTAAATCTTACACCCTATGTGCAAGAAAGATTGTTCGAGGCAAAGAAGAAATGGGAAAATAAAAAATTCCTCAATGGGACCACTGCCCTAACAATTATGATTTACCACGCATTGGGCATGCGCGAGTTCTTACGGGAAATGCCATCTTCAATGGAGTTGGCTCAATTTGTCAAAGCAGCTACTGTACCGAAACAGAAGAAAGGGAGCAAGCAAGTAGAAGACGCAGAAACAAGCTCGCGAACCCAAATGAGAGGCACAATGCGAGGCACAAAACGACCTCGAGAAGTCCAACAAGCAGAAGAAGAAGTACCAAAAACAAAGAGAGTACATGTACTGCCTACAACCACTACTCAAGGAACCAGAAAGATCACGGAAGAAGAATTAACCCAAGCACTGGAGGAGACTCACAAATATACAGAAGGACAAATTAATTTTCCAGTGCAGGGACATCATTATCAACAGTCCGCAAAAGCTCAGGAACCAAAAGGCAAACTCACTAAGGTGCACAGATATCGGGAAATTGGGCTAGACAACTCTAGTTCCGGATCCGGTGACCAAGAAAAGCAAAATACATCATTATTGGATGTAGATATTCAAAGTGAATCGAAGGATGATGGCCAGTGGGCCGAATTAAATGAAGTAGACTATGGCGAAGACCAAGTAGGCCACAAGGAAAAAGCTCAATCACCACTGGTAGACCAAAGTACCACCAAAAAGCAGGCAGAAGAAGAAGGGCAACACCCCATTCAACTGAAAGATGCCTCCACCACCCACAACAAGGAGGGCAAATCTGAGGATAAGAAGCATGCAATGATATCAGAGGATAAGCCTCAGGAAGAAGGACAAGAAGACGAAGAACCCTTCACCCCACTAAGGGTCGTGGCAAAACCGTCCCCAATGGATGTCACATTTCAAGGGAGTGCCACGAAGGTTCGTAAGGTAGTAGAAGATGAAGCAGAATTGCAAGTACAACTACAGGTCCGACAACCACATAAGGAAATGATCCATGTTGCAAAGGGACAAGATGTACATACAGGAGAAACCCCAGACATACCAAAGACATGGCTGAATGTTGATATAGCTCAGCTCAAGCCTGTAGTGCAGGATATGATTCGCACTGCACTAGACACTCAACAATTGATGCTTGATGCTGATGAAGATTACGACCAAGCCATGCTCGAAAAGCAGGAACTTCAAAAAGAAGGTATGAATCTGGCTAAGAAACTATCCAAAGCAGAAGCTCAAGTTGTGAAGAAACACGAGGAAATGAAAACGACCAAAACACAGTGCAAAATATTAAAAACGGAAAATGCCCAATTAAAAGAGCAAGTTTTGGAACTCACGAAGAAACTAGACATGACCGAAAAAGAGAAAACAAGGATCCATGCTCGTAGCAAGGTACTCGAATCACAGCTCAAGGTGAGCATGGAGGAAGCAGAACACTTAAGGGACAGGAACAAGGAGCTCATGACAGCTCTCCTCAGTGATCAACCACCGACTGATACCTACAAATCAAATGAGGATATAAAAGACATGGAAGAAAAGTTGACAAAGATGGCAGATCAGCTCAAACAGGAGCAAGAGACAATTGCAGAATGGGAACAAAGATATATGAATGACACTGCAGCTCTACGCAAGAAATGGAAAAAAGCAGAGAAAGATTATTTCCGGCAGTGCAAAGAAGACACAGATCACATGCACATAGTCGCACAGGAATTAATCAAACATCAGGAAAAGCTTACAAAGGCTGAAGAAGAACTTACGAATAAGGATGAATTCATCAAACGGCTTCAGGAGTAGATAGAGCTAACAGGAAAGCAGGGGACACCAGTAGTTCCACCAGAAACCACGGCTACTGTGGAGGAAGAGGTACGTCCTCTCTCTCCCCCCTTGTATCATTCACCAATAAGGGCGGAAAAGGAGGTACCATTAGAACCTAACACACGAGAAATTGCAGAACTGAGCAGACCAGAAAGGGCACTACTGGTGTCCCAGCTCACTGCAGATTTTGAAGATCAAATTATACAAATAATGAAAGAAGCTCGAATAGAAAACAAACAATTAGACCAAATTTTGAAGCCATTTAATGTACCATATGGTCTACTTAAAGAACAGACGCGGATATATATAAAGTCTACCACGAACAAAGATCCGGACCACAACCTTCAATTCCAGCATGACACTTTCAAGTATACTCAAGAGGAATTTGAGAAGGCGGATCCGATATGGCGAAGAAAAATTTTGGAGAAGAATCCGACGTTGCGGGTACAATGGGAAGCATCACCATATGCACTTCAGGTAAACCCATCTTTTTGTCCTGTACCCCGCAGACGCTCTTGGACGCAATTTTGGGAAGGACAGCGTCAAGGCACTATCAATAATCAGTGGCTTAACTATCCGTTACTACCTAGTCCGCCACATAATTACTTACCTACAAAAGAATATATGGTGAAGACAATGGAATTTTGGATTGCAAGGTATGCTACAGTTCCGGACTTAGCCGTCAAGATGACCAACAAAATATTTAGCATGCTCATTACAGTATTGAAGGTGTTTCAGCATGCCAAATACACATTTTTGAATTTCATCGGCATTACGCAAGGGTCTGAGGCTCTTGTTTTTTATTTATCAACCATCCCGAGCCGACTCACCATTATGGCGTATTATTCTCGCCTTATGTTTTTGCCATCGACATATATGCAAACTTTCGAAGAAGCATTCTTTACCGGCTTCTTTGAAATGGATTCAGAAATTTTTGTAAAAATGACTTCCAATTTAAATGCAAGGCTGGTGGCCTATGAAACAAGTTTCTTTGCTGATCATAGACAGGCGCCAGAAGACGGAGTAAAGTCAAAGCAATGGAAGGAATTCATGCTATGTCATGCAAATCTGCTGAACCAACGAGAGCAAACCGCAATTCAAACATACACGCGTCGCCTCAGAAAGCCTGTCGAGGACGACAGAGTTCAGGAGGAGGGACGTGTAGAGGGACAATCAAGCAAAAAGAAAAGAAGAAGAAAATCAAAGTCCAGAACGATTCATTAAGAAAGAAAAAAGAATATATCTCTGCAGGAAGCCCCGCAGGGGCGCATTACCCATCTCTGCACAGAGCCCCGCAGGGGCACACATCAGGCAGAAAGAGAAATCATCCAGGTCATGCACGGTGGAAAAGAAGTAAACAGCCTCAAAGCAATACAACAGGGTCAGATGTGTGCAACCAGGACAAATCAGAGGACCAAAAGTTACAAAGGGGTAGAGGCTGAAAAGTTTAAGAGGGTGACTAAGAACAGCACATTCCTAGTCACTGGTGGCGTGCGTGGCAACCCAAGTCAACAGGCAAGACAACTACATCAGGCTCTCGAGTTGTAGAGCTTGAATCAAGAAGGCCATCGAATCTGCATGTCTGTTTAACTGCAGACAATACTGAC
>CM035419.1:113270756-113273256 GCA_020310875.1 Ceratopteris richardii | reverse complement strand
AGCAAAAATCACAAAGAATGGAGAGCAATCAAAAGGTAATAATCCCTCTGCCCTATATACTGATAAGAAGACTAAAGACAAGGGTAAAAGCAAGAAGGTTGATGAAGAAGGCTCTACCTCCCAAGCAAACTATGCAGGGAGAGGTAGATCATCTAGAGGTAAGGGCAGAGGAGGTAAGTCAGGTAGGGGGAGACCCTATAACCAATCTCCATGCAATATTTGTGGCTTGTCTAACCATACTACAGATGAATGCTACAAAAACTACAAGAACCAAAGAGGAAGAGGTCACCAAAGAGGAGGATACTCTCAAGGCAGAGGCAGATTCAACCAATCTCAAGGCTACCATGGCTACAACAATAATTACAACAATAGCTACAATCACAATGGCAATTATCAAGGTGGATACAGGAATAGGAAGGATTACAACAATTATGCAGAGGAGCAAGATGATTCCTTGTTGATCATGAACATGACATCTAAATCAGGTATCAATGATGATCACTTATTCTATATTGATTCAGGTTGCTCTAACCATGTAGCTGGAAATGTTGCCTTACTCTCTGATTTGGAAGAACCCAAAGGCAAGCACCAAGTGCAAACAGGTGATGACACTAAACATTCAGTTGTTAAAGTAGGCAATGTCAAAACAAGTGATGGTAATCAGAATTTACTAAGCAGAGTGTTGTATGTTCCAACAATCACCAAGAATCTGATGAGTGTAGGTCAGATTGTTGAAAAAGGTCTACAGGTCAGGTTCACTCAACATGGTGCATATGTGGAGGATCCAAGACATGGATTCAGAAGGATAGCCAAGGGAGAAAAATCAGGTAGATTGTTTACCTTTGAACTTGAAGACACTAAGAATATTGCTTTGTACAACTATAAAGACCAAACCCTATCAGAATTGGAGATTTGGCAAAAGAGATTAGGTCACATTGGAGAGAGGACTATAAAACAAATGAGCAGGGATCAATGTGTGCTTGGGATACCTAATGTATCCAAGCAACACATGATATACAAGTGTGGGGCTTGTCAATTTGGTAAGTCACACAGGTTGCCCTATACCAAGAAAGGTTTTATGCATGAAGATTATCTAGAATTGGTGCATACAGATGTTTGGGGACCTAGCAAGGAGCCATCCATATCTGGATCAAGGTACTATGTGTCCTTTATTGATGACTATAGCAGGTGGACTGTCTTATACTTCATGAAACATAAAGATGAAGTATTTAATTGTTTCAAAAGGTATCTTGCATTAGTTGAAAATCAAACAGGTAGACATTTGAAGAGGCTAAGGTCAGATGGTGGTGGAGAATACTTCTCAAATGACTTTGAAGATTTCTTGCAGGAAAGAGGCATCAAGAGGGAGATTACTACAAGGTACTCACCTGAACAAAATGGGGTAGCTGAAAGGAGAAATAGACTCATTGTAGAGACAGCTAGGTCTATGCTTAATGAGAAAAAATTGCCAAATTATCTTTGGGCAGAGAGTGTATCTACTGCCACATACTTAATCAACAGGTTGCCATCAAAGACACTTGATGGAATGACACCCTATGAGGCTTGGCATGGTAAGAGACCATCTCTGGATCATTGCAAAATATTTGGGTGTGTTGCATATGTGCATATTCCCTCACAGGTAAGGGGAAAGCTAGACCCTAAGGCTGAAAAGTGTATCTTCATTGGTTATGATTTGAATCAGAAGGGATACAGGTTTTATAACCCCTCAAACAAAGACTTCAAGGTAAGCAGAGATGTCATATTTGATGAGAATGATTCATGGTATGAAAATGAGTGCAGGAAAGTTAGTCTACCTTATGACATGGAAGAAGACTTTCCCAAGCTTAGCAGGCAAGAACCAATTCAGAAAGAGGCCACAAGCTCAGATGATGAAGACACCATCAACATTGAAGAATTCAAGGCTTGGAAATCAAAAGGGAAGATGAAGATGAAGCAACTAGAAGACAATCCAGAATCCTCAACTCAAGCTATGAGGAGATCTCAAAGAGAAAAGAAGAAACCTATTAGGTATGGGTATGATACTTCACTTGTAACCAAGCACTCTGTATATCTTGCAAAAGATATCTTGAATGAAGAGCCAGGTACATTTGAAGAAGCAATCAATAAACCAGAATGGAAGGAAGCAATGGATGAAGAAATGGAGGCTCTCAAGGAGAGTGATACTTGGGACTTGGTACCCAAGAAGGACTCCATGAAGGTGATAGGATCCAGATGGATCTACAAACTCAAGAGGAACTCAGATGGTACAATAAACAGGTATAAAGCTAGGTTGGTAGCCAAGGGTTTTGCACAAACCCAAGGCATTGATTATGAGGAGACATTTTCTCCTGTGGCCAAGATGCCAACTATCAGAGTTATGGTGAGTGTAGCTGCATCCAAAAATTGGAACATGTACCAATTGGATGTGAAGAATGCATTCTTGAATGGATGGATATCTGAAGAGGTCTACATGTCACAACCACCTGGCTATGAGGATCCC
>CM035419.1:112985756-113238256 GCA_020310875.1 Ceratopteris richardii | reverse complement strand
TGCTTCTTTGAACACCAAGAAATTAACTTATCTCCCACATAACACAAGTATCCATAAGTTGATCTTCTATCATAACCCTTCACAACAAGTCTAGCTTTATACCTAGACACACTTCCATCTGCATACCTTTTTGTCTTATAGACCCACTTGCATCTAATGATCTTCTGACTATTTGGTTTAGGAACCAATTCCCATGTCTGATTCTCCATCAATGCACCATATTCTTCCTGCATAGCTTTCTCCCAATTCTCCTTACCTTTTGCCTCTTCATATGTAGAAGGATCTTCATCTGCCTTTATCATATAAGCATAATCTTTTGTAGCCAAAAAAGAAGTGTCATAGCTATACCTTGTAGGTTGCCACTTGTGTCTTGATGACCTTCTAAGTTCTCCACTCCTTGAGGTTTCTGGTTCATCACACTCAGGATCAAATCTTGGCATTTCTTCAACTTTAACCTGTACTTCATTATTCTCCTCTTCATCAAATATCTGAACCTTTGATTTACCTTTCTTTTGATTCACAACTTCTTCATCACCTACATTAATATTGATTGTACCTGCATACCAAGTACCTTGCTCACCAAATGTAACATCCTTTGATACAAGGAATTGTTTTGTGGATGGACTCCACAACCTATATCCCATCTGCTTATCATCATAACCAATGAATACATACTTTTCAGCTTTAGGTTCCAATTTGTGCCTTAATTGTGATGGCACATATTCATATGCCAAACATCCAAATACTTTGCAATGGTCTAATGTAGGTCTCTTACCCCACCATGCCTCATATGGTGTCATACCCTGCAATGCTTTACATGGTAACCTATTAACCAAATAAGTAGCTGTATTTACAGCCTCAGCCCACAAGTAATTTGGGTAATTTTTCTGCTTCATCATGGATCTTGCAAACTCAACAAGAGTTCTATTTCTCCTTTCTACTACACCATTTTGTTGAGGAGAGTACTTGCAAGTAACCTCTCTCTTTATACCTGCATTCCACAAGTAATCACTGAACTCATTAGAGAAATACTCTCCCCCTCCATCTGACCTTAGTCTCTTCAACTTATGACCTGTAATTCTCTCTGCATACACATGATAGTGTTTAAATGTATTGAATACCTCTGACTTATCTTTGATCACATAGATAGTGATCCATCTGGTAGCATCATCAACATAAATCACATAATACCTTGAACCATTGATACTAAAATCTTTTGATGGTCCCCACACATCTCTGTGTACCAATTCAAGCTTCTTTGAATACATAAAACCATGCTTGGAATAAGATTGCTTATAAGCCTTACCTAATTGACATGCCTCACATCTGTATGTCATATGTTGACCTAAAACATTAGGCAATCCAAGCACTGAACCATTGTTAACCATATCTTTGATACCTCTTTCATTGAAATGTACAAGCCTCTTGTGCCAAAGATCTAACTCAGAGATCTTATGCCCTCCATAAGTGAACAAGGCATGACCAACATTACCTTGAATCTTCAATGTGAACAATCTTCCTTCTTTCTTACCTGAAACAATCTGTTTATACCCATTGCTAGGGTCTTCCACAAACACTCCTTCATTAGTGAATCTAACTTCATAACCTTTTTCAACAATTTGTCCTACACTTATCAGATTCTTAGGAATTGTAGGAACATACAAGACCTTACTCAAGAGGGTACTTCCATCCTTGTCCTTCATTGATCCAATTGACTTCACATTGTGCTTTGTATTGTCACCTGTTTGAACTACATGATTAGTTACCTTATTTTCCAAATCAATCATCAAAGCTATCTTGCCACTCAGGTGATTGCTACACCCTGAGTCAATGTGGAAGACTCTTTGGTCTTCACTTTGCCTTTCACAAGTTGCATTCATTATCAATGTTGAATCCTCCTTCTAATCTGAAGCATAATTGTAGTAGGTATTGTTGTATTGTTGACTTTGGAATCCTCTACCTGCATTTCTTCCAAAGTAACCTCTACTACCTCTACCTCTGAAATTACCTCTTTGATTTCTGCCACCTCTTCCTCTAGAATTAAAATTCTGATTATATCCACCATTACTCTGAGTATTATGCCAACAATCATTAGCTAAGTAATTTGTTTTACCACAAATCCAGCAAGCTTTGACTCCATCTTTATTACTCTTGCCTTTTCCTCTACCTTTGCCACCTCCTCTTCCTCTTAGGAAGTTGGCTTGACTAGTTGTGCCTTCATCTTCATTTGTTTGTTGCTTCCCTTTGCTATTTTTCTTCTTATCCTTTGAATACATTGCATGACGTTCACTTTTGTCACCTTCACCTTTGACATCCTGCTCAAAGGTTAACATATGTCCTAGCAACTGATTTAAGTCAGGAGTAAAATGATCAAGTGATAATTCAATAGACAAAATGAATGGCTTCCATTTGTCATCACCTCTCAACCCTGTGAGGATTTGCCTTACCAATTTATCCTCCTCAATGTCTTCATCAACTGCTCCTAATGCATCTGCAATGTCCTTCATCCTTGTTACATAGTCTGAGATGGATTGAGAAGCCTTCTTCTTGAAAGTGGTAAATTCTGCCCACAAAGATGCCTTCCTTGACTTTGTGGTGTTTTGAAAATGCTCCTCCAAAGCATTCCATATATCACTTGCACTTTCAAGACCTCTAATGT
This sequence comes from Ceratopteris richardii, assembly GCA_020310875.1. Lineage (NCBI taxonomy): Eukaryota > Viridiplantae > Streptophyta > Polypodiopsida > Polypodiales > Pteridaceae > Ceratopteris > Ceratopteris richardii. Next base: position 113,235,597 of record CM035419.1, on the reverse strand, counting down.
GAGGTAGCAAGTAGTCATTGACTGCCATATAGGTAATGCTCCTAGCTTGAGCATCTCTCTTCATCCAATTCTTCAAATCTGATAATTCTTCCCTAGTTGGAACACTAGGATCTCTGAACTGAGGCTTTTCTTCTTCACCTATAATATAAGCTATCAAGTCTTTGCTCATAAGATGAGCCTCCATCCTCATTGACCATGCTGGATAGTTCTCTCTATCCAACTTCTCTACTTGAAGAGAATCTCCCATCTTTTCTTCACCTGTATATTGAATTATTCAATCTTTATGAGTAATAGATGTACCTTTACTTCGAATAATGTTCCTTTTGTCTTCCTTGATGTCGTATGACTAGGCAATTCATATAGATTCCACATTATAATCACAATAAAAATCAATAACAAACAAAATAACGTACAATAATTACAAGAATTGAAAATCTTTAGGGGAAATTCCATTTCATTTCCATTTCCTTGTTGGATAACAAATCTTGAGATATGCAAATCTAGGTGCAAAGTCCATTTCAAATTGACCTTTCCATTTGTTACAGACAAATCTTGAGGATGTACAAATCCTAGGCGCAAAGTCCATTTCAAATTGATCCATTTGTTGAGTAAAGAAACTTGATAATCTGTACATATAGATTTTTTATGAGTAATGAACATGTAAGGAGAGGTGAGGGAGCTTTGCCGGTGGATTAATACATAGGTTTTCACAAAAAGTATAGATGTTCTTGTGCATCGATAATTGCGATGCAAAATCTTTATGCGGAAAGTAAGAGATTAATAAACAAAGTTTAGAGACACATGGAATAGAGGCATCAAATTTCATCAATATAGAGATCTTTGCAAGACTTACACCAACTTCCAAGTGATGCGACAACATTGCTAACCCACAAAGTCATTGGAGCATGATTTTGCTTTTTTAAAGTTTGATTGAAGCGAATTGATCAAAGAAGAATTGTACAAGTGAACGGGCATAATATCCATGGGATCTCCCATATTTCACAAAACAGGGGTTAGATTTGTCAAAAGGGACACTTGGAAAGGATTGCTTGAATGCAACTGGTTTAATCTGTCAGAAGGCAATACACTAACCTAGGGCTCACAATTGTCCTACCATAGAGAGAGGTTGAACTCTCGCCCGTACCTCAAAAGGCGAATGGCCCAACCAAACAACCTAATGTGTGCGGATAGCATGATTTTTCTTGTTTTAATCCAACATTTTGTTGTGAAAAGGTTTGATTGTTGATTTTGATTGGTTGATGGTAGTCAATAACGAATAAAAAACGGTTATAGTACTGCTGATAAGGTATACGAACATAATGACACTTTTTTGAAGGAAACTTTATGCAGGCTCCTCGCAATGTGCTTTGCCACCGACAAGAATCGATAGTCACCTTTTCAACACAAGAATCAATAGTCACCTTTTCAACACAAGATGGAAGGAAAATCCTTTCACAACTATTTCAATGTAATCACTCACATGCAACACAAAACCAATCACTTTAAAAGCGTGTCCATCATAAGCTCAAACTATTCAATAATCATAGCCTACTCTTTCAAAATTTAAATAATAAAGAAAGCAATTGTATAAGTGAACGGGTCTAGTATCCACGGGACCCCTTGAATCCCACAAAGCAGGAGCTGCTTAAGATTTGCTAGAAAATGTTACAAAGAAGGTTGATAACCTTTTTGCCCCCCCATGGGAGGCCCACTTGTTTTTAATCTTGTTGCTCATGAGGAAAAACACTTTGACGTTGTGTCTAAAAAGTGGGGTCTTTTTACGATTGGAAATTCTTTTGCTTAAAAGGAATAGAGATTTTTTGATCGACCATTCCTTAAGAGGGTTACCAAAGTTGCCAGCACACCTCTCTCTCCAGATCTTCTAGAGAGCCAAGCCTCTTATAGTATTCCATAGTGCAGAGGAGCAGCTGATCGCGTCACCTAATAAAGCTTGCTTCCCATTGATTTGTCCCTACAACACAATGATTCTCCTATGGGTCCTCCAGACTGGCATTGACTTGGAGCAAGAAAAAAAGAGGTGTCCTAAGTCTTCGTTGTCATTGTGGCATCGCTTACACCATAGAGAGACATCACAAATTTTGTTAGCTTTGACATTGGTGCGAATTCCCCGATGGAAGATTTGCACTACTGTTAACTTTTAATATAAAGGAAGTTCGGCAATAGCCTACTCTCCCGGACTTGAATTTGTGGGATTTGGGGGGTCCCGTGGGCACTAGTCCCCTTCTATTGTACCTTTGTTTCTTAATTTAATTCACTACTGTTAACTTTGTTAAAGTTAACAGTAGTGCTCTAAATTCCTCTTGTTCTCACTCGTGCAAACCTTAACACGATTGTTGTCACTTTTTTATAACTACACCCTGATATGTCGAACTCCAAAGTCCACCATCCCTCGTCCCGTCTCCATCTCCATGGATTCTGACTGAGAGTCGTAATTCGTGAGATTAGGTGAGGAAGATACTGATTTGACGAAACTCGAGAGTAGACTTGGCGAATCGGTCGTCGACTCGTCTCTGACGCAGCGAACGGTCAATAATGAGAATGCTGACGTGAGACAGGCCTGATGCATATCAATGTGGTCAAGGAGCAAATGGCTCATCTAGCTGTAGATCAAACCAAACCATTGCACACACACACACACGACTCTCTCTCTCTCTCTCTCTCTCTCTCTCTCTCTCTCTCTCTCTCTCTCTCTCACACACACACACACACACACACACACACACACACGGGGTCAACCTTTGCAGAAAAATCCTTGCCTCAGTGCTGAACGGGCCTGTTTGTAGTCCGCTGTAATTGGAACGACTCTTCTTGTGCACCATTCTTTGCTCTGCAGGGGAACATAACACTTCCTGCCTACGTTCGGCGTGATCTCTTGTCTACAACTTCAAAGGTGCAGGGCTGGTTTGAGAAAAAGATCATGCCATTGTAGTCTGATTCATCCAGATAGAATAGATGTCAACATCAACGTCTCCATCTAGCAGTCAGCTCTTTGAGTCCGTAGGGCGTCCTTCTGCCGGAACTTTGAGAAGCGATGCTGTGCACAGCCTGCGTACCGACTGCAGGTCACCAGGCGTGGACGCGTCCAGCCGCGGGAGCCATCACTCTGAGGAGCGATCTCCCCTTTCGCATAGGCAGGTGGAGGAAGCTTATGACTCCTTTGTTTGCCCCTTGACTTTGCAGGTGATGCGTGAACCAGTTACTATCGAGAATGGGCAGACTTTCGAGAAAACGGCAATCCAGAAGTGGTTTAAGGAACGCAGGGAGAAAGCCCAACCACCTTCTTGCCCTGTCACCGGGATGCAGTTGAATTCTACGGGCTTGATGCCTAGTTTAGCTCTCCAGCAAACTATCGAGGAGTGGAGGTCCCGAAATGAAATGACCAGGCTCAGCAACGCAATGATAACTCTTTCTTCCAATAGTGGCGATGATGAGAAGGCGCTTGCCCTTGTAGATATATGCGATGTCTGCTCCGACAATGAGATAAACAAACAGAAAGCGAGAACGATTGGTCTGATTCCTGCTATTGTGGGGACGCTGAAATGGGGGGAAAGGTTACGCTGTGCTTCTCTTGCCACACTCCGTATCCTTGCCACAGATAATGACGAAAATAAGGTAATCATCCATGTTCAGAATTATGCCTCGCAAACTGAATTTTATTGATCTGTTATCACTTCTCATTGCGGGAAAATAGTGGGAAATGTGCCTTGCCTCTGTCATATGTAATCTTATTAGTCTCAACATAGTTTGGATGGTATGAAAGTCACCAAGCACATCAAATAATTAATATTTAAAGAAGCCATTGTTTATAGTGCTGAAATTACTGGCTTAGAGCAGTATATTTAGCCCTAGTATTGGAACATCAGAACTACGGAATACAGCGCATAAATCATTTTGAAGGATTTTATACGAGGCAGTCCAAAGTGTACTGGGTTGTAGCAGCATGTCAATTAGAGTTCAGCCTCTGAGCTTCTCTATAGTTTATCATATTTTATCATCAGATAGAGCTCTAGTCTACTGGTTTGAGCACTTGAACTTGGAAGTAGTCTGTTTTGAATTAATCATTTCTCACATCATTTCCAAAGTACATAGGCACTTGTTTAGTGTCATTGGAAAGCTAAGAGGGTCTACAACTCAACTCTGAAGCAAAAGAGGGCTGGTACAAAGCAGGGATTAGCAGTACCTACTCATTTCTTGGAGTGTCCATCCATCTTTCCCAACATGTGTTTATAGTCCTTGTGGCAAAAACTTTGCAATAAAATTTTGATTATTTTGTTTGACACAAAACAATGCCTCCATCAATTTGCATAAACTGAATGATTCAATAATGATGCAAAAGCCCCGAATCTAACATTTCAAAAGAGGCAGGCAAATCAACCTCAAACTCAGAAATGTGCGTCTCATTAGGGTGAATGAGAAGCATCTCATTAACATTAGCAACAATGGCTTAATACATCATTTGCATGTTCCAAATATAAGGTTCTTTCAGCTGGAATCATTTATGCCTATAAGAAGGCATTCGTTTTTCTGGACAAGCATGTGGAACTTGCTCTAATCCATATAATGCCTTCTTTAACATCCACACGTTATTTGCCTCTTCTGTCTGCACAAACCACGAAGTTGAAATACATCTACTTCTTTCATGTAACTCCTCATTTAAGAGTGCAATTTTAATATCCAACTGACATACATTCCAACCATTGTGAGCTCCAAGTGAGCTAATGCTATGAACAATTGTCATACGGCATGGAGAAGCAAAGGTTTCATCAAAACGAACAGCCTTCCTTTGAACATAACTCTAGGCTACAGGCCTATCGTCATAGCAATCAATTGTATCATGAGGCTTGCATTTCAGCTTGTAGAACCATTTTGTGCCGAAGCTAAAAACTACCATTGCATAGCAATCTGATGCAGAATAGGTGCTGTGGGAGCCTTAGAAAGTACGATAAGGCAAAGGTGCACTCAATTTATCTCCTCTCAAAGTTTACACCAACCATTTTGACATAGTTTTTGCCTCATCAATATCCTTTCTCTCATCAATAAGTGCATCATGTAAACCTACAACAAAAATGGAATGATTTGTATCCTCATTCAAAACTCGCTATCTAAGAAATTGTCTCATTGGAAGTTAAATTTGAGTACATGATTATGAAAAGAGGGAGCAAAGTGTCATAAATATCTTTGAGTTGATTGGTGTCTACTTGGTACATGAAAGTAGAGGTTGAACTCCATCCTCCATAAAAACTATATCTTTGCTAACCAAAATATGTTTAGTTTGTGGTGATACAAATGATAGGCTTTCCTTCAAAAATTGTAACAACAAACATACATTCTCAGAACCTTATCATCCGATTTCTTGCATATTTGATCAAGCACTAATGTATATTCAAGACAACCAAAAACATGCAGATAAGAAATAGATGCCTTAAGGCCATGCAAAGTCTCCTAAGGAGTGATAACTGATAACGCTTGGTTGGACACATGTTATTTATATATCCAACACACAACACGACCTCAAGTAAAAAATGAGGTAATGCTTGATCTTTTATCATACATCTTGCCATTTTCATGAGAGAAGTATTTTTCCTCTTGGCAAAACCATTCTATTATGGCGCATACAACATTGTAATTGGTATTTTATTCAATGTCAAGACAAAAATGCATTAAACTCAAAAGACATATACTTCCTCCTTGAATGAAAGCGGAAGGTGCTCATTTTACACGTTGACATATTTTCAACAATAATGAGGAATTATTTAAAGCACATAAGAACTTTGGGCTTCTACTTGAGCGGATAGACCCATGCATGTGTAGAAAATTCATCTATATAAGTTATGAAATGCATGTTATTATAGAAAAAGATGATGTCTGCATGTAGGAAAAGATGTTGTCTGCATAGGACAACATATGTCACTAGGAATAAGCTGCAATGTATGCTCAACTCTCACGATATCATCTTTGGGAAAGGAAGACTCCTTCATCCTACCCAAAATGCAATCCTCACATTCATGATCAAGAGGGGCCTCAAGTTTAAGCAAAGGAGGCACCATATCAGTCCCCATATCCAATTTTTGTAGTTGTAAGTCGTAACAAATTAACAAAATTCAGATGCCCAAAACATGCATGTGAAAGTTTCACATATAAGATCGAATGCAAATCTTGAACTCCACATGAATAATGACCTATAGATCTTACATAATTTGTGAGCTTATACAACAAATGTCACAGTATACCCGATGCAATACTTTTCTTCTTGTCAAAGAGAACATGAACTATACAGTTGTAATCAAGAAACTTGACTACCAAGCCAATCTTGGCTAGTGCTGACAATGATAAACAACTCTTCTTGATCCTTGATATCTATGAAGCATTTTACAATGTGAATGTACTTCCATTAGCAATACAACAAATGTCACAGTATACCCGATGCAATACTTTTCTTCTTGTCAAAGAGAACATGAACTATACGGTTGTAATCAAGAAACTTGACTACCAAGCCAAACTTGGCTAGTGCTGACAATGATAAACAACTCTTCTTGATCCGTGATATCTATGAAGCATTTTACAATGTGAATGTACTTCCATTAGCAATACAACAAATGTCACAGTATACCCGATGCAATACTTTTCTTCTTGTCAAAGAGAACATGAACTATGCAGTTGTAATCAAGAAACTTGACTACCAAGCCAATCTTGGCTAGTGCTGACAATGATAAACAACTCTTCTTGATCCTTGATATCTATGAAGCATTTTACAATGTGAATGTACTTCCATTAGCAAGGGTAGGGAAAATTTTGCCAAGTTCCATGTAAGGTAAGAGGAGTTAATTTTGCACGTGACACTATTCCAATTATGGGAATGCTCAGTGAAGGGAAGAAACTACACTAACTAGTACTATGTTTGGTTGGACCACTACCAAAGTACCAAACACTAGAGTCCACAACAAACATAGATTGACCAGGAGATGATGGATCATAAGCATATTGTGTAGCAAATGCCTGTTGTTCATTCTACACAAGGTTAGAAGGAAAATCTTGGAAGCAGAGATCTTTGCAAGCGCCATTCCAACCTTTCTTCTTTTCTTGAGCAGGGAGTTTAGAATATTTTTTTTATAACATGATCAAGGTTAGGAGGCTAGAATCTTAGAAGGAGAGATGTTTCTAAGTGACATTCCAACCTTTCTTCTTTTCTTGAGCAGTGAGTTGTGTTTTATGACATGGCCAATAGGCTTACAATATGTGCAAAACTACTTTTGTTTATTTGATTTTATTTTGTCGTTGACTTCTTTGATTTTGCAACATTTGCTTTTTTTTTTCTCTTTTTTTTTTTTGGAAGTTAAGCCATTGACCTACTCTTTCATTTATGCTTAAAAGATTGAAATAACAACACACACACACACACACTCCTTGGGGATTCCCTTTATCCTCCACTTTTTGGAGGTAATAGGTCAGGATGAAACCGGATTTGGACCCAGACTCTGAGGTCCACCGTTGAGTCGTCTTTACGACTACACTAGGGGCCTCGGAAACAAGGATGCTCCTTTAAGCTATATAACTCCCACCATATGTATGCATAGTTAATGTTGTACCTTTTGATATGCACTTGATGAGAGCATCAACGTGATTAATGTGATTAGGCCATCCTCTAGTACTTCTACAAAGCAGTGAGAACACACATCAATGTGTTTTATGTGTGCATGAATCATGACATTCTAAGGATGCATATGGCATTATGGAGATCACATCTAAGCGTAGGGGCTTTTGTAGGCATACCAAACTCACCACAAGGTTGTGCTAACTATATGACTTCCTTGAAAGTGTGTGGCTGGAATATATTCAGCCTCTGTAGTATAGTGCAAGTATCTTCTGAAGTTCAGAGCACCAGAAACAAGGGAGGGAGGGAGGGAGGGAAGGGAGGGGGAGAGAGAGAGAGAGAGAGAGAGAGAGAGAGAGAGAGAGAGAGAGAGAGAGAGAGAGAGAGAGAGAGAGAGAGAGAGAGAGAGAGAGAGAGAGAGAGAGAGAGAGAGAGAGAGAGAGAGAGAGAGAGAGAGAGAGAGAGAGAGAGAGAGAGAGAGAGAGAGAGAGAGAGAGAGAGAGAGAGAGAGAGAGAGAGAGAGAGAGAGAGAGAGAGAGAGAGAGGGAGAGAGAGAGAGAGAGAAGAAAGAAAGAAAGAAAGTGATTTTAACGTCTTCAAAAGGCCAAACTTGGCCTATGAGACAAAACCATGTACAAACCACAGATAGTGTACCGGGTGATGGAGAGGTAGTGGGGATAATGTATTAATATAGTGGTGCATGGGGAGATGTGGCTTTGACTCTGCAGATAATGACCACCTAATACATGGGGGCCCATGATGGGAGTGAATATATATATCTTAACTACAGATAATGGGTGGGGGGAGGGGGAGGGGGAGGGGCAGGAGAAGGAGGAGGAGGAGGAGGAGGAGGAGGAGGAGAAGGAGGAGGAGAAGAAAGAAAAGAAGGAGAAAGAGAAGAAAGAAAAGGAGGAGAAAGAGAAGGAGGACGAGGAGGAGAAGAAGGAGAAGGAGGAGAAGGAGAAGGAGCAGGAGGAGCTTGAGAAGAAGAAGGAGAAGGAGAAGGAGCAGGAGGAGGAGAAGGAGGAGTAGGAGATTATTAACGTCTATTAGAGAGAGAGAGAGAGAGAGAGAGAGAGAGAGAGAGAGAGAGAGAGAGAGAGAGAGAGAGAGAGAGAGAGAGAGAGAGAGAGAGAGAGAGAGAGAGAGAGAGTCATATTAACGTCTACCAAAAGGCCAAACTTGACCTATGAGACAAAACCATGTACAACTGTGGTCATCTCTATGTATCGATGAAAAGAAAAGTACTCACTACAAAGAAGAACTATGTAGGCTGAAACAGGGCTGATGCGGTACGCGTACCGATTGGTAATTTCCAATCATTCGGTTCGGTACGAACCGAACGTACCTTACACATTCGGTGCGTTTTGAATTTTGCCGCCTCGATTCGTGAGCCCTATCATATGTATGAATCAGATTGTGTACTTACTAGTTGCTAGTGGACTCGGCTTATCACTGTTCATATTCATTGTTTTTCTTCAGTTGTACTCCATGGACATTGGACTATGATCCATTAGGTGTTTGCCAGCATCACTGGTTCGAGGATGAGTTTGTTGGACAGTGGATTTTCATACATGATCATTGATATATTCCATGGCCCATATGGTCACTTGTCATTGGTTATGATTTTGTATTTGTCATTGACATTTTATGTTTTATAATCCATGTGGTGGTGCTGAGTTCTCTCTATTTTTTATTATTGTCTGTCAACTTTCAAGTATTGTATTTCAAGTATGAAATGGCATTCATGATGTTTTCAAATTCCAATATATTCACAATTCACATGAATGATGACAGTGGACACACACACTGCACACACACACGAGACACATATATATATATATATATATATATATATATATATATATATATATATATTATATATATATATATTTATTTATTTATTTATTTATATCACAACGCACCTTACGCACCTTACCTCGGGGGTAAGGTTCGGTACTCGAACCTTAAACGAACCGAACGCACCGAACCGAACGCACCTAACTGCCTTGGGCTGAAAACAGTAAGATGATGGTGTACCTAGCAGTTGGGGTGACCAAAGTGTCGAAGAGCCACCCCTTTGTGCAGGGTGCCTGAAAGTAGGCCTAGTGGCACTGTCTCTCCATCAAAGCTAATGCTGCATATCCTCGTGTGATGCGATCTCAAGCTGCCTCAGACATGGAGAAAGCCTCGGAGGTTGTTATGAACGTCATGCCCAGATATACATATGAGTTGACTACCTCGATGGAAAAGAACTTCGCTGATGTATGAAAGATCAGAACCTTGGTTTTACCAGGATTCATTGATAGCCCTCTATGTGCAGAAGTCGTCTAGACCGTGTAAATGATGCTGTAGACCTTCTGCAGACTCTGGAACCAAGACGCTATCATCAGAATATAAAAGAATATGGACCATGGTCCCTCGTACCTCAATCCCATCCCCTCCCTACTGCTGCATGAAGTCCACTATCTCATCAATGTATAGCCCAAAAAGTGTGGGCGAGAGAGGGCACCCTTGCTTCACCCCGATGGTGCTAGCAAGTGAATCTGATAGGCCGTCCGGACACACTCTACTTGATAATCTCTCATATAGGGCGTAGATCCCCCATATCATCTCCTCTGGAGCCCCGATGTCGAGTAGGTGTCTGAAGAGTCTCTCCCTGGGAACTATGTCGAAGGCTTTGCGAAAGTCCACAAAGAAGCAATATAATCTTCGCTTCCTCACTCGAGCCTAGTTGATCAAGCATCTCAAAGTGAAGATATGGTCTATGGTAGAGTAAGCTCGTCTGAATCCTGCCTAACCTGGAGTTCTAATACCCTTCCCCTCGGCGAGGGTGCTCAGTTCTATCTCTAGTACTACCCAATATAGCTTGGCCAGTGTGGGGCCAATCATGATCGTCTAGTATGTAGCTAGATCCATAACAACGCTTGACTTATGTATGGGCACTATGGTGTGCTCGGTCCATGAGTCCCGGAACCCCTCAACTAGTGATCGGTTGAATAGGTGGGCGATGAGTGGTGCTAAAATTGTGCACCCATAGATGAGATGCTCTGCGTGTAGGCTGAAGTGGTCACGAATGGTCACGGGCTCTACCATGCTGTAGGTGAGTGATCGCATGGCTCACCATCCCGAGTGTAAAGAAGTGAGAGGTGGTAGGGCGTGAGCTCTGTTCTATGGCCTAGGTATGGGTGGTTGGTCTAGAATCTGGTATAGACTCTGTGCATATTTGTACCATGTGTCCGACTCTCGAATGGGTGTCTGCTGTCTCCTCTCTCTGAAGTGTCCCCATGCCATTGCACTGTCTAGACTCATAAGCAAGTGATAAATGTCCCAATAATGTCTCTCCTCCCATTCCCGCCTATTTTGACGTGTGAGGCATTGCATGCGGTGCTATGCTTGTGTGTGTGTAATCTCCCTGGTATGCTCAGCTGCATCCATAGCACCTTGGTATGCTCTGCTTCTCGTAGCTGCTTCCGTAGCACCATAAACTCATCATCATACTATCGGTTTTGGGGCATGGACCCTCTACGTGGTGGGTGTGCATGCATGTGGTGGGGGAAACTTTGTAGAACTAAGTCGTGTAGTGATCTGTGAGGTGAGTAAGTCCAAAGGTGAGAGTGGATCTAATGAGAATAGGCGGGTGTGTGAATGGTGTATGTAAACATGTGAGAGCTCACGTGTGAAGTGTATCGTGCTATGTGGCATAGTAGGTGGGAGAGGGTCTAGTGGATGGGGAGATGTGACTCTGAGCGTGATAAAAGTGTGATCAGCTCCGAGTGGACGTCTACCAATACCAAGTGAAATGATGAGCGATGCCCCAGAGAGGGTACCTCATGTAGTTGACTGTGCTCTCTCTGCCTCCATGTGGAAAGCATGTCAATCCGCCCGATCCTGACCATCTGTGCATCCCGTTGCAAATAACGAAATGGTGTCGATTGCCGAGCTCGAGTAGGTGTCTATTGTAGCATGTGGTGTCCTTGCCCATGTCTCCCAATATTGGGCTGGTCCCTGTCTCCTCTGGTCCTGTGCACCCCATAATTAGTGACTGCTCCATATCATATGACTCACACTGGAGTGACTGTGTGCATCCATTGAAGTCCCCCATAATGAAGACCTCACCCAGAGTGCTATAGTGTAGTATCTCCTCTGAGAGTGCAATGTAGGGTGAGTCACTATCTCTTGGCTGCTGCTCCCGATCATGTCTAGAGTATCGAAATCCTCGTGGTGGGAAGTAGCAAATGGCTATGTAGATCCCCTTTGTGCTGCTACCTCCAAGCGCACCCACGTGTATCCTGCCTCCTCGTCTCGGTTGGTGATGTGGATCCGACCCTGTAGCTCATGTCTGAATATGATGGCGACACCCCCCGATCCTTGCGTTGTACTCTGTTGCATCATGGTCCTGAATGTGGATGCCCACTTGAAACCTGTTATATGAGGGAGCCCTCTCTCTGGGGTCTCGTGCATTTCTGTGATGCAAGCAAAGTCGTGTGTCTCTAGGATCTCCTCACGTCTGTCTAGTCGCGTCCAAAGTGCTCCGTTGGAGTCCCATACTGATCCTCTGAGTGGGACCTCCTAGTGTGGTGATGTCTCATAGGCCACGTGCCCCTATTTGATAGGGAGTTTGTCTATGAAGTCCTTACCATCACGATAAAAGGCCTTCCTCCTCTCTCGGTGCATCTGGAGTATTTGTGGAATGCAAGTGCATCGGTGTGCTACCTGCATCCTCGTGAGGTCCTCGTCCATGTAAAGGGTGCAGCCTGGTGGTCTAGGTAGTACTGATCGACGTTTAAAAAAGGCAGTTCGTGTCTCCTTGGAGCTCATATAAAGGATGAGTGCTCGCAAACGGGATGTATCCCTCCCAGTCCTCCATGCACATGTGAAGAATATGATCTTGTATCCAAGTTGACAGCAGATGTCGGTGGAGTCTTCTTCCAGTGATGTTCCCTCTGGGAGGCCCGTAATCTGAACGTGGAGTCTTCGGATGTGTCGAAGTCTCTCCTCCTCGAGTGTATCTTGAACTCGTGTGAGCTCTTCCTTCTTCATGTCTTCATTGACTTCCTTCTTAACCCTTTTGTGGACTACTTCTACCCATGACTCTCGGATGGATTCTATCTCCATTTTGATTTCCTTCTTTATTTCTTCTTTGAGTGTCTCTACCTTGGAGATCTCCCCCTCTTCTTTGGGGTGCTCATAGGCTGGCCTCCAAGTGTCTCGCTCTTCTGTGAGGGTCTTTACTTGTTCTTCGAGTCCTCTGAATTTATCCATCATTTTTCGTACCTGAACATTTACTTGTTCTTCGAGTCTTTTGAATTCATCTGTCATTTGTCGTATCTCCATGTTGAGGGAGCGGTCTCCTTCCTTTTTGGCCTCTTTGATGGATTTAGAGCTAAGTTCTTCCACTTCCCTCCGGTCCATGGGAACCATACCGGTTCTCAGGTATAGAGAGAGAGAGAGAGAGAGAGAGAGAGAGAGAGAGAGAGAGAGAGAGAGAGAGAGAGAGAGAGAGAGAGAGAGAGAGAGAGAGAGAGAGAGAGAGAGAGAGAGAGAGAGAGAGAGAGAGAGGAAGGGAGGGAGGGAGGGAGGGAGAGAGAGAGAGAGAGAGAGAGAGAGAGAGAGAGAGAGAGAGAGAGAGAGAGAGAGAGAGAGGAGAGAGAGAGAGAGAGAGAGAGAGAGAGAGAGAGAGAGAGAGAGAGAGAGAGAGAGAGGATTTTGCACATGGTTTTCAGGAATCTATTGGGAATACAGATGCCATTCGTGGCTGTTTCAAGTGCCTTCAAGGGAAAGCAGCAAAGGAAAAACAGGAGGCCATTTTACTTTTGACAGAACTTGCAAAATTTCCTCCTCTTTGTGAGAAAATTGGTGCTGTGAATGGCGCCATTCTTATTCTTGTAGGGTTAACAAGCAGCTCATCAGAAAATGTAGTTGTCATTGAAAAGGCTGAGGAAACGTTGGATTATCTTGAAGCCAGTGATCAAAATGTAAAGCAAATGGCAGAGAATGGAAGACTGCAGCCTTTGACAAGACAATTGGTCCGAGGTATGTAAAATTTTTTGGCAACTTATGGACTACTATCGAAGTTTTTAAGTTAAAGTTTCAACATTTCAAAATTTAGACGGGTTCATTTTCTGTATTTATGATATTAAATGAAGTCCAGAGTTTTAAACTTTTGATGTACATATCATGGGGACTATTGTCCAATAAATTTTTGTCAAGGACATTTGTCTGAGATAATCTGTGTAAGACATAATTCTAAAAAATGCATGCAAAACTAGGGAACTCCATTAATTCCAACTGTATAAATTGTTTCCATCTCTCTTGCTGTCCTTCCACATTCCTCCAAGTCTGTTGCCCTTGTCTCCTACAAACATATGTAGGTATGTAGATCTGAGAGAATAGTCTTCATGCACCCAGGGTTTCTGCAATTTGATTAAAACACAATTAGAAGAAATCAATGAACTGCTCATTGTTTATGCTGGTGTGATGGATCTGGATTTCGAAAGTGAGAGCTTGGAATCTTGATGAAGATATCAAGTTTGAATCTGAACTGCTACCCTCAACTTGAAAACTTTGACTACTGTATTGAGAAGCACTGGAATTCTTACTTAATTAAGTTGGTTTTACAAAGAGGATATTGTGAGATGTAGATAGGTCTCTGTGACTGATGTTGAGATTAGCATATTAGAAAATAATAGATACTGCAAATATTAACGAAGGGTTCTTCTCCTTTGAACTTATACTCACTACAAGGGGAGGAAGAGAGAGAGTTTACACACGTTTCTTTCTCCGAGGATTATAAATTTATCTTGGGGGGGACAGTTTCTAAAAGGGATTGAACTGAAATTTGGCTCGCTGTCGTGCTGTCGTGCTGCTCCCCTGCCCCCCACCCTGCACCTGAGTTCTGCCCAGCGCCCCGTCTCTCTGCCCAGCACCCCCCTCCCCCCCCCCCCCCCCACCTCCCTCTGCCGCCCTACCCCTCCCTCCCTGCCTCCCCTTGCTGCCCCCACCCTGCCCTCCTGCACCCTTGCTCCTCCCCTCCCAGCCCCAGCCCCAGCCCCAGCTGCCCCCTCCTCCCTCCCCGCTTGCCCCCCTCGCCCCCCTTCAGCCTTCGGCTTGCCTCAGCCCCCCCCCCCCCTTTTCCCTTTGGCTGCTGAAGTTTGGAAAGAACGAAAGAAAGAATTTAGAATTTGGAATTTTGATCAGCAGCTACCTTCTTTCCTTGCGTGCATCAGACACGGATGGACACGGAACCCACCCCTCAAAGGGACTCTTGTGAAGCCCCTCACCCAACTCCGCTCCATCGCCCATCCGAATCTTCCCTTGTTGCTACATATTGGTGGGTCTCTTGGCACCTTCTTGGAGGTCCCCAAATCAGGAGCCTCGGTTGTGGCCAAGGCGACTGGCATTCCCTCGGTGAGGATCCTCATCGTCGACCCCACGCAGCTACCTTAGGAGATTAAGCTTCCTTTACTTTCACGTGGATGGTTGATTCAGAGGGTCGAGTACTTGGGCCTCCCAAATCAGTTTGCCTGTCATAAGGTCGGTCACCTTGCGAAGGCATGCCCATTGCAGACCAAGAGGCGGACCAGGCAACCCTTGGCATAGGAGGCTCTGCGTTCTCATGCAGAGGCATCTATTCAGGTCCATGTGGTGGCTCTTGCGTCTCGCAGTCAGACCGCCCTTGAGTAGGCAGTGGCGTTTTCGCTTCCTCTTTGCAGGGCCTCGCAACTTGATTGGCATCTTGGGGATGCACCACGCTTTGTCCTAACACATGTCATCGAGTTCTCCCCTCACCTTGGGGAGCTCGATCTCACTGACTTGTTTATCAGGGCCTGGGAATCCACTCAATTTCTTTTCATTCATGGTGCGGAGGAGAGCCAGCTTATTGTATATGTGGTTGCGGACTCTCGGGCTGCACCCCGTTATATGTATATTCATGAGGAGGAGCTTGGCCAGGAGCAAGCCTAGGTGGAAGGAGAGTCCACTTGGCTCTGTTTGTGTAGGATGTTACCGGAGCAGTTGGTTGCCTATCGAGGAAGGTTGGACTCGGATTACTCCCTGTCCAAACAAGCCTCGAAGCTTGCCTGGGTCTTCGCTGCTACAGCATCTTGGTTTGCCGCCTCTCCATGAGGGTTCTCTCATGGAATGTTTAGGGATTGGGCGGGCCTCAGTTTTGTGCTAGAGGGCTCGCCTGTGTCAAGAGCTCCTCCAGTGCTTGGTTGGCGGGTCAATTGATGTTCTTATGCTCCAGGAGCATGATCTGTCTTTGGGCCATACACGACAGTGTAGACAACTTTTGAAGAGGCATGGGTAGGTCTTTTGGTCCATTGGGTATGGGCCCAATGGCTCATAGGGTGGTGTATGCATTTTTGTGGGGGAGTCCTAGCACTCTTTGATTTTGGATAGAGGGGAAATTATCTTGGGCAAGGTCATTTGGCTTATCTTGCAGTGTGGAGGCTTGAGGTATGGATTCATGATCCTTTACGCCCCAAACCATGAGAGTACTCGTGCCACTTTATGGTCCCATATCACTGATGTTGTTCCTTCTGATGCTTGGTGTGTTGCGGGAGACTTCAACATGATTGAGGCTCTTGAGGATTGCTAGGGGGTAGTTAGACTACTATGCATGGCTCTAAGCTCGCGGCTTGGGAGCTACCTTGTATGATCTTGCAGTTACGTGATGTATGGCACATTGGGGGTTTTATCCATGAGTTGGGAAGCCTTCTCTTCTCTCGGTCGGAGAGGCGGATCGGAGTGATGAACATGTCCAGGATGCATCACATGTATGTCAGTGATGTATTGGCTGATTATGATGGTAGGACATGTATTTTGCTGGTTCCTGCGTTTTGGATCATGCCTTTGTGGTTATCTCCTTTGTGGAGAAGGACACCAGAGGGCCCATGGTGTTGGACATTCCTGAGGAGGTTCATCTTGATGGGAGTCTGTTTGACCTGATGAGATGATTTGGTCTGAACTTTCTTGGGACGAGGGATGCCATGCTCAATCCCTTGCGACCGGTCTTCCGCAGATTAGCGTGTTTCTACATGAGGAGTGTGGTCAACGATTGACTCGTACTCGGGAGAGCGAGTGCTGCCTACATAGGAGTATTGCCTCCCTCCAGCGGCTCTTGGAGCGTCGTTCTGACTGCAAGTGGACTGGCTTGCAGCTCGCCCAAGTGAAGGAGGAGCTGTTGGAGATTGAGGTTAGGAAGTCCGCCCTCTTCCATCATAAGCAGGCCTCGCGTTGGACCGAGGTTTTGTGATAGTATGATCGGGGAGTTTTTCTCCGTGATCAGGCTACAACATATATCCGTAGCAGGCTCAGGAATCTCCGTTGGTTGGATGGATCATGTGCTACTGAGCTTGGGGAGGTGAGAGAGATTGCTACCCAGTTTTATCGTACCTTATTGCTGGTAGAGGACCCCTTTGAGACTTGGAAGGAGAGTCGTCATTCTGTCTTACAACATGTGAGATGTTCTGTGATTGAGGAGATGCAGGATTGGATTTTGGCATCGTTCAGTGATAGCGAGCTTCTGGATGAAGTGCATGGCATGGCTCGGGACAGCTGTCTAGGTGACGATGGTCTTTTGCCGGGGTTTTTTCTCATATACTGGGGGCTTATTGGGGATGGGATCTGGCTTGCCTTCCAAGAGGTCATGGAGGTGGGCCATCTCCCTCCTTCGCTTGCCGAGGGTTTGATTTCTCTTGTCCCTAAGGGGGGCAGTTGCGCTGATCAAGCTTCTCAACTCTGCCAACAAGATTCTTGCAAAGGCTCTAAGTTTGAGATTGCCGCCGCTTTTGGAGTCTCTGATCCATCTGACTAAGACGGGGTTTGTCAAGGGTCATAGTATCCTTGACAACATCTTCACCTTTTGGGAAGCTAGCTTCTTGGCCAGGATGCACGGTGAGCCTCTTGCTCTTCTTTTGTTGGATTTTGAGAAAGCATATGATCGAGTTAATTGGTCATTTCTCGAGGACACTATGCTATGTATGGGCTTTCCTCCTCCCTAGATCAAAGGTGTTTCTTCCCTCTATCGTTCTGCCCATAGCCAGGTTTTGGTTGCGAGAGGTCGACAAGAGAGGTTCAGCATCTCGAGATCGGTTCGACAGGGTTGCCCCTTGGCTTCCACTCTGTTTCTATTTTTTGTTGAGGCCATGAGCGCTTTCTTGTCTCTTGAGGTCACTTGGCTGCAGGGTATCACACTCCCAGTTAGGGATGAGTATATGCTTGATGCTTAGTTTGCTGATGACACTGCCATTTACTTGCAGGGCCGGGAGGCTAATTTGGTCAGATTTTAGCATGCTATAGATAGATTTTGTGATGCATCTGTGGAATTCCAATGATTCTCCTAAGCCTTGTGCACTTGATCTTGTACTTTTTGATGTTTGTAACATGCCAACAAATCTATGGGGGTGCTTTGTATCTCTTTATTTGATGATTTGTCTCGTAAGCTTTGGGTATATTTGTTAATAACTAAGGGTAAAGCCTTTTCTCCATTTATGGAGTTCCATGCATTTTTAACCATCACGATAGGTGAGAATAAAAATGTCGCGATACAAAGAATGGGGGTGATCACAAGTATGGAATTCACAAAGTTTTGTGAGTTGAATTACATAAGGAGCTAATTATTCCATGCAGCCCCTCTTCTAATGGTATGGCTGAAAGTATAACAAGAACTTATGTGAGAGGATGAGATGCATGTTGTCCATAGCTAATCTCCCTCGTGGATTTTGGGGAGAGGCTTTCAAAACTGCAGTTTATGTTTGCAATTGATTCCTCACACATCCTTATAATCCAAGATCAGCTTCTAGCATGTGCAAGAAGTGTTGAGTGCTCTACCACTTGGAGGAGGTGTTTCCAATTTTTGGTGCAGATTTGGAGGAGATTTTGATAGCCAACCATCAGCTTTTGCTGATTTTTGTAAGTAGCGAGTCCAATTTCAGTTCTTCTTCTATTCTTGCTGTTGTTCCAAGGTTGTGCCTTCTGCATCAACACAAGGAGAGAGAGAGAGAGAGAGAGAGAGAGAGAGAGAGAGAGAGAGAGAGAGAGAGAGAGAGAGAGAGAGAGAGAGAGAGAGAGAGAGAGAGAGAGAGAGAGAGAGAGAGAGAGAGAGAGAGAGAGAGAGAGAGAGAGAGAGATCAACACACTTCAATAATTTGAAGGTTTTTCTTAGACTACTCAGAGAATGCTTTAGAGATTCAATGCGCTTTAAAATTACTTTAATATCTATCCAATGACATAAAGATTACATCAAATGGATGAATAATGAAGAAGCACAAATGCTAAAAACTCGGGGCTAAAGAGTTTCAACAGTGCTTGCACACACCCATAGGTATGTCTACTCAAAACCAAAAGCAAGCAAGGGGCTAGCTTAAGCAAAGGGTTGCTTGATACAACTCCAACACTTAGTGCACACTACAAATGAATTAGAAAACCCACAAGATCACTAAAAAAGTCATGATACAAGCTATTTTTATAGAAGAGCAGTTGGCCTCTAAAATTTAAGAACCACCTTTCCCAAAAAAATCGGCCTCTCCTCTTTTGATGGAATCTCGTGTTTTTAGCCTTCCATACATTGATCCATATGTTCATGATTGATTTCCCATGAATTTGGGTGAAACTTGACATTCGACAACTATTTCAATTAATGCAAATGCATTCTTATTGGAAGACAAAGTTGTGTATTCCATAGCTAATCTCCCTCGTCATATTTTTTCCGCTAGTGAGGAAACAAATAAAGAGCAAATATTCCTTGACATAATGATATGTATTTCTTAAAGAATTATTGTGCCAATGGAATTCATTATTTTATGCCAGTGAAAATCATATGACAGAAATTGACTCTAGCTTGAAAGGAATCAACACTTGAGCTCAAACTTCCAAGTTTGCAGCAATTTCATATGACTTTGAGCATTGAAAGGACCTGCAGCAGAGCCACTACTTAATGTCGCTGAAGGGACAAGAAAGTAAAGGCATTGGGGTTTTATCAGGACGTATTCAACTGCACACTCTGAAAATGGCATATACAACTAAAACATCTATCTGTCCAACATTTGAAACAATGTTTGTTTTCTGGGAAAACAGCCAATCGTTTGACTATGATTTAGAGATAGTCTGGCATTCTCTCTGTTCTTGGTGTTTATTCTTACAGGTAAACGATGACTACAAAACTTGTGCCCTCTGAAAATGGCATATACAACTAAAACATCTATCTGTCCAACCTTTGAAACAATGTTTGTTTTCTGGGAAAACAGCCAATCGTTTGACCATGATTTAGAGATAGTCTGGCATTCTCTCTCTGTTCTTG
Organism: Ceratopteris richardii; assembly: GCA_020310875.1. NCBI lineage: Eukaryota > Viridiplantae > Streptophyta > Polypodiopsida > Polypodiales > Pteridaceae > Ceratopteris > Ceratopteris richardii. Next base: position 113,215,681 of record CM035419.1, on the reverse strand, counting down.
GTGTTTATTCTTACAGGTAAACGATGACTACAAAACTTGTGCCACTGTTTCCATCTTGACTTGGATTGAGTGTTTATTACATCAGGATTCAGATAGAATGTGTGGTATATGGGATAAAAAGTCTGTGCAAGCATTTGACCTCCCCAGTTGGTGGCAAACTCGGAAAAATGGTTTTATCTAAGTCAAAATTTATAGGTCCCTTTACTTTATTACGAGGGGGTGTCTCTAAGATACAAGGTTGCATGTGTGAGCAGATTTTAAAAAAACTAAAAGATTGAGTTCTTGCATAAAAGCACCTCTGTGAGCAAAGTGTGCTTTCTTTCTTCTGCATTGTTCAGGTTTCCGTTATAAGCTATTGAAGCTTGCTCTTTCTGTTCTGCAAGGGTATCTAAAAGATCCTCTAATATGTTCTTACGTGATTAGTAGTTTCCGTAACAAATGGGATCATGTTTTCTAGTATTTTAATAGAGGGGTCATGTTGAGTGTGATTATGGTTCCAATATCAAAGAATACTTTTGTCCTTGTTTTTCCGCGTCTTTAGTCAGTGCGACGTTTCCAACGACCTGATTTTCATCATGATAGATAATTGATAAGTGCGTAATGGATCTATGGAACTGGGTCCAGTGCTGCTTCTGACAAATCTCAAAAAATGCTCTATTTAACATTCAGTTCCATACTTTTACAGGAACTGATGCGGAAAAACTAGATTTGGTAAGCTACCTTGCTGAGTTGAGTCTTAGCAGGGAAGGCAAGCAGCTTGTAGCAAAAACTGCTAGCAAGGAACTTGTTAAGATGCTTGATAGTGAGACTGTTGCCGTTAAGGAGGCTGCTCTCAAATGCTTGAACCATCTGTCACAACTCCCAGAGAATGCAAGGGTTTTGATTGATGCGGGAGTTTTGCAACCCGTGGTGCGAGATCTATTCTCTATTGGGTCAACCAATCAACTTCCGATGAAGGTGAAGGAAATCACTGCTGCAATTCTGGCGAATATTGTGAACTCTGGTGTCAACCTGATTACCTTGCCAGTCAATTTGACATCTGAGGATGTGATTCATAGTCTTTTGCACCTGATAAGCAGCACAGGACCTGCAACTGAAGCGAAACTGCTTCAAGTTCTCGTGGGCCTAGCATCATCAACAATTACAGTTCGCGATCTCGTGTCATCCATTCAGAGTGCAGGGGCTACAAGCACTCTCATTCAATTCCTCGAGGCTCCACAGAGGGAGATTCGCTTGAATTGTTTGAAACTCTTGTATCTTATATCCCCATTGATGGGACAAATCCTCGCAGACGGCCTTCGTGGAACTACAGGCCAGCTAGGCCTTCTTGTCAGGCTATTCGAAGCAAGTGGGATAACAGAAGAACAAGCAGCTGCCGCAGGACTCTTAGGTAACCTTCCAGCCATAGATGTCAACTTGACAAACCTACTCTTCAAGGAGCAAGCTTTTCCGATAGTAGCAAAACGCCTGAGTGATCTCTACAAGGGAACTACATTAACAGGAGGTGGGCGTCATGCAGGTGATTTTAAGGTGGGGCTTGCTGCCATTTTATGCAGATTTACCTATAATATATTAGACAACCCCAATGTGCTGGCCCTCGCCCAAGAATACGATTTGACAACATTATTTACGGATCTCTTGAAGTTAGGAGAGCTGGATGAGATAAAACGTCAATCTGCCTTGGCTTTACAGAACCTTTCTAAATATTCGAAGCAGTTGTCACATTTGCCAGAGAAACCTGTGGAAAAAGGCCTGATGGCTTATATACGCCGCTGCTTTAAACGAAAGTCAGAGCCCAAAGTAAATCTGTGTTCTGTGCATGGTGGTGTGTGCAGTCCTAAGGAGACTTTCTGCCTCGTAGAAGCTGGAGCGGTAGCATTTTTGGGTTCCAACTTAGACCATCGGAATGAGCAAGTGGTGGAAGCTTGCCTAGGGGCACTCGCTACACTGCTAGAGGATAAAGCGAGTAGAGATGCTGGCATAGACGTTTTAAACAGAGCAAGTCTCGTCCCTCCAATCCTGGAAATAATGAAGGATCACAAAACTGAGCTGTTATGGAGACGGTCAGTATGGATGGTGGAGAAATTCTTAGCTAACCGGAATGTGGCTCATTTCCTTTCACTTGACCCGAGTGTCCATTCTGGTCTTGTGGAAGCATACAGAAATGGGAGCTTGAGCATCAAACAGACAGCCGAAAGAGCTCTGAAACAGCTCAATAAGATTCCGAACTTTTCTGCCTATGTTCGCTGATTCATGTAAACTCACAAGTATCATCATTCATATTCTTTAAGCAGGTCTCTCTAGGTTTGAGGGACAAACATATTTATACTTTGATTCAATTGTTGTTTCCATTATTTTCTGATTGTTTTATACTCGAGAACTTGGAGGTTCATCTACTCATAAAGTCAGCAGGAAACTCTGCATATGCTTATGTCCTGCAGGTTGTAACTCAGTATTTGATATCTAATGGAAGCTTGGAAGTAATGTCCGTGACAAATTCTATGCTGAATTATAGCAGTAAGTTATAAAATATATGTGCCTTTTTTCTTCTCTTGTATGAACCGTTTAGGATAAGCATGCACACCTTACTTCCATTATGCAGTGTACGTACTACATACATATACATAAAGATAGGTAGTCTATGCAGTACTCTATGGTATATTATATGATATATTTGCAATTATTGTACATGCATACATTATGGCACATGTATATGGTAGCTGCATACTTACATTATTATACGTAGATTATAGAAGTGTTATATGGGCATGCATGTATGCTTTCTCAGTGACCACATACAACATGATACATATACATGAATGATGGGCATCACAATCTGCATGCAAACTTAGTCATAATGGGTAAATAAATATGTCTAACAAAATTATTTTATTACATAAATGCATATGTAGGTTAAACATAAATACATGTAAAGTCACTTTCTTGTTGTATGTCATTGTTCATATGGACGCTAAGGATAACTATGGAACAAATAAACAGTTTTGTCAATTTCTGAAAAAGCTGTGTATTATAAGGAATGAAGTACGAGAAGTTTAGTATGCATACAATATGTCCCTCTTATGAGGCCTACGATGTGTGTGCCTAGTGAAATAAGAAACCAGTATCAGATTGTGGGGTTTCGATGTGATTGCAAATTACAATTGGTACACACTAAAGGCATCAATGTCATACCTTTGGGCGCATGCCTCTCAAGTCTCATGGTAGCATAATAAAGATTTGATGGCTATCCACTTATTTAGGCCTCTCAAAATTGCACATGGCAAGTGCATATAGGAGCGCCATGTTTAAAGACATGTTAGGATCAAACTTGTGTATCGATAATTACTGGCAAAAGGCTAAATTTTTTTTTTCAATGGACGGGAAATACCTATGATCTTTTTCCTTTTTAGCATTGAAGATTCTTTTTTTCAAAGTGCATAGTAGGTTTTTGTATCCCTTGTAAGTTTAAAGTTAAGAATTAAGGGACTTCTACCATGATCAAATTATATGTTGTGTGCAACCGATCCAAATGTCTCAAAAAGCAAACAGTGACTCATGGTGTTGCACATTCTGTAGAATTCTTGCCCTTCAAGTTTTTTTTTTTGTTTGGAAAAAATCTCGTTAAATTAAAAAAGAGAATAGCATGAGAGAATTAGGGAGAGGTAGAACATAAATTGATGATCCTTTTCGTCAGATTTCTAGAGATCTTTGTTTCTTATGGCATTCTCGAGATTCATGAGAGAGTTGATAACTTTGTTGAGTAGCACTTTCTTCCAACTCATCGGATGATCCAACAAAAGGGACTTTTTGACACTCGTCCAAATTGGGGCACTCTCTGGGCAAGAGAAGAAAAGTTGCTCAATCTGTTCTCTACCACATAGAACATCTTTTTCACCATGGAGGGTGTTGCAATAGTGAAGTTAAGTGAAAACCAAAGGACAAGCATTATGGAAATAAAGAAGCCCACCAACCTTTTTTTGACTTGGGACATGAAGAAAATGAAAAGCACTTGGAAGATGCCAAGAACGAATGAAACTCAAAACGCAAGAGTGTTAGGATTGTTGGGCATGTCATGTCACATATGCCTCTTCTTTGAGAAAACTCTATGTATGCTTTTTGTATGAACACTCCACTTTTGTAAAAGCCAAGGAGTCCTTGAGCCTCAAGAGTAAAATTACCAACCCTCTTGTTGGAGTTTGACGTCTACGGAAGCACACGAACAGCACAAGGAAGAAGAAGAAGCTTGGAGCACAACATACAATATTGAATGTATTACCACTAGAATGTACAAAGATAAGTGACTCGTTAAGGCAATAGGTGTATATAGAAGCCGGGAAAAAAACCTCCTAAAGAGGGAAAAAAGTGCCTCGGCAGTCCTAGTGTGTTGACAGACATCACTACCTAAATATATCAACAAATCCCCCCGGGGTGTGATGCGGTGAACAAGGAGCTTGCACTCATGTATAAGGAAGTGCCAAGCTATGTGGAATCAATCCACAAAAGGAAGTAAGCCCAAATTTTTGCGGAAAGCTTCAAACTTCTCCCTTGGCAAAGCCTTCATGAAAAGATCTGCAATGTTCTCCTGTGTGGGCACATTTGCCAAGCTGATCTCTCCAACAGAGAACCTCTCCCGGACATAATGATAATGCACTTCAATGTGCTTAGTGTGAGCATGGAACACAGGGTTCCTCGCAACTGCCAATGCACTCTGATTCTTAGTGAAGATGGTGGTGGCAAAAGATTGACCAACACCCAAATTAGCCATAATGAGTCTGAGCCACACACACTCGATAGTCGCTGTGAAGCTTTCTTATACTCAGCCTCACCACTGGAAGTGGCTACAGTAGGCTGATTCTTGCTCAACCAAGATATACATGAGCTACCAAGCATGAAGCAAAAGCCACTAGTGGTCACAAGGGTGTCATAGCAACCAGCCCTGTCAGAGTGAGAAAAAGCATGTAAATCTGGTGGTAGTGATCCCCCCTTGGGATAAAACAACCCAAGTAGCTGGGTACCACTCAAGTAGAGAAAGATGTGCTTAACTGCCTGCAAATGCTTGACACCTGGTAATGCATAAACCTGCTCATTTGTGACAGAGCAAACTCAATATCTGGCCGAGTAATGCATAAGTAAATCAAGCATCCAATAGCTTGCTGATAAAGAACAACATCTAATGCATCTCAAGCATCATGAAGACTCAATCGTAAACCTGTCTCCATAGGAGTGGCAATAGGTTTGTAGTCTTGAAGGCCAAAATGTTGCAAAATGTGTCAATATATTTCATTTGACACAAAGCTATTCCGCCATCAACTTGCATAAATTGAATGCCCAAATAGTGATGCAAATGCCCCAAATCAGATATCTCTAATGAGGCATGCAAATCAGCCTTAAAATCAACAATATGCTTCTCATGAGGACCAGTGAGCAACATGTCATCAACATAAACAACAATGATCAGAAGCACATCATTTGCACGCTCAACATATAAGGTGCTCTCGGTTCGACTGCTCTCAAAACCATGTGCAATCAGATAGGCACGTATCTTTTCATACCAAGCACGTGGTGTTTGCTTTAAACCATATAATGCCTTCTTTAACCTGTGCACCTCGTTTTCATGCCTTTTTTGCACAAAGCCACGGGGCTGAAAAACATACACTTCTTCATGCAAGTCACCATTCAGAAATGTAGTTTTAATGTCCAACTCACATTGTACATTCCAACCATGATGAGCTGCAAGTGCACAGATGCTATGAATAGTAGTCATTCGGCATGTAGGTGCAAAGGTCTCGTCAAAATCAATGCCTCTTTCTTACGCATAACCCTTTGCAATAAGCCTAGCCTTATTCCCGTCCACTGTTCCATCAGGCTTATGCTTGAGCTTGTATACCCACTTAGTGCCAATGGCCTTCTTGCCAAGAGGCAAGTCACGTAAAGACCGCGTACAATTTTTCATGATAGCATCACATTCTGATTGCATAGCAGCCATCCAATTTTCAGAATTTTGTGCTTCATCAAACGAAACATGCTCAGTCTCATCATAGAGACTAGAGGTAGCCATAACATACCAATCTGATGCAAAGAGGCACTATGAGAGCCTGATTTAGTATGATATGACAGAGGTGCATCTAATTTGCTATATCACGCAAAGTTTGCACCAGCCATTTTGGCATAGTTTTTGCCTCCTCAATTTCAGTTCTCTCATCAACAAGTGCATCATGTAAATTTGCATAAAAAATGAAATGATTTGCATCTTCACATGAACCTGCAAAGGCTGAGAAGTTGCCTCATTAGGACCAGCACTAAACTATCCACCTCTAAAAAGAGGAAGCAAAGTATCATACATGTCTTTGGAGCTAACAGATGTCTCCTTAGTACATGAAAGTAATGGCTGAGTAGCATCTTCCACAAAAACATCACGGCTAACCAAACTGCATTTAGTATGTGGACGATATAGATGATAGCCTTTGCTTTCAGAACTGTACTCAACAAAAATACGTTTCACTGCTTTATCATCCAATTTCATGCGTTGTTGTTCAGGCCCTAATGCACATGCAAGACAACCAAAAGCATGCAAGTGAGCAATAGATGGCTTGCGACCATGCCAAGCCTCATATGGAGTGATAGACTGCAATGCTTTAATGGGACACTTGTTAAGTACATATGCTGCACACATAACAACCCCAAGCCAAAAACTATGTGGTAAAGCTTGACTCCTCACCATACACCTCATCATCTCCATGAGTGACATGATCTTCCGTTCAACAACTCCATTCTGAGATGTATACGGTATTGTACACTGATGTTTTATCCCATGTTCATCCAGAAATGCATTAAAGTCAGAAGACATATATTCCCCCCCTCGATTAGAACGGAAGAGGGTGTCTGCATAGGACCACAAACATCACTGTGAACAAGGTGTAATTTCTGAGTAGCTTGAACTGAACCATTTTTTGAAAAGGAGCAATGCTGCATTTGCCCAAAATATAGCCTTCACAGACATGTTTACTGGGTGCCTCAACTTTGGGCAAAGAGGACACCATTTTAGATTTCTAGAGGCATAACAAACTAGCAAATTCAGATGACCAAAGCATGCATGCCAAAGCTTTGCACCTGACATAGCTAGAGAATCATGTACTCCACATGCTTAATCATTCACAGATTTTTCATAGTCTATGAGCTTATACAGCCCATGACATAAAATGCCAAAGCAATAATCACATTGCCATTTGACAGATCATGAATTGTACACCTGTAATCAACAAATTTCACAACCAAGCCAATCTTGGCTAAAGCTGAAACTAATAACAAATTCTTCTTGATCCCTGGCACAAATAAAGTATCTGACAATGTAAAAGAACTACCATCAGCAGTAGTCAGAATGATCTTAACAACTCCCATGACAGGATAAGAGGAGTTGTTGATGCATGTGATAATATTCCCTGTAGGGGCAACCTCGAGCGAAGTGAAGAAATTGCATTGCGAGGTAATATGTTTGAGTTTTGCTAAACCTGTAGTAGACTTCGAGATGCTTATATTGGCAAACCGAAACCTGTATATATCTTTGGCACAAAAAGATGAAATAGTCTACACAAGAGCTGCAATAGTGCGTTCGGAGGACAAAACGAGTATGCTCACCAAATTCTATGTGATTCTCAGACTCTGACCGGAAGGGTGTCCACGATGCCCTAGATGAAGCGGTGACTTGCTCTGATACCAATTGTTGGAGTTTGAGGTCTGTGGAAGCGGAAGCACATGAACAGCACAAGGAAGAAGAAGAAGAAGAAGCTTGGAGCACAACACACAAACTGAATGTATTACCACTAGAATGTACAAAGATAAGTGACCCGTTAGGGCAATAGGCATATATACAAGCCGGGGGAAAAAAAACTCCTAAAGAGGGAAAAAAGTGTCCCGGCGGTCCTCATGTGTTCACACACATCACTATCTAAATATATCAACACCTCTATATTTTTTTTCACTTTTTTTAGGGCTCATTTTGAAGGTCAAATAGGCCCTTTGACCATTTATAAGTGTTTTTTTTCCCAAAATTCAAGTGAAAATGGTTACGTCTTTTAGTATAAAGGACAAAAACCCTAACTTTGTGAGGAATGTTTCACTCATTTTGAATAGAATCTCGTGCATCTTGCTTCTTGACACTGTTCTCTCATCTTATTCTCCACGTGAGCTTCCATGGTGTTTTTGATGTATTCCAACCCCATACCCACTTAAGATAACTTCTTTTCATTCTTTTCTCACGTGTTTCTTGCCTCTAAGTGCTTATGTGCGAACTATTCTTCCGCTTGAGTGCATGTTTGGATTCCTTAGCTTCATGAGACAAGTCTCCATACACTTGAATAGGTAAAAATACTTGAATTGGCAATTTAAAGTTGATCTAGTGCCGAAGGCTTGTGTAGGCATTTTTCAACACAGTCAACATGTAGCAACTCTAGAGGATATCTTTCTTTGTTCCTGCTTCCTTGTGGAAATGCCTTCCTCTATTTCTTGCCCATCATGCAAGCTTCACATGGTTCCTTTAATTCTGCAATTGATGGTAGGTGTGGAACCATACCCCTGCAATGCATCTCCTTTAGTAAAGGGTATCCAATATGATCGAATCTCTCATGCCATAGCTTACTTGTGCCCACACTTTTAGTGGTTGTAAGAGTAGACGACTCATAGAATTTGTTCATCCTTACGACAATATACATAAGAAAGATAGTCCATGCAGTACTCTATGGTATATTATATGATATATTTGCAATTATTATACATGTATACATTATGGTACATGTATATATATGGTAGCTGCATACTTACATTATTATACGTAGATTATATACGTGTTTTCTCACCGACCTCATACAACATGATACAGATACATGGGCATTACAATCTGCACGCAGACTTAAATTATTTTATCACATAAATGCATGTGTAGGTTAAACATAAATACATGTAAAATCACTTTCTTGTTATATGTCATTGCTCATATGCACCTAATGATAACTATGGAACAAATGAACAGTTTTGTCAATTTCTGAAAAAGCTGGGTATTATAAGGAATGAAGTACCAGAAGTTTATGATGTGTGTGCCTAGTGAAGGACACTACATTTATGAGGCCTACCTCTTATGAGGCCTACGATGTGTGTGCCTAGTGAAGGACACTACATTTGCGAAAAATGAAAGTCCAATCTGTTATTCTTGACATTCCTCTTCTTTTTAGGTTCTAGTTTCCTTTTTCTTCTTCACACGGATTCTCCCATTATTTTACGAGAGGAAATTTACCAGGGGATACTCTGCCATGAGCCATATGTAATTGAGGAACAACCACATCGACTCTTCCAACCTATGAAGCAACTAACAAATTCTTATCATAGAAATGTTATTCACACACCCGACCTCGTAAGGTAGAGGCATCCATCTTATGTCCAGCCAAGACTTGAACTCAAACCTTCCTGCCAGAGACTCAAGGCATCAAACCACTAGGTTACCCGGGCTCCAACATTTGGAGGCTGTTTTCTTATAGGAAACTAGTATCAGATTGTGGGGCTTCAATATGATTGCAAATATTACGATTCTTACACACTAAAGGCATCAATTTCATACCTTTGGGCGCATGCCTCTTAAATCTCATGGTAGCATAATAGAGATTTGATATCTATCCACTTATTTAAAGACATGTTAGGATCAAACTTGTGTATCGATAATTGCTGACAAAAGGCCAAAAGATTTTTCAATGGACGGACAAAAAATTCTGATCTTTTTTCTTTTAGTATTTACGATCCTTTTTTTCAAAGATGATCCACGATCATAGAAGTGCATAGTAGGTTTTTGCAAGTTTTAAGTAAAGAATTAAGGGGCTTCTATCATGAACAAATGATATGTTGTGTGCGACCGATCCAAATGTCTCGTAAAGCAAACATTGAATCTTGGTGTTGCACATTGTCTGGAATTCTCTTGATGCCCTTTAAGTTTTTTTTTTTTTTTCTTTTTTTGACAAAATTTCCTTACATTAAAAAAGAGAATATCATGGGAGTATTAGGGAGAGATAGAACATAGATTGGTGATCCTTTTGTCCCCTTGATGCAAGACTCATTTACTCTTCAAAGATGTTGGTATCTAAGACAAAAACCTTGTGGTGCTTGAAAGGGAGAGAACTCTTCTACCTAGGCAGTTTAGGGATTTTCCTAAGGATCGTTATCTTGGAGGTTGATGGAAGTTGAGTAATTCATGGAAGTTGAGTAAATATCTTTTCTTTCAGATGTCTAAAGATCTTTGTTTCTTATGGCATTCCAGAGAGTGACAGAACATTTGATAGCTTTGTTGAGTAGCACTTGTTTCCAACTCATTGGATGATCCAACCAAAGGGACTTTTTGACACTCTTCCGAATTGAGCCACTCTCCAGGAAAGAGAAGGAAAGTTGCTCTATGTCTTCTTTACCACATAAACATATTTTTTACCATTGAGGGTGTTGCAACATTGAAGTTAAGTGAAAACCAAAAGATAAACATTATGGAAATGAAGGGGCCCACCTACATTTTTTGACTTGGGCCATGAAGAAAATGAAAAAGCACTTGGAAGATGCCAAGAAAGAATGAAACTCAAAATGCAAGAGTGTTGGGACTGTTGGGCACATATGCCTCTTTTTTGAGAAAACTTTGTATACTTTTTGTATGAACACTCCACTTTTTGAAGGTCAAATAGGCACTTAGAACCTTTTTAAGTGTGCGTTTTTCTCCAAAATGCAAGTGAAAGGCGTTAAGTCTTTTAGTATAAAGGAAAAAAACCATAAGTTTCTAAGGAATGTTTCACTCATTTTGAATAGAATCTCATGCATCTTGCTTCTTGACACTCTTCTCTCATCTTATTCTCCATGTGAGCTTCCATGGTGTTTTTGAGGTATTCCAACCCCATACCCACTTAAGATAAGTGCTTTTTCATGCTTTTCTCACGTGTTTCTTGCATCTAAGTGCTTATGTGCGAACAAATCTTCCTCTTGAGTGCATGTTTGGATTCCTTAGCTTCATGCGACAAGTCTCCATACATTTGAATAGGTAAACATGCTTGGATTGACAATTTAAAGTTGATATAGTCACCATTTGAGTGTGTAGAGCAACATACTCAAATTTTCACATGGTATCTGTAGGTAATGTGCATCTATCCTCAGTAATTGAGGAACAGCTTTCAACTGTTCCAACCTATGAAGTAACTAACAATTTCTTAGCATAGAAATGTTATTCACATGGGAGTCATGTTACTCATGATTGATCTGGAGGCTTTTCTTTTTTTTTTTGAGAATACAATGAATTGGGAACACACTCACACACCCGAGCTCATAAGGTAGAGGCACCCATCTTATGTCCAGCCAAGGCTTGAACTGAGGGCTTCCTCCCAGAGACTCAAGGCATCAGACCACTAGGTTACGCAAGCTCGGACATTTGGAGGCTGTTTTTAATAGGAAACCAATATCAGATTGTGGGGCCCCAATATGATTGCAAATTACAATTCTTACACACTAAAGGCATCAATTTTATGCCTTTGGGCGCATGTCTCTTAAGTCTCATGGTAGCATAATAGAGATTGGATGGCTATCCGCTTATTTAGGCCTCTCAAAATTGCGCATGACAAGTGCATATAGGAGGGCCATGTCTAAAGGCATGTTAGGATCAAAGTTGTGTATGGATAATTACTCGCAAAAAGGCTAAAATATTTTTTAATGGATGGGTAATACTTATGATCTTTTTTATTTTAGCATTTACAATTCTTTTTTTCAAAGATGATCCACGCTCATAGAAGTGCATAGTAGGTTTTTGTATCCCTTGTAAGTTTTAAGTTAAGAATTAAGGGGCTTCTATCATGAACAAATGATATGTTGTGTGCGACCCATCTAAATGTCTCGTAAAGGAAACATTGAATCTTGGTGTTGCACATTGTGTGGAATTCTCTTGATGCCCTTTAAGTTTTTTTTTTCTTTTTTTAACGAAATTTCCTTAAACTAAAAAAGAGAATAGCACCAGAGAATTAGGGAGAGGTAGAAAATAAATTGATGATCCTTTGATCCCCTTGATGCAAGACCCACTTACTCTTCACCATGTTGTTGTCTAAGACAAAGACCTTGTGGTCTTTGAAAGGGAGATAATGCTTCTACCTAGGAATTTTAGGGATTTTTCTAAGGATCATTCTCTTGGAGGTTCATGGAAGTTGAGTAGACATCTTTTGTTTCAGATGTCTAGAGATCTTTGTTTCTTATGGCACTCCAGAGAGTGACAGAACAATTGATAGCTTTGTTGAGTAGCACTTGTTTCCGAATCATCTGATGATCCAACCAAAGGGACTTTTTGACACTCTTCCAAATTGGGGCACTCTCTAGGAAAGAGAAGAAAAGTTGCTCTATGTCTTCTTTACCACATAAACATATTCTTTTACCATTGAGGGTGTTGCAACATTGAAGTTAAGTGAAAACCAAAAGACAAGCATTATGGAAATGAAGGGGCCCACCTACATTTTTTGACTTGGGCCATGAAGAAAATGAAAAAGCACTTGGAAGATGCCAAGAAAGAATGAAACTCAAAATGCAAGAGTGTTGGGACTGTTGGGCACATATGCCTCTTTTTTGAGAAAACTTTGTATACTTTTTGTACACTCCACTTTTGTAAAAGCCAAGGAGTCCTTGAGATTCAAGAGTAAATTACCAACCTTCTATATTTTTTTCACATTTCTTAGGGCTCGTTTTGAAGGTCAAATAGGCATTTATACCATTTTTAAGTATTTTTTCTCCAAAATTTATGTGAAAAGGGTTAAGCCTTTTAGTGTAAAGGACAAAAGCCCTAACTTTCTAAGGAATGTTTCACTCATTTTGAATAGAATCTCGTGCATCTTGCTTCCTGAAACGTTTCTCTCATCTTATTTCTCCATGTGAGCTTCCATGGTGTTTTTGAGGTATTCGAACCCCATACCCACTTAAGCTCAGTGCTTTTTCATGCTTTTCTCACGTGTTTCTTGCCTCTAAGTGCTTATGTGCGAACTGATCTTTCTCTTGGGTGCATGTGTGGATTCCTTGCCTTCATGACACAAGTCTCCATGCACTAGAATAGGTAAACATGCTTGGAATAGCTGCCAGTTAAGTTTTGTACTAGTAGGCCTATAACAACTATTGGCACTAGATGCCAGTCATTAAGAACAAAAATTTGAATTCCTTAGGTAAAGAGTGGGTTTAAGTTTATCAAAGTTGAGCATTGGAAGAGTAATAGACCATAAGGATGATGAATTGTCATCAAGTAGCACTCTATTTCATATTGCACATGAGAAGCCACTTGAATAACTAAGGGAAACCAAAGATTGTTTAGAAACGAATGCCTTGAGTGGAGCAATCATATTTTGGTTGTTAGGGGAATTTGTGTGTCTCTTGTGGTTAAGTTCATCCTTAGAAGTTTGGATACATGTGGGAGTAGCAAAGAGATTAACTTGTATGGTTAAGTCTTCGAAAAGTGTTGATAGCCTCTACCCAAAATTGATTTCGCAAACCCTTTCCCTTCGACATGCACCTTGCCATCTCCATGATGGTTTGATTTCGACATTCTACAACACCATTTTGTTCAGGTTGTGATTTGATGCTTCATTCCTTTACTCTTGCAAAGATCTTCAAACTCTGCTGATGTAAACTCGTCACCACCATTTGCCCTGAATTTCTTCATTTTCTTCCTTGTTTCAGTTTCAACAAACTAAAGCCATTCTTTAAACTTATCAAATACTTGAGCCTTATCACGAAGGAAGTACAACCACATCTTCTTGCCATAGTCATTGACAAGTAACATGATGTAGGAAGATTAACCCATGGCTTGTGTAGGCATTTTTCCACACAAGTCAACATGTACTAACTCTAGAGGGTATCTTTCTCTGTTCTTGATTTTCGTGGAAATTCCTTCCTCTATTGCATTCCTATCACGCAAGCTTCACATGGTTTCCTCATTTCTAAAATTGATGGTAGGTGTGCAACCATACCCTTGCAATGCATCTCCTTTAGTATAGCGTATCCAATATGGCCGAATCTCTCATGCGAGAGCTTACTTGTGCCCACACTTTTAGTGGTTGTAAGTAGACAACTCATACAAGTTGTTCATCCTTATGGCAATACCAACAATGTTGTTGTTAGGATCCATAAACTTAGCTCTTGTGTTACTAAAAGATGCTTTATGAACTTGGTTATTTATAGAAGCTACTAAAAGCATATTTTGTTTGATTTGTGGAACATACAACACCTTTGGAAGCTTTTTGATATCCCCAATAGAATTAATGAAAGAAAATATACATTTGTCATCTATAGGACATTTGCATTATTGTCTACCCTTGTTGTGATGGGTACCGTTAGAGACTGTAAGGAACTGTAAAGGTTTTTTTGCTCATCATGTGATAAGAGGCACCACTGGCCAACACCCATGAGTCATTTGTTCTTGAATCTTTAGTCAAGGAGCATATACCTCCACTATCATAAGAAATAACTCAAATTCTGTTTTTGCAGCGTTGGTAGACTCCTTGCCCTTTCCAGCTTTTTGAAGAAACAGTTTCTCTTCTGCCTTCCTGATGCCACAGCCTTGAATTTTGTTTTCTTTCTTCTTGCAATAGAAACACTCTCCCTTGAACTTCTTTTCATTGTTCTTCTCCTTTTCCCCATATTTTGAAGAGTCTACTTTTCCTCCTTTGGCATTTGTTGTGAATGCATCATCTCCTTTGTCGTTACCACTCCTTGAGCTACAACTCCTCATCCATGTGTAAGGCACTGAATTCTTCAAAAGTTAGAGGTTGAGGTTTTATTTGAGTGCTAATGGCGTTTACCAAACTATCAAACTTTGGTGGAAAAATTTGAAGAAAATGCCAAGCTAGCTCCTCGCTTGACTCTTGTACACTTGCTTCCACCATTTGATCTCGTAGATTCTTTATGCAAGTGATGAACTCCTCTATGATCTACCCATCAATAAGCCTTTTTGCTGCTAGCTCATTCTCTAAGTTCTGAATTTGTGCCTGATTATGAGTCTCATATTGATTTCTCAATGCTTCTGACGCCTTGGTAGTATGCTAAATGAGAGTCAGCACACTATCAGTAGTACTTGCAACTAGAGCACAAAGTGCATCTACTTTTCTACATTTCCAAGCATGTAAAAGATCAACATAAGGAGGAATCATTGGATCAAGATTATTTGGATCATGTGTTTCTTGGGGCTCATGATCAATCGCGAGAACATTCTCCTAAGCTCATATGAACCAAAGATATAAGTGATTTTAAACTTCCATAGGGTGTAATTTGTACTGTCAAGCTTACCTTCCATGAAACTAGGTGGTCATATCCGCAATGAAGAGCATCATTGTTGCTCCTTCTTATGATCCACCTATTCTTCTTGACAAACCACCTTGATTCCTAGTTGTAGATGATGATGCACCACTTGACATCTTCTCTCTTTGTCGTTGAAGGCTCTGCAACCTTTGCATTCTACTTCTACACCTTTTTAGAGCCTCCTGAGAGCACAACAAAAGACACTAGTAGATAGAGTTGAGAAAAAAATGCAGACAAAGAGAGATATAGACTCAAAGATAGAGAACTCAACTTCTCAAATTGCCAAGAGTAATGTAGATACAGAGATGGTGTTGTCCACCCGTGCGCTGTCGGGAAGATTTGCATCTTCCAGTTGATAACCAGAGGAAATAAAAGCAACTTAATTGGTGAATTCTAAACCTCTTTTTCATTGTTGATCAGTTGTTCTGGATTGAATTAACTACTTTTGAAGTGTTTGCAGGTACAAGAAATGATGAAGAATATGTGTTCATATTAGGGTTACCCTAATTACTCATTTAATGAGTGTTTTAAATTGATACATATAAGACAGATGAGTATATACCCCTAGGGTTTCACAAGTTTATATAAGTTAAGTCAGTAGGATTAATCCAAAGGATCTTAAAATGATTCCATTGGGCTAATGTTAAGGGTTTAGATGATTTATCATGGGTTAGAGATAGGGTTTAGAAGGGTTTTAAAGGGTTTTCATGAGTTTCTGATGGGTTTTAAGTAGGGTTTTTAGGGTTTTAGAATGTTTCAAGGGTTAAAATAATTAATATTTAAGGAAATTAATCTATAACTAAACATTGGTTCATTAACAAAAATTAAAATATGGCTTAATTAATTATTTAATCATGTATGTGCATTTAATACTAAGGTTTGAATATATTAAATGCTTAACCTAAGCCTAATTTAAATGCATTATTAAATTAAGAAAGTTAGGATAATTCAATTAAAATGAAAAAGTAATGGATAATTAATGAGTGATATATATGAAAAGTGTTTAAAGAATGGTGTGAGCTAAGTGTGTAACTAAAGTGAATTAAGGTGTGGTCTAAAAGGAAGATGCACTTAAAGTGAAAAAGTTGGTTAAGAGAAAGAGTGGAGAGAATTAGTGTAGATGAAAAGAGAGGTGAAAGTAAGTTGTGTGCATAAAGTTAATTAAAAGAGTGGTGGATAAGTGTGGGAAAAAGAATGGATGAGGAAATAAAGTAAAATCAAAGGAATGGTTTACAAATGAGTTGTGTGTGTATATATATGAGTGTGTTGATCTAGTTTTCCCTAATGTTTTATTGCAGGTAATTCTTTCTTTCTCTTCTTCACCTCTGTGAGAGAGATTACGATTTCTTTCACCTCTGTTTTGCCTCATGAAGAGAGATAAATGTTTTACCTCTATCAACGTGGGAGTGAGAGTGATATTTCGATGGCTATGCATTGTAGTTATGAAGAAGCGTCATAGCAGAATTAGAAGACAGGAAGATTGTTGGCCTCCTATCATAGATGCTCCTACAGACCACCTGGAGAGACACCAGAGAGAGATATGGCCACTTATGGACAGGCTGGCAGCGTGGCGATGTCTGAGAGGCGTCTATAGTGAGAGAGTGGATTCCCTGGTGGCTTCGTAGGCTGTTTGGCGACGCGCAACGTGCAGAACTGAGATAGAGAGAGAATGGTAGGGGCCGCTGTGCACAGGGAGACTGTAGAGAGAGAGGCTGCGTACAGAGGCAGAGAGAGAGGGAATTAAATCCCTGCCCGGGCGGCGCGCTGTGCACGTAGGCAGATAGAGAGAGAGAGAAATTATTCTCTCCCTCCCTCCACGGCGCTGCGCGCGGCAGCGCGTAGAGAGAGAGAGAGAGAGAGAGAGAGAGAGAGAGAGAGAGAGAGAGAGAGAGAGAGAGAGAGAGAGAGAGAGAGAGAGAGAGAGAGAGAGAGAGAGAGAGAGAGAGAGAGAGAGAGAGAGAGAGAGAGAGAGAGAGAGAGAGAGAGAGAGAGAGAGAGAGAGAGAGAGAGAGAGAGAGAGAAACGGCGGAGGAAGAGAGAGAGAGAGAGAGAGAGAGAAACGGCGGAGAGAGAGAGAGAGAGAGAGAGAGAGAGAGAGAGAGAGAGAGAGAGAGAGAGAGAGAGAGAGAGAGAGAGAGAGAGAGAGAGAGAGAGAGAGAGAGAGAGAGAGAGAGAGAGAGAGAGAGAGAGAGAGAGAGAGAGAGAGAGAGAGAGAGAGAGAAGAGAGAGAGAGAGAGAGAGAGAGAGAGAGAGAGAGAGAGAAAGGAGAGAGAGAGAGAGAGAGAGAAGTAATTGTTATATTAAATTTAATTTTATTTATTTGTTTGTTTAAATTTAATTGTTAGATGTTAATTTAATTTTATTTAATTGTTTGTTTGTTAGATTAATGAATAATTAAAAGTAATTATCTATATTTGGTTTGTATTTTATTTAGTTTATTATTAAGTTATTAACTTATGCATAAATGAATTAATACTATTGATGCATGAGTATGTTAATGTTTAGGTTAATGAAAAGTATAAATGCACATGTATACATTACCTAACTAATCGTATTTAAGTTTATAAGATAAGGTAGATGTATGTATGTATATTAGCATTAGCATGAATATGAAAACATGTTAGATACATGTGTTTGTTTTAAGTTAACATGTTAATGTTTAAGTTAATGAGGGTATCTACGTATAAGAATTTATGGTAGGGTGCATTAGCATACATTAGTGTGTGTATGAGATTAAATGATTAATGTGATAAGCATATATGTGTTAGTGCGTGTGCATATACATATGAATTAATGGATGTGTGCATGACAATGATTGTTAATACATGATTAAATGCATTTAGAAGTGAGAGGGAATGTGGGCATTTTGTTATCATAATTAGAATGCATTGGGATGAAAGGTATAATGCATTAAATTACCTAGCTAGTTGTTTAGAAATGCATGAGTAAGCTTATGCTATTATGAAAGTATGTGTTTAGATGTAAGTATATGGGTTCTTTTAAGCATAAGCATAAATGTGTTTATATTTGCATCATATCAACATGTTAGTATGTCTAAGCTAAATGTTAGCATGTGCAAGAATGTATGTTAGAATCCATGAGCATAAGTATGCTTTAATGTATATGAAGTATGTCTTTTATGTTTTATTGATTTCTTGTAATATTACTAATACCTAATGTTTTATTGCAGCACTGAAGATTACAATCAATTAAAGTGAAGTGAAGACAATTGAAGTGAAGCGGCAGCTTAAAGATCCATTTAAATCTTATTTCTCATTTAGTCAACTATCCAATTTACTAGACAGTTATCCAATTGTTTAGGCTTCCAGTTGTATTAGAATTATTATTTCGAACCATTAGCATATCAATTAATTCATTCAAACAGTTTAGCATCATATTGTTTCATTAGTTTTTCCATTACTTTCCTTGATGTCTTCTAAGTTAGTTCATGAGTCTGAGCACAGTACTATTGAAAATATTGAAAATATTGAAAATATTCCGCCAACTCTAGACAGACCAGAACCCTCTAGCTTACCTGAAAGTTTAGTAGAAGAACCCATTATGGAAGTTTCAATCTCATATCAGGAAGCTGTTGCTATGTACGAAGCTGCCCGTCCTTACGGTCCATAGCTAATTAAAACTATTTACTTTTGATAAGAGAACTTTAGTTTCAGTCATAGAATTAGGTAATTTATATTGTTTTGACATTAGAACCCTTAATTTCACAAGCCTGAGGTTGCTACAGACACCCCGCGTGTGCCGAACGATTTAGGCGGATGACTTGATCCACCATCCGAGCATCTCTCACGACCCGACATTGGTGAACCCGACGTGAACAAACGGCCTTGCAGCTCAGGTATAAATTTTAAATTTTGCATTGCATATACATTCATACGATTTTACATCAGTGCAGCTGCGTCTTCATCCTTGGAAGCTGTGGCATTTACGTGAGCTTGCAATCTTCTTGGTGTCGAGGGCTGGTCTGGTGACCTGAGCGCCTCCACGAAGATTGGCAAGTAGGAGAACCTCGTCACGCCACCCCTTTCATCAACAATTGAAGCACAAAACGTTTGCACCCATTTTAGCAAACTATGTATTTAGGTTTTGATTCAAATCAATAAATGTATTGAATTTCACAGAAAGCACTATTTTGAGCCTCATCTTCGAGCAGTTGGTATAATTTCTTTACCCTTACATTCTTGGGTGCAGAATTTTATTTAAGGTTAAATTATTGGTATAGGTTAAAGGCAACTGGTTGTTAAACATAGGTTAAGCGTTAATCATAGCTTTATTTGCAACATTTTTGCATAGTAAGAACTTATCAAACTGGACTCTAACGGAATTTCAGAATTAGTAGCTGAACATAAGGAAAGAGTAACAAAAGAAGTTCAGGATATAGTTAGAATTGTTCAAGCTAGGTCAAAACAAACTTCAAAAATGGACGAGCTATTTCAAATGATGCACGAGACGCAAGGACAAAAGGTAGTTGAAACGTTATTAAAGGATAAAAGGAAATTTACTGGTATGAATGTTACAAATTATTTAGACACGTTTGAGGAATTAGCTAAGTTACACGGTTTACCTGAAACAAAGTGGAAATCCTATCTTGGACGTCTGGCCATAGGTACTGTAAAAGCTATTATGGATATACATGACAATAAGGAATGGGATGAGTTTAGAAAAGAGCTGCATAAGGAATTCTACTTAGAAGACTACAGTCAACATAGTCGAGAAGGATTTATGAAATGGATTAGTTCACCTAAGCCTCACATTTCGTTAACTCAACTCCATAGTGAATTTATGAAAAGATTCTCTCAATTACCTGAACAGGATAGAGTTGCCCTTACCCCAGATATCATTTTATATTTCCTTAAAATCTTGACTCCAGATATAAGGGTAGAGGTTGAGCGTAGGCTTGAAGAACCGGGAAAGAAATATGGGCTTACAGATGACTGGGGTGTAGTGAAAACTGTAGTTGAGGCGGTTGCTCACATGATCCAACGTAAAACACTCCTTTATGAATCGATGTCTCAACCATCTTCCAGTTTTCCTCCGATTCAGGCAACTAGGGATACACATATAGATTCAAAAGTTGAGCCTACAACATCCACATCTAGAGTACCAACCGAGTTACAATTTGAGATTTTGTTTAACAAGTTGGACAATATGATGCATATGCACGAGAATATGTCTAAAGAGGTAGCGGCTTTGCAGAATGTGGTGTATGCTTTAAACCTTCAAGATAAACCTGCAATGCAAGCTCATCCGACTATTTATCCTCAACCAGTAAATGCTCCAAATCCACCATTAGTAGCTCCGAATCATCCATTAGTACCTCCTAATCCACCTTTTATACCTCCTAATCCTCCAGTTGTACCCCAACCAATTCCTCAACCGATTCCTCAAGCATTTAACCAAAGAAATTTCAATGAAAGGAGAAATGCCAATGTGAGGAGATGTATCTGGTGCGATGCCACAGATCATTTGACTTACACATGTGAAGCATTGAAAGATGCGAAAGAAAAAAGACTTGTAATTGATATTGACAAGCGGTTGTGCGACTATAGAACACATTTACCCTTAGCTGCCAATTGGGGAAAGGGAGGGATGCAGAAGCTGTATGAAAACCTTTTTGAGTCTTCGAAATCTGCTTCTGCTGTTAAACTAGAATATGTTGATAGTGACTCTGATTCCGAACAAACAAGGGAAACGAGGAACTATTCAATTGAAGCTTTGATAAAGGCAAGAGATGATATTATGCAGAAAACTGCGTGGAACTCTCCTGTCGATCAATTCTCGATATATTCGCATATTGCGAATGTTGAAGAGAAAAGAAAGAGGGATGATGAGCAAGATACAAATGATTCAGGAAGACGAATGACTAGAAGTAAGATGAGAGATGAGCCGAAGCCTAAGAAAGTTCAGTTTGAACAAGGCGAAAGTTCTAAAACAAATGAGGAGCGAAGAAAAGAAATTAGGGAGGGTAAACAACCTGTGTTTAGTGAGCCAATTCAAACATCAGACAAAGTAGAGCAAATTCCTAGAACTGAAACAAAACTTGAAGAGAAACCAGAAAAGAAACCAAAACGAGTACCGAAAGCTATTCTTATTTCTGAACTTGAACAAAAAGTTGATTCGAAAGAAATATTGTATGACATCTTATTAAAAAGTGCAGTAACAATGACTTTAGAACAAATCTTCTCAATAGCAAAAATTGAATTTAAGGAAAATTTTATTAAACTAATTAAAAGGAAGAGATTCCCTCTGTCACAAGAGGTAGAGATGCAGGATGTTGCCGATGTAACTCACTTGATTCATGAATCTCTTTCTTTAGACTCAGAGGATGAAGAAGATAATACCTGTAATGTGAACAAAAATTTCTTAGGGCCAATTGTACCAGATGACGAAACAAAAAACTCAGAGAGTGACTTTAGAAAAAGTTTTTGGGCAAGAGGCACACCGGAGATTAAAGTTAACTTAGGAGATCAGAAGAGATCATATTCTGCTTTAGCCCTAATTGACTCTGGGTCTGAAATCAATGTGATTTCGAAAGGATTATATGATAAGTTTAAATGGCCTATTGATAAAAATCACGGCTGGATAATGCGAACCGCGGACAATGGTTGTGGATCACTCCTAGGAGCATGTGCCAACATACCTCTAATGATAGGTGGAATCTCTGAGATATTCCACTTTTTCATTCAGGACAACTGCTCTTATGAAATTATCTTAGGTCAACCATTCATATGTGAAGCCAGAATGGAGACTAAAGTAATAGATGACGGCTCAGCATACGCAAGAATTAGATCTAAAGATGATCTACAATCGCTCCAAGTTATGATAGTCAGCCCAAACCATGTACGAAATAGGGAGCAAATTAGGAAGACGCCCATCCGTTCTCATGAAAAGTTACGTGAAGATCATATGCCTCTTCGTGAGTTTGGAACTTATTATGATCAAAATTTTGCCTAGATGCCACTGTTGAGCGAGACAACGGTGGTTCTTGGTTTGATGACTCGCACCCATCTGTAGATACTTTAGATAGTTTTTCTTTATATTTCCCTTCATCATATTTGCAATTCAGTCATTATAAACAAATTCCTAAAAAAATTATAAAACATTATGAAAAAATTTATAAAGAGAAAGGATTCATTTCATCTGATGAACACATTGAAATCATAATTGAAACTTTATCTTCAAACTCATTGATTGAAGAACTTCAAAATATTTTGCATGAAAAAGAAAATTTTAGATTTGTACTTTTAAATTCTATTGAAGAATATGATTTGATTATTAAATTTTTCATGAGTAATGAAAAGGAAGCAAAAGTAAATACAAAATACAAAACCGTTGATAAAAAAATTAAACCGATTGCCCGATCTTTACCACGAGAGAGTGAAGAGAAGTTTAGGAAAGTTACCAATGATCCTTATTTAAGAGAGCGCACAAATATAGGTCATACTTTTACAGAAGAAACTTTAAAGCTAATCAAGATAGGAAATGATGAAAATTTTTTGTTACCCGAGGAACGTGAACTATTTCAAAGAGTGATTAGGAAGCATGGAAAGGCATTTTCTTTATATTCCCATGAGATAGGTTGTGCAGATCCAAAAATTGTTCCACCAATGATCATCTTTACAGTGCCTCATATTCCATGGAATCTTCGACCCATACCTATTCCGAAAGCCCATTTACCAGAGTTAATGCGGCTTCTTAAGGAAAAGATTCACATGCGAATTTTAGAGCCATCATCTGCACCCTACTCAAATAGGTGGTTTACTGTTCCAAAGAAAAATGGCAAGTTACGGTTCATTCAAGATTTACAACCTGTTAACAAGGTTACTATTAGGAATGTAGGTACTAGGCCCATTGTAGGAGAATTCGCTGAAGCCTTCGCTGGTCATGCCATATACTCAATGGGAGATTTGTATTCTGGCTACGATCAATTTCAGCTTGCTATTGAAAGTAGAGACATTACGACCATGAAAACTCCTTTAGGCTTAGTTCGCATGTGCACTTTGCCGCAAGGAGCTACTAATTCAGTAGCGCATATGATGAACGCCATGAATTCAGTATTACATGACTTCATTCCTAATATAACCATGCCATTTATTGATGACATTCCTATTAAAGGATGTATTGAGAATGCGAAAGATGAAACTTTAGATTCCTCTGGCTGCAGGAAGTTTGTAGTAGATCATATCTCTGACTGTGAAAGGATTTTCCAGAGATTTGAAGAGGTTGGTCTCACATTCTCCATTGAGAAATCTATTTTTGGTGTCAATGAGGTACTTATAGTTGGGCATTTATGTGGACATTATGGTCGGAGGCCATATCCACCTAAAGTCAACGCTATAAACAAGATTTCTGAAACCTGTAGTAATATTAGTGAGGTAAGACGATTCCTTGGTGCTTGTGTGTTTTATGCCATCTGGATCCCACACTATGCACATGTTGCAAACTGTCTTTATGCTTTACTAAGGAAGAATTGAAAGTTTCTTTGGACTGAAGAACACTCAAAAGCTATGAAAAAGTTAAAGAAATTACTTCTTGAAGCTCCTATTTTAAAGCGAGTAGATTATACTGATCAAAATCCTATCATTTTAACTGTTGATACGAGCCCTAGAGGAATAGGATGGGTTATTGGTCAGGACGATGAAGAGGGCAATAGGTATGCTGTGAGATTTGGAGCAAAGATTTTACACGATACGCAAAGAAATTATCCGCAAATTAAACGAGAACTATGGGGTTTAGTCACGGCATTAAAATCCGATAAAGAATATTTTATAGGTGCAAATGTAATAGTTGAGACATTACCTCTGATTGGAATGATTACAAACTGTTCATCACCCGACATTGCCATGCTTAGATGGATTTCATACATCAAGTTTATAAATCCTGTTTTGATACATATTGCAGGTAAATCTAATCCTGTGGCTGATATGCTTTCTCGAGCTAGATTTGATAATGAGGAAGAAATAGAATTAGAAATAAATGCAATTAATTATGATTCTAAAGCATACGCATATGAACAGTTTAATATTGAAGAATACGAAGGAGAATGGCAGGATATTGGAAAGTATTTAAGTACTTTGGTTAGGGCACCTTCATGGTCTTCAAATAGATTTCGGAATATTAGGAAAAGAGCTTACAACTTTTTTCTGAAAGATGGTTTCATTTGGAGACATGCGAGGGGAAAAATTAGATTGCCACAACGAGTACTAGGTACTAAGGATCTTCAGTTACAAGTCATGAAGAGTATGCATAATACTTTATGGGCAGGACATAAAGGTTTTATCGCTACGTATGAAAAAATTAGAGAAGGATACTGGTGGCCAGGGATTTATGTTACTGTTAAAAATTATGTTACTTCATGTGATGTATGTCAGATTCATTCCTCAGTCAAACATAGGGATCCGTTGCATCCTACCTATCCACCATGCATCCATTATAAATGGGTTATAGACTTAGTTACCATGCCCAAAGGTATCAATAAGATGAGATATATAGTCTTGGCACGTGAAGATCTTACGAATCATGTAGAAGGCCGAGCTTTAAGATCTAAGACAACCTTGAATGTATGCAAATTTCTTCTTGAGGATGTTATTTCACGGTTTGGTTATGTAGAAAAGGTAGTGGCTGATAGGGGAGAGTTAGATGCGCAGGAGGCTAGAGAATTCTTTGCTAGGCATGGAATTCGCTTAGCCCTTACTACTGCTTACAACCCTGAAGCTAATGGGAAGATTGAGCGAGGGCATTCTCCTATTATTAAAGCAATTTCCAAAGCTTGTAATGGAGAAATAAAAAATTGGCCAACTTATCTGCCATTTGCGTTGTGGGCTGATAGAATGACCTGCACTAGAACAACGGGGTATATGCCGGCAGAGTTGATGTATTGCCAGAAACCGATATTCCCTGTGCATACGCAAATTCTTACTTGGACTACGTTACCATGGGAAGATAATTTGTCGACAGAAGATTTATTAGCTCTGCGAATCCAACAGTTAGAGCAAGGGAATGAACGTTTAGAAGAGGCTATAGTTAAACTAAAAGATTCTCGATTGAAAAACAAGAAGTATTTTGATAAATCACATAGGTTAAGGCCAAAGCCAATTTATGTTAATGATTGGGTTTTACTGTATGATAGTACGTTTGATTCTCAATATGATGCCCGTAGAAAACTTAAAAGACGTTGGTTTGGACCTTATGTGGTAGTCAAAACCTATGAAAACGGAACGTATGCCTTACGCGAATTAGATGGTACTCCTCTTAAAAACTTAATTGCTGGCAAAAGAATTAAATTATTTAAACAAAGAGATAATGAAATGTATGAAGTAATGTTTGATGATGAGCATGATTAATTATGTATGAATGAATTTCTTTAGTGTGGGTTTCTTTTGCAGGAAAACCAAGAGAAGATTTGAATATGAAATTTATTAATTTTTCGTGTCTAGCTGTTGCTGGTTGAGTTCTAACAGGTCTTTGAAGAACAAATTAAGATGCATAAAGATGAGCAAATTGAAGATGAAGCAGATTGAAGATAAAATTGATTTTAGGTCGTATTTTTCTTTGTCTTAAAATTTTGTTTTACGTATTTTATTTGCATTTATATAAAACTAATTGTTAAAATCTGGAATGAAGAATATTAATTTATAAAGGACTATATTTAACCATATTAGGAAAATAGACATAATTTATATTTCTACATTTATAGATTAAGTGAGATTTGTTAAAAATAGAAGGATTTGTAGTTCATTTAGATAACGAAAGTAGTTGTATATATGTAGGAGCATATTATTGCATAATACATGTCTGTGAAAACCTAGATCTTTCTTGTCCATGCAGCTAGATCCTTAGCTCGGATTAAGGGGTTAAGCCTTTCCCCTTTAAAACAAAAAAGTAGCGAAAAAAAAAAAAAAAATTGACATGGAAGTTATACCTTCTTTCACCCCAAAAAGGTATTTACATTTATTATCAATATGAAGTTTACATCATATTTATATGAAGAAAACTAGTTGTGAAAAACACATCTAGCGATTAAAATTGGGCATACAAGGCGGCTGTCTGTCCAAGTAGATTTAGTAGATTTCTTTGGCATGCTTGATTGTTCATATGTGAATGCATATATATGACAAAACTTGCATTTGAATGAATGAAAATGAATTCTGTTTTATACTAATCTTTACATAGTTTATAAATGGATGAAATGTAAATTAATGTTTGTTGACTGAACAGGTTAATAGTTTACCTTTATACTTTAATATGTTTTCATTGCCAGATGTAATTGAAATAAACTTCATGTGCATGTTGAAAAGATTTAAAATTTGATAAGATTAAATATATTTAAGAAAGAATTGATGTTGTTTTATGATTTAATTTCAGGATAATCATTGAAAATGCTGCTTCCCTAAATCTGCAAGTTGGCCCATCGGGACGATGTGCAGGTTTGGTGGCGGTGTATGTCGGGAAGATTTGCATCTTCCAGTTGATAACCAGAGGAAATAAAAGCAACTTAATTGGTGAATTCTAAACCTCTTTTTCATTGTTGATCAGTTGTTCTGGATTGAATTAACTACTTTTGAAGTGTTTGCAGGTACAAGAAATGATGAAGAATATGTGTTCATATTAGGGTTACCCTAATTACTCATTTAATGAGTGTTTTAAATTGATACATATAAGACAGATGAGTATATACCCCTAGGGTTTCACAAGTTTATATAAGTTAAGTCAGTAGGATTAATCCAAAGGATCTTAAAATGATTCCATTGGGCTAATGTTAAGGGTTTAGATGATTTATCATGGGTTAGAGATAGGGTTTAGAAGGGTTTTAAAGGGTTTTCATGAGTTTCTGATGGGTTTTAAGTAGGGTTTTTAGGGTTTTAGAATGTTTCAAGGGTTAAAATAATTAATATTTAAGGAAATTAATCTATAACTAAACATTGGTTCATTAACAAAAATTAAAATATGGCTTAATTAATTATTTAATCATGTATGTGCATTTAATACTAAGGTTTGAATATATTAAATGCTTAACCTAAGCTTAATTTAAATGCATTATTAAATTAAGAAAGTTAGGATAATTCAATTAAAATGAAAAAGTAATGGATAATTAATGAGTGATATATATGAAAAGTGTTTAAAGAATGGTGTGAGCTAAGTGTGTAACTAAAGTGAATTAAGGTGTGGTCTGAAAGGAAGATGCACTTAAAGTGAAAAAGTTGGTTAAGAGAAAGAGTGGAGAGAATTAGTGTAGATGAAAAGAGAGGTGAAAGTAAGTTGTGTGCATAAAGTTAATTAAAAGAGTGGTGGATAAGTGTGGGAAAAAGAATGGATGAGGAAATAAAGTAAAATCAAAGGAATGGTTTACAAATGAGTTGTGTGTGTATATATATGAGTGTGTTGATCTAGTTTTCCCTAATGTTTTATTGCAGGTAATTCTTTCTTTCTCTTCTTCACCTCTGTGAGAGAGATTACGATTTCTTTCACCTCTGTTTTGCCTCATGAAGAGAGATAAATGTTTTACCTCTATCAACGTGGGAGTGAGAGTGATATTTCGATGGCTATGCATTGTAGTTATGAAGAAGCGTCATAGCAGAATTAGAAGACAGGAAGATTGTTGGCCTCCTATCATAGATGCTCCTACAGACCACCTGGAGAGACACCAGAGAGAGATATGGCCACTTATGGACAGGCTGGCAGCGTGGCGATGTCTGAGAGGCGTCTATAGTGAGAGAGTGGATTCCCTGGTGGCTTCGTAGGCTGTTTGGCGACGCGCAACGTGCAGAACTGAGATAGAGAGAGAATGGTAGGGGCCGCTGTGCACAGGGAGACTGTAGAGAGAGAGGCTGCGTACAGAGGCAGAGAGAGAGGGAATTAAATCCCTGCCCGGGCGGCGCGCTGTGCACGTAGGCAGATAGAGAGAGAGAGAGAAATTATTCTCTCCCTCCCTCCACGGCGCTGCGCGCGGCAGCGCGTAGAGAGAGAGAGAGAGAGAGAGAGAGAGAGAGAGAGAGAGAGAGAGAGAGAGAGAGAGAGAGAGAGAGAGAGAGAGAGAGAGAGAGAGAGAGAGAGAGAGAGAGAGAGAGAGAGAGAGAGAGAGAGAGAGAGAGAGAGAGAGAGAGAGAGAGAGAGAGAGAGAGAGAGAGAGAGAGAGAGAGAGAGAGAGAGAGAGAGAGAGAGAGAGAGAGAGAGAGAGAGAGAGAGAGAGAGAGAGAGAGAGAGAGAGAGAGAGAGAGAGAGAGAGAGAGAGAGAGAGAGAGAGAGAGAGAGAGAGAGAGAGAGAGAGAGAGAGAGAGAGAGAGAGAGAGAGAGAGAGAGAGAGAGAGAGAGAGAGAGAGAGAGAGAGAGAGAGAGAGAGAGAGAGAGAAACGGCGGAGGAAGAGAGAGAGAGAGAGAGAGAAAGAGAGAGAGAGAGAGAGAGAGAGAGAGAGAGAGAGAGAGAGAGAGAGAGAGAGAGAGAGAGAGAGAGAGAGAGAGAGAGAGAGAGAGAGAGAGAGAGAGAGAGAGAGAGAGAGAGAGAGAGAGAGAGAGAGAGAGAGAGAGAGAGAGAGAGAGAGAGAGAAGGAGAGAGAGAGAGAGAGAGAAGTAATTGTTAGATTAAATTTAATTTTATTTATTTGTTTGTTTAAATTTAATTGTTAGATGTTAATTTAATTTTATTTAATTGTTTGTTTGTTAGATTAATGAATAATTAAAAGTAATTATCTATATTTGGTTTGTATTTTATTTAGTTTATTATTAAGTTATTAACTTATGCATAAATGAATTAATACTATTGATGCATGAGTATGTTAATGTTTAGGTTAATGAAAAGTATAAATGCACATGTATACATTACCTAACTAATCGTATTTAAGTTTATAAGATAAGGTAGATGTATGTATGTATATTAGCATTAGCATGAATATGAAAACATGTTAGATACATGTGTTTGTTTTAAGTTAACATGTTAATGTTTAAGTTAATGAGGGTATCTACGTATAAGAATTTATGGTAGGGTGCATTAGCATACATTAGTGTGTGTATGAGATTAAATGATTAATGTGATAAGCATATATGTGTTAGTGCGTGTGCATATACATATGAATTAATGGATGTGTGCATGACAATGATTGTTAATACATGATTAAATGCATTTAGAAGTGAGAGGGAATGTGGGCATTTTGTTATCATAATTAGAATGCATTGGGATGAAAGGTATAATGCATTAAATTACCTAGCTAGTTGTTTAGAAATGCATGAGTAAGCTTATGCTATTATGAAAGTATGTGTTTAGATGTAAGTATATGGGTTCTTTTAAGCATAAGCATAAATGTGTTTATATTTGCATCATATCAACATGTTAGTATGTCTAAGCTAAATGTTAGCATGTGCAAGAATGTATGTTAGAATCCATGAGCATAAGTATGCTTTAATGTATATGAAGTATGTCTTTTATGTTTTATTGATTTCTTGTAATATTACTAATACCTAATGTTTTATTGCAGCACTGAAGATTACAATCAATTAAAGTGAAGTGAAGACAATTGAAGTGAAGCGGCAGCTTAAAGATCCATTTAAATCTTATTTCTCATTTAGTCAACTATCCAATTGACTAGACAGTTATCCAATTGTTTAGGCTTCCAGTTGTATTAGAATTATTATTTCGAACCATTAGCATATCAATTAATTCATTCAAACAGTTTAGCATCATATTGTTTCATTAGTTTTTCCATTACTTTCCTTGATGTCTTCTAAGTTAGTTCATGAGTCTGAGCACAGTACTATTGAAAATATTGAAAATATTGAAAATATTGAAAATATTCCGCCAACTCTAGACAGACCAGAACCCTCTAGCTTACCTGAAAGTTTAGTAGAAGAACCCATTATGGAAGTTTCAATCTCATATCAGGAAGCTGTTGCTATGTACGAAGCTGCCCGTCCTTACGGTCCATAGCTAATTAAAACTATTTACTTTTGATAAGAGAACTTTAGTTTCAGTCATAGAATTAGGTAATTTATATTGTTTTGACATTAGAACCCTTAATTTCACAAGCCTGAGGTTGCTACAGACACCCCGCGTGTGCCGAACGATTTAGGCGGATGACTTGATCCACCATCCGAGCATCTCTCACGACCCGACAGTGCTCTCAATATGGAGCTTAGATGGAGCGTATATTACTTTTGCAATGGGAGTCAATATAGATAAGCATAGTTGGGAGAGAAAATAGTCAGTGAAATACATAATCCGACAATATTTCCATGAACAAAAGCCCTATCATCTCAGCCCTACGAGTTCTACGGGGAAACAACACGACACCACAAGGCCTTTATTTTCTCCTTGAATGGAAATCCAATGGCCTAAAGGTTTATGCCCTAGCTAAAATAATGGCTAAGCTCACAAAGATCATCTATTTCCATCAAATTTCACACATTGACCTCATCTAACTTGGAATTTAGGGTCCCAAAAATGTTTGTACTCTCACAATGGCTTCTCCTCATAATGGAGGCCTTACAACTTAGAGCACCATGGATCATTTGTGGTCACTTGAGGGTAGAATATTGAGTATAACTAACAATAAAATGCTCATTTTGCACCACAAATCCCTAGAAAAATTGGCGCACCACTTAGAACACCAATTCATAAGGGCACATGCTACAAGTGTAATGGACATCACTTTATGAGCCAATGCCCTATACTCCAAGCTGAGATCATTGCTAACTCTCAGCAAAAAGGCTTTGTATATTTCCCAAGATGTGGTGTGGACCATGTAATCAAGGGTTGTCATGAAAATCCCTCAGCCATTAAAGTAACACCTTTGAATCCGGTATCCATTTTCCTTTGGGAAGTGAAAGCAATCAACAAAAACTAGTTCAAGTCATTACTTGGGCACAATTTGAAACCAAAAGGAAACAAAAAATGGAGATCCCAATTCGGATAAGGACCTATCTAGTTCAGACCGCCTCCAAGTCCAAAGGTCATGCAAGTACCAAGACAAAGAAAGGACAAGTTTAAGAAAGTGAATGATGAAGTGCCAAAATCAAGTTAATTAGAGAGTAAAAAGAAGACGAAGTTCCTACTTGGAGAGAAAAGAGAGTTAAACATGTAGCCTCACTTAAAAGGAATTTAGATGAAATGATGAAATCATTGTCACAGTCTAACTCTCAACTTCACAATAGAGAACTAGAGCTTAGAGTTAGAGCCAAGGAGCATGAAAAGCTAGTCTTCAACAAGAAAGGAAAATCCCACAGCATGAATGCTAGCATGCAGGGTTGGTATTAGCAACATCAATGCTTGAAGACCTATGAATGCTCATAGAAGCATATCAAGCTATGATAGTTGCAAGACCCTTGATTGAGAATCATGAGAAATGTCACCCAAGAGCTGATCTTGAATAAGAAAGGTTTTACATGTGAACGAGGATGATCGAAGTAGCTTATGAGTAGTTAAAGAAGATTCCAAATACTCTCTTTAACACAAGAATACTTGATCCATGGTTTAGAAATATGACTTATCCAATGAACTATCCTCCAATCCTTGTACTACCTTGTCAACCTATGGGTGTGATCCACCACTATTACTCATACAAATTGAACCAAAATTAACAAATCTAGTCATTCAAGACTTAGATCCTACTAAGCGATGCAGTCTAGAGTCATACTTAGATCGTGGAAAAGTAGAGTCAGTACACATTGAATCATATGTATCCTCTCTAGAAGCCGTAAAACTACTTCAACCTATAGAGGAAGAGGTTGTTGAGGTTATTCTTGTACAACCCTCTCAAGAAATCGTTGGAACCAATTCAACCTAAAGTTCTACATAAGGATGCTCATCATGGAGATAAGCATCAAGAAGATCCAAAACATATGACGATGATGCTAGATGGGGAAGCATGCTTTGACTCCAATATCCTAGATATTGTTGACTCATGGAAATATCAATTTTTATAAGATGTATAAGAGGAAAGTTGGAAGAATTCAAATATCAAAACCTCCCTTTAATGAGCTCGAAGCGAGTGCATTCAGTAACATGAATGATCTAGATGTCAAAAGCTTCTTTGGACTTGTTAGTGAGGAAATGCTTGAGTATGAGACTACAAGCCAAAATAGCTTATCCAAGTATTTAGGATTGCATGAAGATACTTCAAAGTGAAAAATAATGACATTTTTTCATTGGAAGAAGAGTGTCCCAAAGATTTCCTGAGGAACTCTAGCATATTTGAAGAAAGCTAAAATGAAGTGCACTCGCATTGTTGAAGAATTGATCAAGCTAAAGCCTCACTACTTGGATGACATTGCTAGAAGAGCAAGTCTAGATCCCAAAAAGGTGAAGATGGACTCTCAAGTCAAGCAAAAACCTCTATATAAATTTGGTGAGTATAATGAGGAAATGATGGGAATATGTGTATGTAGATCACCTTCAATGATGGCACCATTAAAGCAATCATTAATCAACGGAAGATGTAGTCGGTTCTACCAAGTCCTTGTGGATCAAATGGGCTGAATCGACACTAAGGCCTACATGGATGAGTCACATAGATAAATCACTAGGCGTGCTAGAAGGAGTTACATTAAGTACATTTGTTGTAGAGTATAAGCACATGTCTTAAAAAGAGGAAGAAGAGAGATTTCATACATACTAGACATTCCTTGTGCATATGACAAGGATTATTTGACTAGGGTTAGACTTCTTCATTTCAAAGGGACACATAAGTCAAATCATACTATAAGGAAATCTATCAACTAGAGAAACCCAAGGAGAGACATGTCGAGTCAAAGGAGGAAGACAAAGACTCATTCTTTGAAGTCCCCGAGCACCTAAATAAATACACAAAAGAAAGGAGTGTCTAAGTTGAAATGCTAAAGAGAGAGGCTACAGAAGAGAATTCTTATGACAACAAAGAGAATACTAAAAAAGTAGTTATTGCCTATGAGAATGGTGAGCATCTATGCACTCAGATTGTTAATGATCTCACTTAAGAAGAAGAGATAGCTCTAATTAGCCTCTTGTTAAAATATAGAGATGTATTCACATGGTCTTATAAGGACTTGAAATATGTAGATCATGAGATACACTCTTAGAGGATTCCCATGATGAACACAGCTAAGCCGGTCAAGAAAACACCATATACATACAATGAGACATACTCCAAGAATATCAAAGAGGAAATAGATACATTGCTAGAAGCAAGTTTCATATATTAAATTGAGCACTTCGAATGGGTCTCTTCTATGGTAACAATACCCAAAAAGGACAAAAAACTTTGTGTGTGTATGAATTTGAAAAAGCTCAATGAAACAACCATAAGAGATAGTTATCCTCTATCCATAATTGACCATCTCTTGGAATGGGTGGTTAAAAAAAAAATAAAATTGTATAGTTTCTTAGATGGATTCACAAGATACAATCAGCTATCTTTTGCATCCAAAGACTAGTACAAAACTGCTTATGCAATAGAATGGGATATTTTTTAATTTCCAAGTCATGCCATTTGGTTTGATGAATGCATCAATAATCTTTCAAAGGCTTATGTGTTAGGCATCCAAAGAATTCCTTCATGAATGCTTGGGAGTATACGTTGACAACCTATGTGCATATTGCAAGGTGCAAAAACAACACATTCATGATCGAAGATGGATCTTTGATAAATGTAGGACCTAGAAAGTATGTTTGAATTTGGAAAAGTGTCTATTTATGGCGTTCCAAGATAGAATCCTTGGGCATATCATCTACAAACATGATATTTCAATTGATGAAGAGAAAATATGGAATTGTGGATCTACCCAGACCAAGGAATGCGAAAGGGGTACAAACCTTCATGGGCCATTGTGCCTACAATTGAGGTTTCATTCACATGTAATCGGTAATTGCATGAACTCTTTACTCATTCATCTGTCACTTTGAATAGACAAAAGTTGTGAGAAGTATTTCCAAGAATTGAAAAGACACTTGATGTCAGCATGCATACTTAAGGTCCTTGATTGGAATAATCCACTCAATATTCACATTGATGCTTTAAACTATGCAATAAGATGTATCTAGCCCAATCATTCCATGACGATAAGATGGATTTCCATATTTCATGTGTGAGTCGATAATTGAGTAGTGTTGAGAAGAATTATACCACCAGAAATGAGAAGTCTTAGGTATGGTCTATGCTATGAAAAAGTTCTGACACTACCTGATGTCTAATAAATTCAAGATCTTTGTAGATCACAAAGCTCTCTTGTACATATTAAATAAACCATGTGCCGTATAAATATTAGTAAGATGGTTCCTACTACTTATGGACTATGACTTCAAGGTAGTAGTGAAGAAAGGTGAGAATCGTATTCGAGTAGGCCATCTTTCATGAATTACCAATAGAGAACTAAAAGTGCTATAATGATGATATTCCCAATCAATATCTATTAAAATTTGAGGCAGTGCCAAAGTGGGCCAAGCCTCTTCTGCTAGTTCTCACTTTTGGTCCTAGACATCCTCAAGCTAGCTTGTGCAAGGAGAGTACAAGAAGCATGTCAGCTTTAGAAAAATGTAGGTATTCTCTACCATAGAGATAACCAAGGCATATTTTATTGTTGTTTGGAGGAAGCATAACAAAGAATGCTCATCAAGAGAGTTCATATGAGCATATTTGGTAACCATTTCCCTAGTTCTCGTATAGTGTAGGACTTGAAAAGGGAAAATATGATTAGATGATTCATGACTCACAGAGCTAGTAGATAGCCTAGAAATGTTCCAAGAGACATGTTTGAGAGTTGTAATATGTATTTATGTATCTAAGAGGATACAAAATCATGTTGGAGTTAGACATCTACGGAAGCACGCGAACAACACAAGGAAGAAGAAGAAGCTTGGAGCACACCACACAATACTAAATGCATTACCACTAGAATGTACAAAGATAAGTAGCCCATTAGGGCAATAGGCATATATAAAAGCCGGGGGAAAAACCTCCTAAAGAGGGAAAAACATGCCTCAGTGATCCTAGAGTGTTCACACACATCACTACCTAAATATATCAACAAATCCCCCCTCAAAGTGATGCAATGAACAAGGAGTTGGCACTCATGTATAAGGAAGTGTCAAGCTATTTGGAATCAATCCACAAAAGGAAGTAAGCCCAAACCTTTGCGGAAAGCTTCAAGCTTCTCCCTAGGCAGAGCCTTCGTGAAAAGGTCTGCAATGTTCTCCTGCGTGGGCACATATGCCAAGTTGATCTCTCCAGTAGAGAACCCCTCCCTGACATAATGATAATGCACCTCAATGTGCTTAGTGCGATCATGGAACACAGGGTTCCTTGCAACTGCCAATGTGCTGTGACTGTCAGTGAAGATGGTGGTGGCAAAAGACTAACCAACACCCAAATCAGCCATAACGCATCTAAGCCACACACACTAAACAGTCATTGTGAAAGATGCCCTATGCTCAGCCTCACAACCGGAAGTGGCCATAGTAGGGTGCTTTTTTCTTAGCCAAGATATGCATGAGCTACCAAGCATGAAGCAAAAACCACTAGTGTACACATGAGTGTCATAGCAAACAACCCAGTCAGAGTCAGAAAAAGCATGCAAATCTGACAGTAGTGATCCCCCCTTGGGATAAAACAATCTAAGTAGCCGGACACCACTCAAGTAGTGAAAGATGTGCTTAACCGCCTGCCAATGCTTGATACCTGGGCAATGCATAAACCTGCTCATCTATGAGACATCAAACTGAATATAAAACCAACAATATGTGTGTCATGAGGACCAGTGAGCAGCATGTCATCAACATACACCACAATGATAATAAACACATCATTAGCACGCTTAACGTATAAGGTGCTTTCAGTTGGATTGTTCTCAAAACCATGTGCAATCAGATAGGCATGTATCTTTTCATACCAAGCACATGGTGCTTGCTTTAAACCACATAATGCCTTCTTTAACCCGCACACCTAGTTTTCATGCCCTTTCTGCATAAAGCCATGGGGATGAAAAACATACACTTCTTCATGCAAGTCCCCATTCAGAAATATTGTTTTAATGTCCAAGTGATGTACATTCCAACCATGATGAGTTGCAAGTGCACAGATGCTACAAACAATAGTCATTCGGCAAGTAGGTGCAAAGGTTTCATCAAAGTCAATGCCTCTTTCGTGTGCATAACCCTTTGCAATAAGCCTAGCCTTATACATGTCAACTGTTCCATGAGGTTTATGCTTCAGCTTGCATACCCACTTAGTGCCAATGGCCTTCTTTCCAGGAGGCAAGTCACATAAAGAAAAGGTACCATTTTTCATGACAACATCATATTCAGATTGCATTGCAGCCATCCAATGTTTAAAATTTTGTGCTTCATCAAACAAAACACGTTGAATCTCATCACAAATACTAGGGGCAGCCATAGCATAGCAATCTGATGCAAAAGAGGCACTATGACAGAGGTGCATCTAATTTGTTGTCACGCAAAGTCTGCACCAGCCATTTTGGCATAGTTTTTGCCTATTCAATATCAGCTCTCTCATCAAAAAGTGCATCATGTAAATCTGCATCAGAAATGGAATGATCTGCATCATCACATGAAACCTGCAAAGGTTGAGAAGTTGCCACATTAGGAACAGCAATAGACTACCCACTTGTAAAAAGAGGTAGCAAAGTATCATGCATGTCTTTGGAGCTAACAAATGTCTCCTTATTACATGAAAGTCAGGGCTGAATAGCATCTTCCACAAAAACAACATCAGGGCTAACCAAAATGCGTTTAGTCTATGGATGATACAGACGATAGCCTTTGGTTTCATAATTGTACCCAACAAAAATACATTTTACTACTTTATCATCCAATTTTCAGCGATGTTGATCAAGCACTAATGTATATGCCAAACAACCAAAAAAACGCAGATGAGCAACAGATGGCTTGCAACCATGCGAAGCCTCATATGGAGTGATGGACTACAGCACTTCCGTGAGACACATGTTAAGTACATATGTTGCACACATTACAACCTCAAGCTAGAAACTATGTGGTAAAGCCTGACTCTTGACCATACACCTCACCATCTCCATGAGTGACATGTTCTTTCATTCAGCAACTCCATTCTATTGAGCTGTATACAGCACTATACACTGATGTTTTATCCCACGTTCATCCAAAAAAGCATTAACGTTAGAAGACATATATTCCTCCCCTCGATCAGAACGGAGGGTGCCCATTTTACATGCTGTAGATTTTCAGCCAAAACGTGAAACTGTTTGAAGCACATAAACACTTCGGACTTTGCCTTCAATGGATATAACCATGCATGACTGGAAAAATCATCGATGAAGGTCATGATGTAAAGATAGTTCCCAAAAGAAGGTGTCTACATATGATCACATACATCACCATGTACAAGCTGCAATTTCTGAGTAGCTCGAACTGAACCATCTTTTGGAAAGAAGGAACTCTACATTTTGCCCAAAATACAGCCTTCACAAACATGTTTTCTGGGTGCCTCAAGTTTTGGCAAAGAGGACACCATTTCAATTTTCTGCAAGCGTAGCAAACTAGCAAAATTCAGATGACCAAAGCATGCAGACCAAAGCTTTGCATCTGTCATAGCTTGAGCATCATGTACTGCACATGCTGAATCATTTACAGATCTTTCATAGTCTATGAGCTTATACAGACCACGACATAAAATGTCAGAAGCAATAATGACATCGCCATTTGACAAATCATGAACTATACATCTTTCATCAACAAATTTCACAACCAAGCCAATCTTGGCTAATGCAGAAACTGATAACATATTTTTCTTGATCCCTGGCAGAAATAAAGCATCTCACAATGTAAAAGAACTACCATCAATAGTATTCAGAATGATCTTACCAACTCCCATAACAAGATAAGAGGAGTTGTTGGTGCATGTAATAATATTCCCTATAGGGGCAAACTCGAGTGAAGAGAAGAAATTGCACTGCAAGGTAATATGTTTGGTTGCCCCACTATCAAAGTACCAAACATCTGAGTACCACAGACATGCACTGCTCATGAGAAGATGGTTCAAACCTACAAACAATAGTAAATGCCCATTCTTCATCCTACACAAGATTAGCAGACTCTGTTTTCGGTGTAGACGCCTCTGCAACAACCATTCTGGCCTCTTTCTTCTTTGCCTCTTTAGCAGCCAATTTTGGACAGCTCTTAATGACATGATCATTTGCTTTACAGTATTTGCAAAACAATTTCTACTTTTTTGATTTCTTCTCATCTTTGTCTTCCTTCTTCGAATGTGCAGCATTTGGATTTCTGCTTACTATAGAAGAGCTCCATTTACCTTTTCCCTTCTAACTAGCTAGGAAAGCTTGATCTACAACATGCATAATAGACATGTTCTGCCTGGACTAGTCTTCCTGCAACAAAACAAAAACTAACTCTTCAAATGTTAAGGCATTTGGGTTTCCTTTCATCATCAAATGAAGAGTAGAAGCAAAACTCTTATATGAGTCTGGAAGACCGTTCAGAAAAGTCTACACAAGTGAACTGTCAAGAAGGACTTCATCTGCAAAAATCAATTGTTCCTTCAAATCCTTGATCTCTGTTAGAAAACTATCCATAGAATCATCTTCATTCATGTGCTCACTCTCCAACTGTTTTCGGAGGTAAGCAACACAAGCCTCATTCCTAGCCTGATACAATGTGGTAAGTGTATCCCAAGAATCCTTTGCTGTTCTACAAGAGCGAATGTGAGGAATAATGGCACGTTGACAGACAAAGCTATCAATGCATGTGCCTGAGCATCTCTGCCATCCCAATGACTTTACTCTACAGTAGGTGCACTAGAAATAGTAGCAGGAAGAGGAATTTGTTGAATATCACCATCTTCAACACCATCTACATCAGCTTCAGTACCTGCATTTACAGTACCTATATTCACAGGTGTAAGAGGACATCTTTCAACACCCTGCACAATATTCCATAGTCCTTTTGTGACCAATACATGATGCGTCATATAAGCCCACAACAAAAAATTGGTACGGTTCAACTTATCCTCAACATCCAACATATGGAATACATCACTACTTTCAGCCATGGCCACTTATTAAGATACCTTGATGCAAAAAACTGAATGTATCGGAAAAAGTTGAATAGAACTACCCAAACAAGTTCTGCTAGATCTGTAGTAGACTTTGAGACGCTTATATTGGCGAACCAAAACGGGTATATATCTTTGGCACAAGTGCTACGAGTGCATTTGGAGGCCAAACCGAGCTCAAATTACAATTTCAGCAGACAGAGTGAAGAAGTTTTGATCACTGAAACACCCTGAGTATGCTCACCAAATTTCACGTGATTCTGAGGCTACAACTGGAGAGGTGTCGATGATTCCCTAGATGAAGCGACAGCCTGCTCTAATACCAATTGTTGGAGTTAGAGGTTACGGAATCACGCGAATAGCAAAAGGAAGAAGAAGAAGCTTGGAGCACACCACACAATACTTAATGTATTACCACTAGAAAATTGATGCAACAAAGAGAATATGAATACCTAGATGAAAAATAAGGCATTACTATGGGAATGTGTGAGATTAAAGACTCTTCCAAAAGAGTCATCGATTGAAGAACGCATATATGGGCTTCTTTAGGACTTATTTCTAATGCATTATCAAATATTCTCTTTGACATTGGAGCACTAAGCAATGTAATATGTTTGTCTTTGGTATACAAGCTATGGGTTGTTGTCACACCTCTGAGTGCTACAGTCATTGGCATAGGTAGTACATGTACATCATGCATAGGTGAAGCAACTATCCCATTTCATATTGTTGAGAACACCACTAGAGGTAAATTCCTAGTGTGTAGTGATGCTTCATGTCAACTCATAGTCTGGGGAACTTTCATACACTTATGTTCAATCAATCTACAAAAAAAGACCTCAACCTAGTTGTAGACAATGACATAACCAGATATGATGGAAGGGTGTCAAGTTGAGTAGTACAAGTACATCATAATGATAGTCACTAAGAAGTTCCACATAGGATCTAGTTCACAAGATCCACAAGACCAATTCCTTAGCATTGCAATCCTTCCAAGATGGATGATCTTTAATGCATGACGATGATTGCAAGGGAGGTAGCAACAAAGATGCATCTGCTCCTCCACTAGCAATCACGATGGTCAAGTAAGTAGGAACACGATCACAAGCAGTAGTGTATACACAATTGGGATTCGGTACATGCATATAGGATGATTCCAAGCCCATATCTATCCAATGCTGCACATGCATACCCCATGCTCCCAAAGATGCATGTATATATGATATTTGGAACATGGATGACTCACCAAAATGGTTATATCTCCCTCATTATTAATCTCTTTTGTGTGGAATATGGCTTGTTTTTTAAGATCTTAATGCTTACTGCAATTTGAAATTGGATGAAAATTAAAAAAAAAGGTTAATGGGCCCAAGAAAAGATCATAAACTTGTAAATCCTCTTTCCCTTGCTCTGATCACTTAGATAAATGTTTGATCAAGTCAAAACACTTCAATATGATGCAACCTTGTTAGGTGACACTTCCAAACATTTAAAAAAAGTGTTAGACACCCACAATCAAGAACTAGACTCACTCAAAATACAAGGAAAATCACAAGCACAAATGTCGCAAAAAGCCTATTTATACAACCAAAAATTCCTTTATAAGTGGTCTCAAAAATAGGCTATAAAAAGCCAATACCTCACTTTACACAACCAAAAATTCTTTTACAAGTGAGGTATTGGCCTTTTTATAGCCTATTTTTGAGACCACTCCTTTTTAGTTTTGAGAAGCTCCTAAGAAATAAACGAAACTATTCTAAAATTCTCCTCTCTTGCAAGTTTTTTTAGGAAAGACTCTTCCCTTCCATAGAACATATAAATCTATCAAAGCCACATCTATCTACAATTCTTTTACATTACAAAACTTGATGGAATTTTTACAATGGTTGCTAATAATACAAAGGTTTCCTAATTTAAATAGGTGAAATAAAAGAACTTTTAAGAATTATTTGTGGCTCATGCCATCGCTATGTAACACTTCCTCCTCCTAAATCTTGCCATCCTTGACAAGGTTGACTTATCTTCATCTTTGGTGCATGGAACTCTGCAAAAGGTGTGGAGTCTGCTACAAAATGGGTGATGCTTTGTGGTCTTTCGTATGCTATTAGATTACTTCAAATTCCTCTATTTTTTATGTCCTAGAGTAGTTCATGTGCATGGGCAATATAAATTGGGTGCCTTGTGCATGGCCATGTAATTTAACCCTATGCATGCAACTCTAAAATGAAAAAGAATAATGCTACAAGAGATATGTTTCAGTTATATGTCCAAGGGTATTTCATTGAAGAGGATACCTAAACTAGTAGGTAAGGTATAAGAGAACATACTTGAAGTGAATTTGTTCATCCTTTAGTGTTGTTGTCTACGTAAAGAAAGCACATAGCTGGATTGGTTCTCTCTTTCAATGGTGGTCAGGTACTTAGTAAATATGACGATGAACAATCACAAAATTTTGACTAAATATGACAAAATTTTTCCTTTTTCTTATTTTTTCTTTTTTAATAAATAAGTACGTGAAAAATGATTGTGCATCGTCAACATTGGAAGGGTGAACTAAAAAATATGAGTTCTTGAAGAGAAATACTAATTTCTCTACTCCCCCCTTCCTAGTCTGTACTATACATGAAAATGTCTCACAGGTGTCCTGAGTAGGGTGTCCCTAAAGCTTCCTTGATCTTTCTTTTTAGCCGAGAATTTATTGTCATGGGTCATGAGAACTTCTAGAATGCCCTGAGTGGTCTTCTCCTAAGAGATATGAGCCTATTCTACTGACTTGGTTTATCTCATAAGACCTATTTGCAGGCCATTTCCATATAAGAATCTTTCACTAAGGACCATGGGACATGGTAAAAATATGTGAGTACTATGCTCAAAAAACCATTTTTCATACACGGGGCAAAAGGAACATTATTCATGAATAATGTGCCCACAAGCATTCTTTATTGGGTACCATAGATAAATCAAATAATAGACAATCATTGCTCTTAAAGCCAATGGACTCAATGTCTACTAATGGCATATGTTCAAATGTGGTAAGGTACAACTCTATCATGTTGATTATTTTGTGTGTCATATAAAGTGCAATGTCTTGTACATGCTCGTGATAGTTGGGGTTTTTGGCTATAAATTCCTTCTTCCAAGAGGGACCATATACATTGTCTTCCAAGTGTGCAAGGTCTTCTTCATCATACAAAAACGTGCCGTCAAGTGGCTTTCCAACTCTATGGATAAGGTAATGCAAAAGAATGTCTTTGTCTGTTAAACATAGCCTAAAGCTGAGAGTTTTTTTGTGCACTTCCAAGGGTTGCTTGAAGTAGAGTAGGTTCATGGGTATTGAAATTATGAATTGGGGAATCTCATAAACTTAGAGCAAAGGACGGGTGTTTCCAAATCTAAAGAAGACTCCAATGGACAACAAAACACAAATGTGTATACATTCATGTCAGCTGAAAATCCAAAAGACAAGTCAAGGCTAGTTGAAGAGCCAAGGGTCACACAAGGGTAGGTGAAGGGTCACAAGAAGCTCTATATAGTTATATTCTCATTGAGAAGGTGCAATCAAGTTCATTCAAGTGTGTGTGGAGTGAAGAAGAGGGCCTATGGAGCAAGACCAAGGACTGTCAAGACCCATCCAATAAGAGAGGAGGTCAAACTAAGAGCTACAAACCTCATAAACCTTGTATGAATAGTTTTTCACAAACACTACCTAGTTCTCTTGCTTATTTCTCTTTGTATAGATATCCATTTAATGTATATGATATCTTGTTGACAAGATATCTCCTACAATCTCTCTATTCCAAATAACTCTCCTAAATTCTTCTCCAATAGTTACTGGGAGAATTCGAGTGAACCTCTATTTTTTCTTGGATCATCAAGCTTATATTATGCTTAAGATGGATTAGCTCTACATCAAAAATTATCTTTGGAATATGTCAAAGATATCCATTGAAGAGTTTTCTCATTTATGTTCATTTTTGATATTTTGTAAGGATTTTTATGGATCACGTATTTATGTGAAAGCCTAGAGGTTTAATTGTCTAAAACGATAAAGTAAAAAGTCATATTCCATGAGTTTTGAAAGTGGTTGAGTTTGGTGAATCAATTAGTCACCAAATCAAAATCAAAACTAGATCTCCACTTTTCCTAGATTGTTGGAAAATGATTTGCTTATTACAACCACCAAAATCAGAAAGATGATTTTGAATTCAAATCCGTGTAAAGAGATTTGTGGGCTTAAAGATTCTATATAACGACTCTCAATCACTTGTACAATATGTCGAAGCAATATACATACACTTTTGGTCATCATTTTGTTCCTCTGTTTCTCTCCACCATCATCTTCAACAACATTTATATTTTAGAAGTTGTTTCTATCTCTACAGAGCTCCAAATTGCACTAGTGATAATTCATTGGAAAGTTATTACTATCTACTTCATGTATACAAGGGTTTGTGGCATTTTGTTTAGTGGATTGTGAAAAATCTTCATTTTAAGGTCTCCTGGTCT
The DNA here is from genome assembly GCA_020310875.1 of Ceratopteris richardii. Taxonomy (NCBI): domain Eukaryota; kingdom Viridiplantae; phylum Streptophyta; class Polypodiopsida; order Polypodiales; family Pteridaceae; genus Ceratopteris; species Ceratopteris richardii. The sequence goes on along the minus strand of CM035419.1, from coordinate 113,171,804 downwards.
ATGTCTACACAACCCTTAATAATTGGGGGTACCACCAATCAATGTTAAGCTCATTGCAAACACATTAGCGGATGTTGATTTCTTCTCTTGTGCATTTTAGCCACTCAATCCTATGTATAATATTCCTCGAAAAGGAACTTTTCTAGTTGTAATCATGATGGCTGCTCTGAGCATTTGAAGTTGAATGTTTCATCTCAAAACAACAAGGATTTTGAGCTAATCAAAGTGCAAACTTATATTTTTCTGTATCAACTCTTTCTCATTGATGGTCCAAAGTGACGAATGGATTGTATTGCACTAATAACAAGCCTATAAGGTCTATTTTACACTCCAAGAGTGCAAGGGCTGGTCTTGTGATAGTTGTGAAGAGAGATGGTGGATGCAATCCGAAGATGAGTTGGTGCTACTACAACCGGCTTCACACCAGCCAATTAAGACTTCAGAGTTGATTAGTAGACCCTTTGAGCTTCCTAAATCCAGCAAAATATCAGCCAAGTACTTTGGAACATGTATCTCAAAATTTTCACTCAAGATAGACTAGTTGCAAGATGACTAGCTTCCAAAACTTGCTATTTTTGTACATACACATGTTGGAACAAATGAACAGTGCTGTCAACCTGGTAGGAGTTAGATAAATTCCTTTTGGGCATAGCAAATAGACTTAGTAAGCTTGATAATTCAAGTTAAAACACTTCGAAAGCTGAACTGAGGACTGAGAACACCTTTTAACAAAATCTGGAACATGCCCACCATTCTCGGGGCTATGCAGAGATAGACCAATGAGCAGCAAAATGAAAATTTCTCCCAGTGTACAAATTCAATGACCATGAAATTTTATATGCTGAAACTAGGCTTGAGCGCTATCCAAGGCATGTTAAAACACAGAAAATTGATGCATATAGCTTGAGTTATGAGCTTCTGAAGTTACTACTCTGAGTGACTATAGCAGAGAACAAAACAGAGAAGTAGAGAATGATGAATGTATAAATTCACATATGATTACAACCACATTGGCAATGAATATTTTCACAATGGGAGTAGAATGATTGTAGAGAAAGGATATGAAGTAATGTTCACTAATGATGGAGGTTATGTTGAAGACCCTAGCTATGTTATATACAAATTATTTTCAGGGAAGAAAGAAGGAAGGCTCTTCACATTGAAGATTCAAGGCAATGTTGGTCATGCCTTGTTCACTTATGGAGAACATAAGATCTCTGGGTTAGATCTTTCGTAGAGAAGGCTTGGACATTTTAATGAAAGAGGTATTAAGGATATGTTTAACATTGATTCAGTGCTTTGATTGCCTAATATTGCAGGTCAACATATGACATACAAGTGTGAAGCATCTAAATTGGGTAAAGCTCACAAGAATACTTATGGTAAGAAAGGGTTTATGTATTCGGAGAAGCTTGAATTGGTGCATACAGATGTGTGGGGTCCATCAAAGGACTTTAGCATTAATGGTTCGAGATATTATGTGATTTATGTTGATGATGCTACCAGGTGGATCACGATATATGTGATCAAAGATAAATCAAAGGTGTTCAACACATTTAAACATTATCATGTGTATGTAGAGAGAATCAGAGGGCAAAAATTGAAGAGATTAAGGTCAGATGGAGGTGGAGAGTATTTCTCTAATGAGTTCAATGATTACTTATGGAATGCAGGTATAAAAAGGGAAGTTACTTGCAGGTACTCTCCTCAACAAAATGGTGTAGAAGAAAGGAGAAATAGAACTCTTGTTGAGTTCGCAAGGTCAATGATGAAGGAGAAAAATTGTCCTAATTATTTGTGGATTGAGGCTGTGAATATAGCTACTTACTTGGTTAATAGACTTCCATGTAAGGATTTGAATGGTATGACACCATATGAGGCATGGTGGGGTAAGAGAACTACCTTAGATCATTGCAAAGTATTTGGATGTTTGGCTTATGCATATGTACCATCTCAATTAAGGCATAAATTGGAGCCTAAAGTTGAAAAGTATGTGTTCATTGGTTATGATGATAAGCATATGGGTTATAGATTGTGGAGTCCATCCACAAAACAATTCCTTGTGTCAAAGGATGTTACATTTGATGAGCAAGGTACTTGGTATGCAGGTACAATTAATATTCATGCAGGTGATCAAGAAGTCATGACCCAAAGAAAGGGGAAATTAAAGATTCAAGTTCTTGATGATGAAGAGATTGTTGATGCTCAAATTGATAATGAAGAGTTGCCAAGGTTTGATCCAGAATATGAAGAACCAAAGACTTCAAAAAGTGGAGAAGCTAGAGGTCAAGAAGAATATGAATTATTTGTTAGATGTACGATTTCTTTGAATAAAAGAAAGTTACACCTCGATCTTTTGCTTAGTGCTCCTTCTGTGTTTATCTTCTTGAGGAATGCTTTTGTACAAGTCTAATTCTATAGTTGAGTGACCTCTATACATGTTTTGAGAGCCTAATTGTGATCAAGATGAGAGAATTTTAAGTAGGAACATTTACATGTGTAAAGAGAAGAAGTGATGATAGGTACAGGTGCAAATTCGATGGTTAATGTTTTGATCAAATCTCCCTCCACAGTGTAAAGTTTTGAGCAACTAAGCATTCATTCTTTAAGTTGAGATATAATTTACTTGTGGCTAAAAGCATTTGAATAAACAGTGTCTAGTTTGGGAGAACCATGCATTAGAAGTTGTAGGTGTCAAAGTTGACTACACAAAAGAATAGTTTCAGACATAGGTACATTGTTTGGATGAAATCTCAAGATCTATTGATTTTTTTGGAAAGATTTAACTTAGAGAAGGTGTGCAAAAATTAGATGAAACTTTTATAAAGCTTCATTGAAAACTATACACATTTGATTAGTCAATGACTGAATTAAGTGCAGCAGACTTTTTTGTGTAATAAGTGTCTTCACAGTTAACTCATCTTAATAATTTGGCATTAGTTTTTCAAAATTTGTTGACGTTATGAGTTGTTCTTGTTATAGAGTTGTTCTAACATAAAGGATAACTTGTTCTTTTAGAGATTAATCATCTCCACCAGTATTAGCTAGAACAATGCTTGAAGAAGAAGTTACCACATTATTTATGGGTAGAAGTAATCTCAACAACTATATATCTTGTGAACGGACTTCCATCCAAATCTCTTCAAGGTATGAGTCCTTATGAAGACTAAAATGGTAAAAAACCAAGTCTAGGACATTGCAAGATATTTTGTTGTTTAGCTTTTGTACATGTACCTTCACAAATCAAAGGTAAACTAGATGAAAGGGCAACTAAGGCAATGTTCATTGTCTATGATTCAACTCAAAAGGACTATAGATTTTATGATCCATCCACAAAGAAATTTACCACCATTAGCCCCTAATAATTTCTCTTGAACCTCAAATGTGGATAAGAATTCCACACATTTATTAGCATCATTGTGAACTAAGGGAAGGCTTAGAAAATAATTTCTATCTAAGTCTTTTTGGGGTTGCTACCACCTTTGGATGTCCATGGATAACCTAAAATTCAGTAGCAAGGTACACAATTTTGACAAAGTCTTCAAGTGTACCATGGTGGTAGATATAAATGTCTTCTACAATATCAAGTAGTGGTACTTTTTGTGTGTTTTTCAACCAATAAGTTGAAATTCTTGTAACACTATTTGCAGGTAAGAAGGCTCCTAGTGTTTGCATCACATGCTCTATTCCTAGTCTTATTGATGATGAAGATTCCATGTTTCCAATGTAGCACAACAAACATGTTAGAAAAAAATCCTTCAAAATTAAATTGATTTGGTGGTATTAGGAAATTTTAGAATATAATACAAAATATATACAATAATGGATGTTTAGGTTCCTCTATTGCCTTGGGTTCAATAGACAAGATTGGACCATTGAACACAGGGTTAAAAACCTAAAGGCTTTCCTATGTTCCAAGTCACTTGAAGAAAAATATTTGGTACATCAATGGGTCTCTCAAAGGATTCTAGAAATTCTCTGATGATGGGTGTATTTAATGATTGTTGACCAATATTATGATTTGAAACCCATTGGAGAGAGTTCTTTACTAGTTTGGGGAGAGGAAGTTGCTTTTTGACCCAATTGGCTTTAATGGGTGTGGTCTTCTGGATTTTTTTTAGGAGCTATGATTATTGTTTTTGTGGTTTCCTTTAGTTTGCAAACCCATTTGATACACAGAGTAGCTACTAGTCTTGGTTTTTCGATCTTACATGACTTAGATTTTGATTTTTCTATATGCATAGGTTGAGGTGTAGAGTTATTGGAGTACGTTTTTTGGGAGCTGTCACACATTGCTTTGCAATTGAAGTGCACTTGGGAATCCAAATCTGTGATTGTCCTTGTTAAGCTTGAAAGGGAGCCTTGGAGACCCAAATTTGTTGACTCTTGGTGGATTGAGAATGCTGATATGGTTGTTTTGCATTTGATGGAGGATTGGTAATAGGCTTCTCTTGATCTTCCATGTGCATAATATCCAATATCTCTATCAAAGGTTCTAGTTCTTCTATGGACCTCTCCTCTCTAACAGATTGAGATTTATCCATACATTCATTCTTGATAGGACTAGCATCACATGATGTGGCCATAATTGGTACAAATGAATGTGATTCATGCAATGCAATGAAGCACTCAATTTTTGGTGAAAATTCATGTGGATTAAAAATGATAACATTCCACACATATGTTCACTATCAAGTAGCACACATCCTAAAGAATAATTTATTGTGGTAGAGTTCTTGTTCAACCATTCTGAAAGGCTTTGGTGTGTAGAACAAGAGGAGCAAGGAGGAGATGGAGGGAGAGAGAGGAGAGGAGAGATGCGCACACATGCGTGGGAGCCTCAAAACTCACATAATGATCTCTATTGAGACAATGCATTATATATGATGTATATATATGAATATAGGGATAAGGTCACATGATCCTTACATCCCCAACAATCTCCCACTTAAGGGACAATGTGACCATAAATGTTAACACATACAAAGGATGATGTAGGACTATACAATAATGTACAGGAAGAGTCTAGATCTCAACCCATACAGATCAACCTACACCAACTGCCTCAAACAAGGTGTACCCATGCACCTCAAACTGCTCTAGACTCATATCAACAAGAGTCGAGCTCACATCTGACTGATGCAAGAACTGATGAAGTTCTTGCAAAGCTCCCACTCGCTCTATGCCTATGTCAATCATCGAATGATTGACAACTTCAAGTGCAAATGATCCAATAGAAACTGCAATGTCTAGTCTCGAGCATAACAACTCGTACATCACACTCCTGAATGCTGAAGAAACCTGGGTTATCCCCGCTAACCTAAGCATGTTAGCCATGCCTATATCCAAGGCATCCAAAGCACCATCGTCAAGACCAACATGTCACGACATATCTGTGTCAAGATCTGGCATGAGCAAATCCAAAAATGTCTGCATGATTGCTGACTTATCAACATCTAAATCAGTCATCCTCTCAACCAAGGATGTGTCTAGTTGTGCACACTGAGAGCTAGTATGCTCTGGCATACACTGTGTATCATAAGAGATATCCTACTTTACCACACAAAGTGTATCATCATGCTCCACATGAGCTAGTTGCACAACATCAACACCAAGATCAAACTAATGATCAAACTCTAACTGAGTATCATCACAATGCTCTATGTGAGCATCCACATCATGCTCTAAAGTATCCAGCTGATCATCTAAAGTGTGCTCCATAAGAGCATCCACATGATCAATATAATTATGCTCTATATAAGCATCATGAGCATCCAAAACATGCTCTACATGTGCAACCATTTGAGCATCTGAATCCTGCCATACATGTGCATCATCAATGTCAACAGACCTATGTGTAGGTAGACAAAATGAGACATGACGAGTCTCACACCGCACCTAAGGCTGAACTCCCACTAAGATGAGACTGTTTCTCACATCAAGTACGTGCACTGGAATCCTAGCACCTCTGACAAGCTTTAGCTATCCCAAGTGCAACTAAAAATGATGTTCACCAAGGAATGCATAACGTCTACTCTCTTGTAATTGGCTAACTGAAATCAAGCTCATAGGGAATGAAGGCACATAGCGTATGTCTAAGTATAAATGATGCTCCTTTAGGTAGCATAAGGCATTGTTGGTGGCAGTCAGGGCACTCAAAGACCTACACGATAGGGAAGCCAACGAAGGGAGTCAGAGCAGAGAGAAGGAACAAGTAGGCAAGGCACTCAACGAAGATCTGGCAAGTAGGCCATTCAATTTTTTCCCAACTTAACCTCTTTGTAACAGTGATTTTCATCACTTCATGAACATTTTCAATACCGTTTTTGGTAGATCCGACTCCATTTTGTTCAAGCTGAGGTGTCACATAGTATCTAATGGGAGTTTATTTGAGAATGCCACATGGCATTCTTATGAAGAGAACTCCACAATGGTAGCGATCGACAAGACGGCTTCAGGCGTGGTTGGGAGGAGAGCCGAGAGTCTCTGTGTAGTCCGTCAGCATCCCGCGAGCAGACTAGCAAAAGGGTTGGGGTTGATGTATTAGTGGTATCAGAGAAGTGTTCCAAGTCGCTTCCGCGTGTGCAACAGATGGGATTCGAACCTGCATCATGAGGATGAGTGGCACTTCAGCCATCCACCACGCCTCTTGGCTATTGGTATAAAGATCCTCACTCAACTATTCTAATACACAGTCAAGCCATGCGCGTCCGTGAATATTTGCTTCAAGGAGCTATGGTACAAATGCTTTTTGGTTACAACCAGCCATGATATTCGATTGAGCATGGATGCTCAATGGCAGGCTTGAAGAGAGCGATCGATCAGTTTCAAAGAGAGTGGCCGGATTTGAACTATGTGAGAGGATCTCAGAGACTTGAGAAGCTATGGGGCTATTGAAAGGATTTTCATAGTTGAGATCAATGCCCAAGTTGTATATGAAAAGTTCATCAACAAAGAGAATCCTTTCCATCAATCTTCCCTCACCATGGTTCCAAGTGAAAGAGGATGGAGATTTATGCTAATCACAGGTATTACTAGTTTAATTTTGAAAAAGTATGACTTTGAGAGAGGGAACAAAGGGGCCAGGACTTTTGAGGGAAACCATATTTATGGAGAGTTTGGAGAACATAATCTCATCTAGATTCAAGAAATCCCTCTTTCTATAAGAAAGCATAAGGTTTAGATGCTTTTAAAATAGTCTATATTTATGATTTTTACATAAATTTCAAGAGCTATTTTGAGAAATAGCCATTTTGGGAAGGGAAAAGGAGGAGGTATTTTTCATAGATTTATAGAAAAAAACCATGCACACTTATAGTCTAGTGTATTGACTTCCATATAAAATTAAGAAATCTAAAAGATACCTCAGTTTGATGGGAGTTTGAAGCTCCATAAAACCCCCTTCCATCACAGTTTGAGAAAAAATTTCAGCACCTCAATCTAAGAGATTCCCAGTTTGGAAGAGGGAAAAAGAGGTGCGATAGTTATGGATGGATGGGAAAAAGTATATATACTGAGAGTATGGTGTATGGACTTCATAGTTGAATCATTAGATTCATCTAAATAATAAGTTAAGGAGGAATTTTACTTCCTCAAAGACCCCTTTCCCGTACTTCTTGGAAAAAATTCAGATGTTAATTTTTGCCAAACTCCACTTTTGGGAGTAGGAAAAAAGATCATTTAAGAGGCTTCCTATGGATTATTGTATAAAATCCAAGAGAAATCCACCTTCAGAGTGGATTAGAAGCTTGCTAAGAGCTCCCATCTAAGTTTTTACATGAAAGAAAAAATTTTCATTTAGTCCTCTTTTGGGGAGCAAATTAGCATGCACGAAGGGAGGATTTGGAAAGTTGAAAATAGGACAAAGCATCTTCATATGTTTCTCTCTGAGATTACGGAGAGAATTTTAGGATTTTCTTGATGGAAGAATGTTTTTGGGCACCCCAGAAATCACATTTTCACACTTTTTCCAGCCCCTCCAACAGTCCACTAGTTTCGCATGTCCCACTTGGAATGGCCATATCTTGGGCTAGAAAACTCCAAATTGGACGTGCTATGGCTCGTTTCGAAGAGCACAAGGTCTAATTTCAGTTTATGAAAAGAAAATTTGGAAAGAATGTATGTTTGCAGGTCTGAACAGGTCTTCAAAGTTTGAATAATTTTTTGCGACTACCTTCCGGGAGCCATATCTTTCAAACCGGGAAGGCGATTTGAGTAATTTCAGTTCGAGCTCTTTGCACATGCTATACATTTCAGTTTATGAACATTTGCAGGTCCTAAAGTGGTTTTTGAAGGTCTAAAGAAAGATTACTAATGCATTTTTTTGACTAAAATTGCATTATTTTAGTAGTCATCTGACCATGCTTTATGTTTTGGGGAGTGCTCCGATGTTTTCGGACACTTCAAAGTTTATGTTAGGACCTGAGGAGGAAGGTGCAGAGGTCTCGAAGCTTGTCGAGAACGATTGGATGCATGCAATTCCAATACCAAACCATTCAGGGAAGTATGCCTTATATTTTCAGGCATTTTACTTTATGTTATGGCATGTTTTGTATGTACATGCATAGATTGGATTGCATACATCAAATATTGATCATTTTTTAAATTCTAAAAGTATGGATCAATAGGCCAGAAGTACACTTTTTGATTGTTTGCAGGAAAGCGGATTGCAGAAACTATATGGCTATGCAACACAGAGAATTGTTGCTAGCAATTGCTCTTATGATTTTGCAGGTTATGGAATTCATATATGAGTTTATGGCGTGCATGCCATGGGCCTGTCAAGCCCTATGTTGTTGGGTGGCCTGTGTACCACTGAGCTTATGGTTTAATTTTTTTCGGATTCCATTTCGTGGGGAAATGCTGTAAAAAATTTTCCCCCCTCATGGCGTTATATACACACTTGCCTTTAGGTAAGAATGTTATGGCATGGGAACATGCATGTCTACAAACATCAATAAGACTTAGGCATGCTTGTAAGCATGTATTTGATGGAATTAGTACCATCAGAGTATTATACATAAGGCAACTTCAGTAGCAACAGAATCCCTACTTATAATCCTTATGGATTTAGACCATAGGATTGCTAAGGGAAGGAGCTACACCTTTGCCATTAGTAATGTGTTCAAGAAATCCTATAGGTTTTAGGAAGTTGCATATAGGCACATGAGATACATTTATGATGATCTCCAAGGTAGATTTATTTATCTTCATAAAAGTCTCACAGTAGGATTAAGAGATTATGGGTATTATTAAGAATACCCAAAGAATGATTAGCTTCACTCATATACATCACTTGAGCAAGGAGTGAAGCATTTTTGCTACACTACTAAGGAAACCAATTAGATGGGATCACAAAGATGGGTTTCATGAGACAGCATCGACGGGTGCTATGTGATTCGAGTGATGGTTAGGAAGGCCATAGGCATGGCACTAGCTCTATGGTATAGAGCATAGATCCCTTAGTAAGTAATAGTTGGGGTACCCAATACATATATGTATATCAGGATCTACAGAGAGGTACTTAGACTTAGTCTTGGTACCTAGGAACAAGTTGGTTTGGAACAGAAAGGGAGATCCATTGTCACATATTGACTAGAACCAAACTAACTAGTTCGAGGACATGGAACTTATTTGAGTCCATCGACATCATTGACGATATGGGATTCATTAGAGTACACTTATAGATTCCATCACATATATATGGAATATATCTATTCGGTTTAGTGTAGGTATGGTACCATGAATTGGAAGAAGTTTTCACTGGTATGGGACGGTGGAAATGACTTCCCTTTGAGCACTCTTCTTCTATGGCCAGGGAGAAAAGGACTCCTCATTTATGGCATCATGTCTCACTAGATCAGAGGAGAGCTCTTAGTAGACATCTCCTTAGGATTGGGAGTTATCCTTCATAGTTTGGTATCATGTCATATCACTGCTCACCATTTTACCAGAGGGCTTTGACCCTTATTAGGAATTTATTTTCTCCACTCTTCACTACATACACCTTCATTAGTCAGGGGAGATTTGTTCTCCATTTTCATAGAAATATGTGTAATGAGGGGTTATATGTTAGTTATGGAAGAGAGGACTAAATAAATTCATGAGTTTCACTTTTAAGGAAAGGAGAAAGTGGGAATCAGCTCAGAGATCCATGAGAGATCTCACTTTAGTTCAGTGGTTTCACTTTAGCTCCTGCTCTTTGACAGAGAAAGAACCAAAGGAAAACATGATTTCTTCATAGGAAAAGAATAGAGTATGTTTTCCTTTAGTTAGAAGAGGTGTTAGGGAAACATCTTTTAGTCTTTATTTCATAAGGAATTCATTTACTCTACTTTTCAGTATAATTTTCCTTCACATGGGAGTTTCTTTCTCCACTATTTTGGAAGGAAAAGTATGGAGAACTTATGTGCATGTTCTCAGCTATGGATGAGTAGAGAAAATGGATTCAACAGAATCTCTTTCAAAGGGAAAGGGAAAGTGGAATAGGTTCCACTGGTAGAGCTCTTTTCCTTCGAAGAGATTGAATAAAGAGAGAGAGAGAGAGAGAGTTTCACCTTCTCACGTTTAGGTTGTCTAGATAGAAGTGCCACTCTTCTATCTAGACAACCTAAACGTGAGAAGGTGAAACTCTCTCTCTCTCTCTCTCTCTCTCTCTCTCTCTCTCTCTCTCTCTCTCTCTCTCTCTCTCTCTCTCTCTTTATTCAATCTCTTCTATCAAAGGCAAGAGGGAGATTAGCTAATCATGATAGTTAGATTGAGTCTCACTTGTAAACTCTAGAGAGAAGTAGTTATGCTATTTTCAGTGATGGTCTTTGACTAGATGAGATAATCTAGTTATTGACATTAGTTAGACTGGGAGTAAATTGACAATACTTCTCTTTTGAGTTTCCAGGAGATGGGGATAAATCTAACCTATGGAGGTACCAAACTCTTAGTTGGTGTTACATCATGAGCATGATGTGTAAACATCAGTTAAGAGGATGGGTACTTAGGGATTATCTGAATCTCAAAGGGAATGCTTTTTGCATTCATATGGCAAACTATAGGGAAGAGAAATATTAGAGTTTGCACAAGTGCCAATAGATGCTCTTCCAATAGAACTTAGTCCAGAGGTAACGGATGAAAAACCACAGGCTGCTTGGTTGGTGAAATGTAGAGATTGCATTTTACTACCATGAGCTAGATGATGGAATTGCATAGTCACAAGGTAGTTTAGAGGAAACTATTACTTGTGAGTACACTCAAGGTTAGGAAGACCTGGAGTGTTGTGAGGGCAATTTATCATTTAGTCTTAGATGGGTTTGAAGTCACTTGATATGGGACTTTGTTCTATACTTCAGAGGATATTATGGTTTATTATCTCCATTATGATACGGTCAAGCTTATAAGTTTGGCACTTTACACTTGCTTCTCATACTATTACTCCATAGAGGATACATCATATGGACTTAGGTCATTTGGATGATGTTGTATGTTATGGGAGTGATAGTTTGGAAAGTGATGTGTACATGGGAGATAGTAGGCACCACTCAGACAATTTTCCACCTTTGAGATGATCTCATATGAGACTTCCTAAGGGGAAGGATATGGGGAAACAACACACAGAGATGACCATGTACATACAGTACATGGGGTTGAGGGGAGTCTGAGCACTTTTTTCTACCATTAGGGACATTTCATCTGCATTTTCGAGGACGAAAATGTTTTCAAGGGGAAGGAAATGTCACATAGTATCTATATGGGAGTTTATTTGAGAATGCCACATGGCATTCTTATGAAGAGAACTCCACAATGTTAGCGATGGACAAGACGGCTTCGGGCGTGGTTGGGAGGAGAGCCGAGAGTCTCTGTGTAGTCCGTCAGCAGCCCGCGAGCAGACCAGCAAAAGGGTTGGGGTTGATGTATTAGTGCCTTGTTATCACATTTCTATATGGGAGTTTATTTGAGAATGCCACATGGCATTCTTATGAAGAGAACTCCACAATGGTAGCGATCGACAAGACGGCTTCGGGCGTGGTTGGGAGGAGAGCCGAGAGTCTCTGTGTAGTCCGTCAGCAGCCCGCGAGCAGACCAGCAAAAGGGTTGGGGTTAAAGTATTACGAGGAGTCCTTGAGCTTGAGGAGTATTAGAAGTATTTATGTACCAATTTTCATAATTTTCAGAGATTGTTTGAGCCTCCAAAATAGCATAGGAACCTAATTTTTAACTAGGCCAAACACTAGGTCTAGACAGGACCAAAGCTAGTCAAAAACTATAAAAAGAGCTAGAGAGCTTATTTTTGAGGTTAGCTTGTTGTGGATTTGAACTTGTATGAGAACTCTTTTGTAATAGAAGCTACTCCATTGTTTCTCTCCTTGTTCTTGCCTTGAGTGCGCGTGTGTGTGTATGTGTGTGCATGTTTGTGTGCTTCTCACTCACACACTTGTGCCATCACTTGTTCGAGGTCTTCATACCATCCTCATGTCTTCCCTGATTGATATTAAAGGAGGTTCTACTCATCACTGAGCTACACCAAATTTTGGCACCATTATCGCGGATCGAGCTTTGAGGACGAGTGTGTGATGGTAAGGGGTAGAGTTGAGACATTGGAGTCATAGGTATTTTCTCCACTTTGATCTATTTCCTTTTGTTTTCTTTGCCATCTTCATCACCATCATCATCATCACCATTTCCCACTTCCCATTACCCATCACGGATACACAACCAAGGCAATTCTGGACTCAGGTGCAAGATTTGCAATTGCTACCACTTCCCTATGGAAGCATTGGGGCAAGCCGACACTCAGGCCCACTAGAATGAAACTGCAAATGCCTGACGGGCACATAGAAAGACCCTTAGGACTGCTTGAAGGAATAACTCTCACTACATGTGGTGTCAAGTTTGAGCATTCTTCTGCCATATGTGACTTGAGCAAGAATCAAGCCTATGAGATGATTTTGGGAAGACCATTCTTGTGGCAGTTGCAACTGGTACAAGATTTGGGGAACCAATTCTTTATATTTGCAACACTTAGGTGTTACAACCAAAGTCAATCTCAAGGATTATTCTCATAGAGATGTACCCGTCATTCAATGGAATCCCATCCATAGAGCTAAAGATGATACAGAATCAATGCATTCCATAGGATCAGGACCCTCATGGATGCATGAAGACACTCACTTGTGGATGTGTAAAGTAGCAATAGCTGAAGAGAAGAGAGAAAAAGCCAGAGAGGTAGGTGCGAAAGAAACCCATAGATCAATTCAAGACCCAACCTATGCACCTGTACTATTTCTTGATGAAGAGTTTGAACCTCATGGTTGGGCAGAAATCTTAGCAACAATGGATGTAGCCATCAATTAAGAACAATGGACACCCCACTATGATGAGGATGGCTATGAAATTTTAGTCTTCACAATAGAGCCAATTATGTATGATTTGGTTATGGAAGAATGCAAACCTAGCACTGATGCATTTGAGGATGCAAGTGACTCCAATCTAGAGTCAATTATTATGGACCCACCTTTTGCATCAGATGAGGAATATTTCTACAAAGTAGAAGTTCACCCTCAGAGACATGAAGAGCTGACCAATGATGTGAGGTTAACCACACAAGTGACCATCAAGAGTGAAGGCAAGAAAAGGAAGAAGAAAGAAGTTACACTAGAGGAGGAAGAATCTTTGTTTGGGGTCCCAAAAAATTTCAAAAAATATGAGATAAAAGATAGGAGAGTCATGATAAGAATGCCTAAACGCGATGCACAAGCAGGAGAGGCCTATGATAACAAAGCAACCACCAAGAAATTTGTGGTACCCATGGTAGGTTTAGTGGCAGATTCAAGTTCAAGTAGCAGTAATGTGGCTCTTGTACAAGTTGTTACTAGGGCGCAAGCCTTAAAAGGAGATAAACCAGCTTTGCAGTCAGAGCCAAGTGACTCAGGAGAGCCTAGTAAAAGGAAAACAAGAACATGGAAGGATACCAGGGAGAGAACCAATCGTAAGTGGAATAAAAAGTTATATGAAATAGAAGAAAGCCTGAAAGACGCCAAAACAAAAATAGAAGACATTGCATCTCAAAGCCCCTCGCATGCCGAACCTCCATCCACACCACCTCATTCCACCCCACCAGTCATTGTAAATAGACCACAATCAGGGTCTGTTCTTGCATATCCAACCCCAGAAGGCTTGGACATGATGTTCAAGGCCTACCAGGCTCGTCTTCAAGAAGGGCCAACAGCTGCAAACTTGGACAAGAGTTACCCTAGAGCAGAGTTAGAGATTGAACGGACAAAAATGTGCATGAAAATGGTAGAAGTATCTCAAGCTATGCTCAAGTCTAGTCAAAAGTTCAATCAGACAAACTCTGTCAAACCAGATTTGCATTTCCATGGCTTATTAGAAAGATTAGAGCAATTGGTAAACAAGCCGCAGGTTTCTTTACCTCCACAAGCTCAACCAGTTGTTGAAAGAGAAAGCTCACCACCAAGGAAAGCTTATGTTCATGATTCAATGGATGAGGGAGCACCTCTTTCAATTCAGCAATACTCTCAAGAGTTCTTGCGGGAAATACAAGAAGAAAAATGGGATAAGGAGAAGGGTAATCCCCCTCCTATTCCTGAAATTGATGGAATTCATGATCAATTTCCCCAAGACATTCCGTCTATCTATGGAGACCAAGTAGAGCAACAAGAAGATGAGAGATTAGATTTTGAATCTAATTCTTTACAAGAGTTGCCACAGTTCACAGGCCCATGGGAATCTGAATCTCTTCAGATCAGATCTCCCACAATATTGGTAAGAAATGAAGACTCAGTGGTGCTAAGAAACACTGACATCGTGAAGAACACTAAGGTTCAGTGTCATCTCACTATAGAAGAGTTGCTCAAGGCAAAACCTGAGCTATGGAATCATGTGAAGGATCAGTTTCTAGAACTTGATTCCAATATGCCACAAGCAAGCTCTAAGCAAAAAGTTCCAGAGATACCTCTCGATAAAATAGGAGACATGAGTGAAGGTGAAGAAGGTAATACTTATCTTCCAATCACCTATCAAGGTTACACAACCAAAGCAATCGTAGATTCAGGTGCAGGTGTTGCTATTGTGACCACGTCCTTGTGGAAGCGATGGGGCAAACCCACATTAAGACCAACTAGAATGAAGCTTCAAATGGCAGACGCTCATTTTGAAAGACCTCTAGGATTGCTTGAAGGGATAACTTTAACCACTTGTGGGGTAGAGTTTGAACACACATTTGCTACATGTGACTTTGAGAAAAATAATGTCTATGAGATGATCCTAGGAAGACCCTTCCTACAACAATTGCAAATAGAACAGGATTGGGGAACCAACTCCTTGTACTACAGCACTTAGGGGTCACCACCAAGGTCAATTTGAAGGATTACACCTTCATAGATGTACCTCCCCTACAATGGAATCCTATCCACAAAGCGAAAGAAGATTTTATCTCTGTGCATTCTGGAAGTTCACCTGATCCATCATGGCTGCATGAAGATACTCACTTGTGGATGTGCAAGGTCGCAGAGGAAGTGGAAAGACATCTAAAAGCGGGACAAGAAGGAACTCCCCCAGGAGATAGACCAGTTAAAGACACAGCCTATACACCGATGATATTTCCAGATGAGGAATTTGAGCCTCATGGTTGGGCAGAAATCTTAGCTACCATGGACATTGCAGTCAATGAAGAACAATGGACACCTCATTGTGATGAGGGGGGTTATGATATCTCAGTTTTCATGTGTCGAACCTTACTAGAAGAGTGTGATCCTAGTGAGGTCATAGAAGAAGAAGAGAATGATGGTGATCTAAATTCCATTGTGATGGATAGATGCTTTAATTCAGAAAAGCATTATCTAGAAGATGTCGGAGTATTTAGTCAAAGAGAAGAAGAACCTCTCACAAGCATTAAAACTATAAATTCAAAGGATGGAAAGTGAAGGAGGTCAAAGGAAAAAGAAAAGAAAAGGAGTAAAACAAGAAGAGGAGGAATCATTGTTCGAAGTACCAGAAAATTTCAAGAAATATGAAGTGGAAGACCAAAAAATTTTGGGTACGAATGCCTAAGAGAGAGGCCATCATAAGAGAATCATATGATAATAAAGAAAAAACTAAAAAGATTGTGGTAACCATTGAAGGGAACAAAGAACGATGTACATACATAGGAGACGACCTAAGTGCAAAAGAAGAAGCAGAGCTTGTAGCTCTATTAAGGGAATATAGGGACATGTTTGTGTGGCACTATAGAGACTTGAAGGGAGTAGATCCAAAAATTTGCTCTCACACTATCCCCATGATTGTTGATGCCAAGCCCACCAAACAAAATCCCTACACATATAATGACACTTATGCAGCTAAAATAAAAGAAGAAATTGATCGACTGATTGAAGCTGGATTTATCTATGAGATTGAGCATATTGAATGGGTGTCCCCCATTGTAGTGGTGCCCAAGAAGAATGGAAAGTTTCGAGTGTGCATTAACCTCAAAAAAGTTAATGCTGCTACGATTCGAGATAGTTATCCACTTCCAATCACCGAACATTTATTGGAGCGTGTTGTAGGAAAGGAAGTTTATAGCTTTCTTGATGGATTTTCGGGTTACAACCAAGTAGCCATTGCCCTGTGTGATGCCATTGGGCTCACAAATGCACCTGCAACATTCCAAAGTCTCATGTGTCATGTCTTCAAGGAGTTCTTGCGAAAAAGCTTAGAAGTATATGTGGATGATTTATGTGCTCATTCCCAACAAAGAAGATACCACATCCCTGAGCTCAGACAGATCTTCAACAAGTGTAGAGAATATCGAGTGTGTCTGAACCCAGAGAAGTGTGTGTTCATGGTACGCCAAGGTAAAATCTTAGGTCACATTGTTTCTAAGAAGGGGATATCCACAGACGTGGACAAAGTAAAAGCCATTGTAGAATTGCCAAGGCCAAGGAACGTTAAAGAGGTTCAAGCCTTTATGGGCCATTGTGGATATTATCGCAGGTTCATCCACATGTATGCAATCATAGCCAAACCTCTTTATGCCTTACTCACAAACTTCGAGTGGAACGACGAATATGAAAAATCCTTCAATGAGCTAAAGAGACGCTTGTGCTCAGCACCAATACTGACCACTCCTGATTGGAATAAACCATTCCTAGCAGACAGCTGAATGCAGTCGAACAAAACTATACGACAACGAAAAGAGAGGGTTTAGGCATGGTATATGCAATGAAGAAGTTTAGATACTATTTGTTGGCCAATAAGTTCAAGTTCTTCACTGATCATCAAGCTTTACTATATTTGGTCAATAAACCTTGCAATATAGACTGCTTAGTAAGATGGTTCCTCTTACTAATGGAATACGATTTTGAAGTTGTTGTCAGGAAAGGTAGGACCCACCTTAGGGCGAACCATCTTTCTTGCATCACTTCTGGAGAGCCACCGCAAGGAGTGTCAGATGAACTACCTGACGCTTATTTGTTCAATTTAGAGGTTGTTCCTAAATGGGCAAATAAGTTAGTACATGTCCTAACCTTCGGACCCGCAAATAAGAACGTAAAAACAAACAAAGAAGAAATTGTAAGGTCTCAAAAATATCAAATATTGGCAGGAAGTATGTACAAGCAAGATACAGAGGGTGTACTAGCTTGTTGTGTTAAGGACGATGAACATACTAGTTGGTTGCAACAAGCCCATGAGGGACTGCTAGGAAATCACTACTCTAAACAACGAACATTGCAGAATCTCAAACACTTAGGAGTGTATTGGCCTAGTATGGACAAAGAAATTCATGAGTGGATTAAGAATTGTCCAATGTGTCAGAGGAGACCCCCAGTGGAGCATGCGACTCTTTATCACATATCATTAATTCCAGATTGGAGTGCTCCATTGGTTGAATTCATGAGATCGGGAACACTACCCAATGAGGCTAGTCTGGCAAGAAAACGAAGCATGGAACAAGAGGCTCAAGACTAGGCCTTGGGGAGACAACCTATACCGAAGAGGAAAAGATGGTTACTTAAGACTGTGCGTTCACGAATCAGATTATTTGAAAGTCTTAGAAACCGCACATAGTGGTGTTGCAGGCGGACATTTTGGGCCTGATCGAGTAATCAAGACCATTTTATTTTCAGGACTTTGGTGGCCAACTCTTCATATGGATGCACATACCTATGTGAAGAAATGTGACACATGTCAACGTGCACAATATCCGATTAGGAAAGATGAGATGCCTTTGAGACCAATGATGGGAGGACGTGCATTCTCGAAATGGGGTATAGACTTTGTAGGTCCCATTAACCCCCCGGCTAGAAACTCCCATGCAGAGTACATCATTGTAGCCACAGATTACCTTACAAAGTGGGTGGAAGTAAAAGCCACAACCAAGAATGATGCTCAAACGACAGCTAAGTTCTTATTCAAGAATGTGTTTACCAGATATGGGCTACCAATAGAGTTGGTCAGTGATAGAGGCACACACTTCTTGAATGAAGTCATTGAAAACCTTCTCCAAGAATTTATGGTAATACATAAGAAATCTACCCCTATCATCCACAAGCCAATGGACAAGCTGAGAGCACAAATAAGATCCTATGCAATGTATTGACAAAACTCATAAATAATTAACGCTCTGATTGGGACAAACAGCTTCATCATGTTGTTTGGGCGTACCGCTTTGCCCACAAAACAGTACTCAATGCCACACCATTTCATATGGTCTTCGGATAGAATGTTGTGCTACCATTGGACTTCCTAATCCTAGCCTTGAAAGTAGCACACGAATATGAGTGGAATGGACATGAGTTGTCCTCTAAGATCTTTGATCTAGAACATTTAGGTGAGACGAGGCTACGAGTGGAAGCAGGCATTTATGCTGCAAAGAAACGGCAAAAGGCATACTTTGATGCTCATATAAAGGATAAAGGATTGAAAGAAGGAGATCTAGTGCTGGTTTATACACTAAAGTAACATGCTCGCAAATTGGAGAAACGAGGATATGGACCCATGATCATTAATAGAGTCTCCACTAGTGGTGCGGTTCAATTGGCCACCTTAGAAGGTGATATCTTGCCGAACTATATAAGTGGTTGTCGAGTCAAGCTATATCAAGAACCTCTTACAGAGGATATGCTAACGAGACTCAAGACAGCTAAGAAGCGGAAAGAGGAAGAGTTGAGGGTCAGAGAAGAAGCACAGGCAGAAGCTAGAGAACGCATTAGGCGAAATAAGTTAAGGCGATTAGGCCTAGATGTCAACACGAAAGCCCCAAAATATCACATGGACATGTGCCAAAAATCGGGCATAATTGTTTCACGCATAATCGATCGATGCCCCTTTGTGACTGTGGAGGTGGGACGAGGAAAGAGTGTAAGGAGTGTGCGAGCATTGGTTGACTCAGGTACAGCAACTACTACAGTTAGACTTTCATACTACCAAGACCTGCAATTGAACATCAAGCCCATAGAAGCTTATCTCATAGGTTTAGGAGGTGTGGAAACCCCTTGTTTGGGCGAGGTGGAACTCCCCATCTACCTTCAAGATGTCCAAATGAAAGTCAAAATGCTAGTGTGTCATGATGAGGACCTTACAGATCCACTTGTCCTAGGTCAAGATTGGATTTATGACCATGCAGTCAACTTGAACCTCAGAAGTCAACTTCTTCAAGTTTGGGTACAGGAACAATGCATCACATTAGAATTAGAGAATTGCATGCTCACAAATCCAGATGTCACACATTCTCTTAGTTCTTCTAGGGCTAATCTTAGCAAAAAAGATGTTGTCTGTGTCAAAAGCTCTGTGTTCCAGAAGAACTTAATCATGGAAGAACACGCTCAAAGACAAGCAAACTCCTCCTCTTGTGCAAAGACTAATGTCGTCACCACAAATCAACCAAAAAGGCAAGCAAAATAGTACATAACAACCACTATATCAAATAGACAAAGAGACTTCAAGAAGAAAGTAGTTATGGGCACCAAGCAAATCTGGGTACGAAAAGGAGAGCAACCACCAGCCTTGCCAACACAATTCCCACCCAGACAAGCTAACCATGTGAAGACAAGAACCAAACCACCACGACCAGCTCAACGAGAAGGGCTCCGATAAATTCGGGTACCAAAAAAATTAGCTACAGCTCAACGAGTGTGCTTACACATGTGGGTTCCCAAAGACCTCTTACATGCACAAAGGCCTAGGCTACCCACCATGCAAAAGGTCTCAAAAAAGAAGCCAAGGAGAGAAAAGAATAAGAACCGAGCACAAAGAACAAAAGAAGATAAACTCAACCCTTCGGCAAAAGTAAGAAGACCATCATTACGGATATGGGTTTGGAAGCCCAAAGTACCAGTAACTTCCACAGAACCGAAGAAGATCCACCCACACTGGACACCAAGTTTCGGCAACCATCCCAAGCAGAAGAGGCCAGAGGTGATCCCTATAAGGCCAACTACTATTCTAAAATGGATCCCTAAAGGGAGGAATGGCCCATTGTCATATCATGATCAACTAATCACATCATTTCAAGGACCACTGGCCACCTCCAAACAAAGATTGCATCAAGTCTGCAAGTAACATCAGAATCCTCGACACGCAACAACCATGTGCCTTTGGCATAACCTCGTGTTTTGCACCATTTAGGTCATGCATTTCCAAAGTGTGCATTTATATAGGGTCGCATTACACGGCTGTGCACAGACACAATTGAGAAATCCCATGCACATGAGACACACTTGACATATGTAAAATATTTTATTGCTACTAACCACTGTCTTCTTGCTTGTGATATTGTTTCAAAAAGAAAAGGGAGAGAGCGACGAGAAGAAGAAACAAGACCAGGCGACCCAAGAATCTCACTAGTGGATCATCAACAAGGACATCCATCCACAATGAAGGACAAGCCCATGATCAATCACGATGATGGGAGTACAACACGAAGAGACGACTATTGACAAACCTTTCACCATGGTAAGAATTGTATGCCCCAACAATATAACCATGATAGATTAGGAAACCTCTTCGTCAGCATACCCTTGAGCACTTAGCTCAAGACCCAAATTCTTGCACCATAATTCTTCCAATGCATTTCCCAAGTATGCATGCATAGGGCCACATTGCAAGGCCGTGCACAAAGCACATATTTTGTTCAACCCATGCACTAATGCACTTAATCATCATCCATTATGGGTTACAAGTACTTGGCATAAACATTGTGAAAGATCTAGAGGACATACAGGCTACAACATCAGAACCTATGGAGTAATTCACAGTCGACAGCTGCTCAAAATCCACATTGACAACCTCTTTTGAGCAACTAACACCTTTTGGAAGCTCACAACTACTACATTCGGCTACCATAGGAAGAAGTACATACAACGGGACCAAAACTTGCATAGGCTAGCAGTGCCAAACTGAAGCACCAGGCAACCAACCAAGCTACATCTGGCAGATGGACTGTGCTTGTTGATACATGGACACTACCTCTCAACGTACTACATGGAACAACCATTACAACAAGGGTCTGTTAGGGATGACAGACTCTAGACGGGGGGGAGTGTTGACACTCAAGGTTAAGGACAAAGCATGGAGGCGCAGCAAGGAAGTGGACACACGAGAAGAAGGAGCAAGTAGGGAGCTCCAAGAAGCACATGTCAAATTTTTAGAAGAAATCTCTATAAAAATAGTGATTTTTATCACTAAAAACCATTGTAAATGCCATTTTTCATTTTTGCAACTCCATTTTGTTCAAGCCAAGGAGTCCTTGAGCTTGAAGATATTAGAACTATCATCCTACCAATTTTCATAATTTTTAGACTCCATTTGAGCCCCCAAATAAGCCCTGGAACCTTATTTTTAACTAGGCTGGACACTAGGTCTGGATAGGGCCAAAACCACTCAAAAACTATAAAAAGGGTTGGAGAGCTCATTTTTTAGGTTAGCTTGTTGTAGATTTCAGCTTGGTGAGAGAACTCTTTTGCAATCGAAGTCCTTCCATTGTTCCTCTCTTTGCTCTTACTTTGTGCGCGTGTGTGTATGTGTGTGCATGCTTGCGTGCTTTCACTCACGCACTTGTGCCATCACTTGCTCACGGTCTTCATACCGGTCCTCACGTCTCCACGGATTGACATTTATGAGGTGAAGCTCCTCACGTTGGTACTTTCCATTGTGCTAGAGTGACAGAAATACTCAGAGAGATGTCCTATTCCAGAGTTACCCACTCCAACCAAACAGGTGGCTTTATTCCTAGATGGATTGCTGAGTACCAAGTTTAGATCATATGTGTACCTGAAGGTCCCCAGAATCATAGAAGAATGTGTACGCATGTGCATAGACATAGAGGATAATCTAGGAGAGGAGCTGGAGCTTTCAAATATCTACAAAGATTCAGATAGCTCTACCAGCCTCTCTTCTAGACAATCCACGTCGATTGAGGAACTCGTAGAGAAGTTGGCTCAGAAATTAGGTGTCTCAAGCAAACAGATACCCCGATTTACCACAGTGAGGCAATGCTATACTTGTGGAGGTGACCATATGGTGAATGTATGTCCCATTATGGCTCAACCCCAAGTGAACCCTAGTAGTCAATAATGCACCATAGAATGGAGATACACTAATCACACTGTGCAAGATTGCCCATACAATAAGCAAGTAGTTAGGAAAACTTACCCACAGTCATACCCACAACAAGGAAGGTACAAGAACCACTACACACCACAACAATATGGCAGGCCACAACAACCCTATCAACCACCTTATCAAGGGAAGCAAAGACCTCACCCAGTTCTAGTGCAGCAGCCCCCTCCTCTAGCCAATGTGATTCGAGTAAAGTATGTAGCTGCAGAAGAGAATCTGAATAGAGCCATAGTGCCAGTAACACCATTGCTATCAGAAAGTGACCCTAGTGATCATAGTTTTGACTCTACTCACATTGATAGCCCACAAGCTTACTACATGCAGTCACCTGAGCATAATGAGTCATACTATTATGAAGACCCGAGTGAACCTAGTTGGGAGCTAGAGTATGCAAATTCATGTATGCAAACCCCAACTCTAGACCTCAACCCAAGCAGGTAAGACCCCCATTTCCTAGAGGACCATGCTACCGATGTCAGCGAGATCACCTCATTCGTGATTGCCCTGTGCCTGCACCAACACAAACCCAATCTGTGACGATTTAGGGTTTTTGTCTCGATTGTGGGAAAGAGCATCTCTTGCAAGATTGTCCTAAGAACCCCAACAATATGCCAAAAAACACTCCTATCAATATTATCAGGTTAGTAGTAGACTCTATAGGAAGTGTAACTTCCACTGCCCCAGTGCAAGTGGTCACTAGAGCTCAAGCTTTGCAGCAAAACCATAGGCCAGGAAAAGAGTTCTGAGGTTAGTGAGACTGAGAGCATAACCAAGAAATGGACGAGACCCTGGAAGGATAGCCAGGGAAGGATGAAAAGAAAATGGTCTAAGAAGATGAGTGAATTAGAAGAAAGCATTAGAGAAACAAAAGCCAAAATTGTTGAACTCACCTCTCAAACAAACTCTCACATTCCACCACACCCCCGGAAGCCACCTCTCAAGGAAGAGACAAGGCAAGTGAAAGAATAAGCATTCCCCCCCAGGAAGCTTATGTGCCTAACTCCACTGAACTGGACACCTCTTCTTCTATGAATAGGTACTCACCAAAATTTCTACGAGAAATTCAAGAAGACAAATGGGCTAAAGAAAGTGAAGCACCTCCTCCCATTGAACTTGTGGATGAAACGCATGATCAATTCCCACAAGACATTCCTTCCATTTATGAGGAGCAGGAGAGTGCCCAATCTCGTGAGAGATTAGACTTCGAGTCTAATTCCTTATAGGAACTATCCCATTTCACAGGTCCACGGGAAGCTAAGTCTACTTGTATGAGAGCACCCATGGTCATGGTAAGAAATGAAGACTCAGTCATACCTAGGAACACAGAGGTAGTGAAAAACACGAAAGTGTAGTGCAATCTTACCTTAGAAGAGCTACTCAAGGTTAGGTCAGAACTATGGAAACATGTAGCCAACCAAGTGACAGTAGTAACAAAACCTCATTTCCAGGCAAGTTTGCATAGAACGGTGTCAAAAATACCTTTGAACAAGATAGGAGACATGAGTGAAGGAGAAGAAGGAAACACCTATCTTCCAATTACCCATCAAGGGTACACAACCAAGGCAATTTTGGACTCAGGTGCAGGAGTTGCAATTGCCACCACTTCCCTATGGAAGCATTGGGGCAAGCCAGCACCCAGGCCAATGAGAATGAAATTGCATATGGCTGATGGTCACATTGAGAGACCCTTAGGACTGCTAGAAGGAATAACTCTCACTACATATGGTGTAGAGTTTGAGCATACTTTTGCTATATGTGACTTTAGCAAGAATGAGGCCTATGAGATGATTTTGGGAAGACCATTTATGCGGCAGTTGCAAGTGGTACAAGATTGGGGAACCAATTCTTTGAATTTGCAACACTTAGGTGTTACAACCAAAGTCAATCTCAAGGATTACTCTCATAGAGACGTACCGCCTATTCAATGGAATCCCATACATAGAGCTAAAGATGATACGGAGTCAATGCATTCCATAGGATCAAGATCCTCATGGATGCATAAAGACACCCACTTATGGATGTGCAGGGTGGCGGTAGAAGAAGAGAAGAGAGAAAAAGCTAGAGAGGTAGGTGCGAAGGAAACCCATAGATCAATTCAAGACCCAGCCTATGCATTTGTAGTATTTCCTAACGAAGAGTTTGAACCTCATGGTTGGGTGGAAATTTTAGCAACAATGGATGTATCCATCAATGAAGAACAATGGACAGCCCACTGTGTCGAGGATGGCTATGACATTTCAATCATCACAATAGAGCCAATTATGGGTGATTCGGTTATAGAAGAATGTGAACCTAGCACTGATGCATTTGAGGATGCAAGTGACTCCGATCTAGAGTCAATCATTATGGACCCACCCTTTGCATCAGATATAGAATACTTTTACCAAGTAGAAGCTCACCCTCAGAGAAATGAAGAACTTACTAATGATGTAAGGTTAACCACACAAGTGACTGCCAAAAATGAAGGCAAGAAAAGAAAGAAGAAAGAAACCACATCAGAAGAGGATGAATCTTTGTTTGAGGTCCGTGAAAATTTTAAGAAGTATGAGATAGAAGATAGGAGAGTCATGATAAGAATGCCTAAACGTGATGCACAAGCAGGAGAGGCCTATGACAACAAAGAAACCACCAAGAAAATTTTTGTAGCCATAGAAGAAGGAGAAGAAAGATGCACGTACATAGGACATGACCTGACGGATGAAGAAGAGCACGAGCTAATAGCCTTGCTAAGAGAATACAAAGATGTATTAGCTTGGAGTTACAAGGACTTGAAAGGTGTAGACCCTGACATATGCTCACACACAATTCCCATGACCTCAAATGCAAAACCCTCTAAGCAGAAGCCATACACATATAACGATAACTATGATGCTAAGATAAAGGAAGAGATAGATCGCTTGGTTGAAGCTGGATTCATCTATGAAATTGAGCACTCTGAATGGGTGTCCCCCATTGTAGTGGTACCCAAGAAGAATGGCAAGCTACGTGTATGCATTAATTTGAAGAAGGTTAATGCAACCACTATTCGAGATAACTATTCGCTTCCTATCACTGAGCATCTACTAGAAAGAGTAGAAGGCAAGGAAGTGTACAACTTCCTTGATGGATTTTCTGGCTACAATCAGGTAGCCATTGCTCTAGAAGATCAGCATAAGATGGCTTTTGCCACAGAGTGGGGCATATTTTCTTTTCGGGTAATGCCATTTGGTCTCACCAATGCACCAGCTACCTTTCAGAGGCTGATGTGCCATGTGTTTAAAGAGTTCTTGAGGAAGAATTTGGAAGTCTATGTTGATGATCTATGTGCTCATTCCAACCTTAGACATACACATATACCTGAACTCAAGCAAATCTTTGACAAATGTAGAGAATATGAGGTCTTCTTGAACCCAAAAAAGTGTGTTTTTTATGGTCAAGCAAGGCAAGATTCTAGCACACATCTTGTCAAAGAATGGCATATCCACAGATGAGGAGAAAGTGAGAGCTATCGCAGAACTACTTAGGCCAAAAAATATCAAGGAAGTGCAAGCTTTCATGGGGCATTGTGGCTATTACCGATGCTTTATACACATGTATGCCATCATTGCAAAGCCTCTCTACGGACTTTTGACCAATTTTGAGTGGACTGATGAATGTGAGAAATCTTTCAATGAGCTTAAATGACGATTGTGTTCAGCACCAATCTTGACTACACTATATTGGAACAAGCCATTTCGTGTTCATGTGGATGCATCCAATTATGCCATTGGATGTGTACTTGCACAACCTACTGGTGACGGTAACGTGGATCTACCAATTGCTTGTGCAAGTAGGCAATTGAATGCTGCAGAAAGGAATTACACCACCATAGAACAAGAAGGACTAGGCATGGTATATGTGGTAAAAAAGTTTAGACACTATTTGCTTGCAAATAAGCTTAAATTTTTTACCGATCATCAAGCTCTAATATACTTGGTAAACAAGCCATGCAATACAGGTACATTTGTAAGATGGTTCCTCTTACTAATGGAATATGACTTTGAGGTAGTTGTGAGGAAAGGTAAGACTCACTTGAGAGCAGATCATCTCTCAAGGCTCACATCCGAGAGGCCCCACAAGGAGTATCAGATGATCTTCCTCATGCTAACTTATTTAATTTGGAAGTTGTACCTAGTTGGGCTAAGACATTAGTGTCGATATTGACATGGACCTAAACATCCAGTGATGAACACTCAAGATAAGGAGGCAATAAAAGCCCAAAAGTGTCATATCATGGCAGAAACTATGTACAAGCATAGAGATCAAGGGATATTAGCTTGTTGTGTGGAAGAGGAGTACGTGAAATGGTTGCAATTAGCACATGTGGGTGCATTAGAGCAACACTACTCAAGGCAAAGAACTTTACAGGCACTAAGGAGACTCGGAGTGCACTGGCCAACTATGGAAGCAGATGTCCATAAGTTATGTAAGGAATGCCCAGTCTATCGTATTAGACCACCTGTGGAGCATGCTACACTATACCAAGTGCCTCTAATACCAGAGTGGAGTGAACCATTGGCAACCATTAGAACTAGAAGCCCATGATTATGCACTCATTGGTGATAATCTATACAAGCATGGAAAAGATGGATATCTGAGACTATGTGTTCATGAGAGCGAATATCTTAAGATCTTGGAAACGAATCACCAAGGTGTAGCAGGAGGACACTTTGGTCCAGATCGTGTGATCAAGGCAATACTATTTGCAGGCCTTTGGTGGCCCATGTTTCACATGGATGCACATACCTATGTGAAGAGGTGTGATGTTTGCCAACGAACTCAGTATCCTATACGGAAAGACAAGATGCCTTTGAAACCTATGATTGGTGGACGTGCATTCTCCAAGTGGGAAATAGACTTTGTAGGTCCTATTAATCCCTCAGCTAAGAGTTCCCATGCACAGTATATCATTGTCGCCACATACTATCTAACCAAATGGGTAGAAGTAAAAGCCACAACAAAGAATGATGCTCAAACGATAGCTAAGTTCTTATTTGAGAATGTGTTCACTAGATACGGGCTACCTATAGAGCTAGTAAGTGATAGAGGCACTCACTTCTTGAATGAAGTCATTGAAAATATTCTCCAAGAGTTCTTGGTGGTACACAAGAAGTGTGCCCCCTATCAACCCCAAGCTAATGGGCAGGCTGAAAGCACCAATAAGATTCTATGCATTGTGTTGACCAAATTAGTAAATAATAAATGATCTGATTGGGACAAACAACTACATCATGTTGTTTGGGCATATAGAGTTGCCTATAAAACGGTACTCCAAGCCACACCCTTTCAGATGGTATTTGGCCAAAATATAGTGCTACCATTGGATTTCTTGATACCTACACTGAAAGTAGCATAAGAGCATGAGTGGACAGGACATGAACTCTCTTCTAGGATCTTTGATCTTGAACAGCTACGTGAAACGAGAGTGAGAGCTTCCACAGGGATATATGCACCTAAGAAAAGACAGAAGGCATACTTTGATGCCCACGTAAAGGATAAAGGCTTGAAAGCCGGAGATTTAGTTTTAGTGTATACCTTGAAACAGCATGCAAGAAAGCTAGAGAAGTGCAGCTATGGACCCATCAATATTAATAGAATATCAACAAGTGGGGCAGTCCAACTAGCCACCTTAGAAGGAGATATCCTGCCAAGTTATATTAGTGGATGCCGAGTCAAATTATACCAAGAACCTCTCATGAAGGAAATGCTTAATAGACTCAATACTGCCAAGAAACACAAAGAGAGGAAAAACGAATTTGAGAAGAAGTGCAGGCAGATGCCTTGGAACGCATCCGAAGAATGCAATTGTGAAGATAGGATAGAGATCAGCCTAGGACCAATGCCTATGCAGCTCCAGGGTATCATGTGGCTATGTGTGAAGTCTCAGGTGTAAGTTCCCATAGAATAATTGACCGACGTCCTTTTGTGACCTTAGAGATAGGACAAGGAAATAGTGCAAGGACTGTACGGGCCTTAATTGACTCAAGTGCAACCACTAGTGCGGTTAGACTTTCTTACTGTCAAGAGTTGAAATTAAGTGTCAATCCTATAGAAGCATACCTTATAGGATTGGGAGGTGTGGAAACCCCTTGCATGGGCGAGGTGGAACTTCCCCTCTACATTCAAGATGTTCTAATGACAGTTAAGGTACTAGTGTGTCAAGATGAGGATCTCATTGAACCTCTCGTCTTGGGTCAAGACTAGATATATGATCATGCAGTCAATCTGAACCTAGGAAGTGGACTTCTTCAGGTCTGGGTAGGTAAAAATCGCATTACCATTGAGTTCGAAAGTCAAGCACTCAAGGAAATAGGAAAGGCACCAATTCCTGGTCCTTCCAGGAGTACACATGAAGATAAAGATGTTCTTGTCCAAAACTCTGTGATGTAGAGGGATGATGTTTTCAACCATGAAGGTAAAGATACTATGGAACTCCCTTCTTTTCCAAAAGTGATCAAGACATGGCAACCGAAGGAGTACAGAATGCAAAGGAAGCAGGCGGCCTATGCTCAAAGCCAAAGGAGAGTACGAAGCAAGGTGTCTCCCCCAACAAAACAAATACGGGTATGGAAAGGTGAGCATCCTGTTGCGGCCACGTTAAAGCCTCTGACTAAACGTCATGCTAGTAAACAATGACAGGACACTAATAAGATATTTTTCAAGGATTTTCCCACAAAAGTAACACTGATCTTGGTACCCAAGCAGTTGATGAAGGCCGACCCACAATCAAGACACATTTGGGTGCCTAAGGCTTGCTTGCGGGCTCAAGTAGCCACCCTTAAGCTTCACGAGACAAAGCTCCATTCACACACAATCTCATATGCCCCAACCGGCACTAACAGGATAACTTGTAAATGGGTCCCTAAAAAGCCTCATTTTCAAGTAGTTACTCATTTAAAGTCTCCCATAGCCCACCGACCGTCACATTGTAAAACCACTCATTACATTTGGCGACAAAAAGCTTGTAATAAACCCCCCGACCCCAATTTTTAAATTCACCTCCACCTACTAACTGCATCATTCTCACACTGCATTGTTCCACTTAGCTCATAGAACTATCCGTTCGCTAACTACACACACAATCATCGAGCAGCAACTGACTTGCTAACTTGTCACGGTGCCTCATGTTGATGTTGTAACAAGGACAAACGGTCATATCTTGTCCACTACAATGTTAACATGTGCTTCTATATTCTCACAGAATCAACAAGCAAGAAGTAACATGGCAGAAGCAACTGGAACTAGTTCCCAGGCGGGATCCAGCACCCAAATAGTGGACATTGAAACCCTCCTACTTGAACCACAACTAACCGAGAGGCCTTAGGAACTCAAGGTAGTGCATGTCCTTCCAATTCAAGACCCTTCGCAGGGGCACATATCACAAGTCGGTAAACATGTACATTGGTTCAGTGACGTCACAAGTCCATTGGGAGAGGGCACATACTTTTGGGAAGCTGAAATTGAATTTAACGGCAAGTGGGGAAGGTACCACTTCTTTACTCGTGAGTTCGAAAAGTATCAAGATGTAGAACTAATGAGGTCAATGTGGACGAAAGCTGGCTTGGACAGCTACTTTAGAGCACAATTACCTAAACCTGATTTTCTACGGTGTTCCTACTTGATTAGCACCATCACCCGTAGCAGAGCCAAACGGAGGAGATAGTACCTTTGTGCTACCCTCATTAACACTAGGCCATGACCTAAAAAGGTTTAAACTTACCCTCAACTTAGTACACGAGGCCCTCGACATGAAGGGTATGCACATTCCCACAGAGAAAGAAACATTGATTCCAGGAAGAATGAAGCACAAAGATCTCAACAAGCTGAAAGATGTGGTAGCCATGAGACCGACCATCACCCTCCATTTGTGCACAATCATGCAGCACTTTGCCTTCCCGATGCAAGTACGCTTCACCATGCCACCAAAGAGAATTTGGTTCAGCTTGTACTTGGCGGAGACAGAAAATCTCACACTCACTCTACCCCACTGGATCATTGATCAAATTCACTTAGCACATCAGCGCTGGAACAAGAAACATAAGAATGTGCTTCATGGATGTTGCATGCTTACAAGGATCATTTATAGGTGCTTAGCTTATGATGTGCCCATTCAAAGAGCATTGGTGTGGTCCAGAGCCCAAGAGTTCCAGAGATGGCCATCAACAACAGGGCCACCATCTAAGAAAATGAGAGGAGCAATCCAAATACCTTGTGCCCAAGCAAGAGGTGCCACCCTCACACCAGAGGTGACACCACCTCAAACAAAATGTGTTCGCGCATTTACAATTCGCTGTGCAGAAGGGCGCAATCTTGTTTTCCCTCCGATTCCTTATGACTTGGAGTTCCCACAGGGCTACACTCTAGAAGATTTAATAGATGAAGAAATTTCCAGGATGATTAATGAGGCTAATATTGAAACTGAGGAAGATCAGGCCCGAGGACCACAACCAACCATAGGGACTTTAGCTCCTACCTAACCTGAAATAGTGGAAGTAGACGAAGATGAAGAAGAGACCGATGAAGCGGAATCAGATGAGGAACACAACCAGGAGCAAGAGGAAACTTCAGAACTAGTGGGTGCCCCAGCCTACACGGCACAGATCAAAAGATTATATGAGACCATGAAAAGAGTCCAGGAGCATCACAAGTTGTCACTAGAAATAGGGAAGTTACTAATAAGTCAAATGTTAGGAGAAGAAGGGGTAGACGAACAATGTATTGAATCCTTGAACCTGCATGCAGATGCGCTTGGCCTGGATGAAGCCATTCATTTGGCTCTCGCTTACATTCATCGCTTTGAGCAACGAGTGCCTACCCGCCCACTCCACTCCGGGAAGCAAATTCACATAGATGTATCAACACCAAGAGACACTACACAAACGGAAGAACACCACGAGGCACTCCTATCACCACACTCCTCACCTCTCACTGCACAATCCACTTCTCCCCACGACACTACCACCTTGACCTCCACCACCACTACATATGTTATAGGAATTCCTCTTTCCTCAGGCACCCAACTTGGCGGGACTGCCACACCTACATTCACAACACTGTTCACTGACATCACATCCACCTCACCCTCCATTCCCATTTACATAGTCATACACACTTTTGAAACCATGGAAACATCACCAGCCATAGCACCACTCCCTCCCCCCACACTCCCACAATCTCCCATACCCCCTCCCCCCACATCACCTCTTGTTTCCACTTCATTCACGATATCTTTCCCCTTCCCCATTTCCCCAGAATCCTCCACCTTCCTAGCATCCCTAAATGTAAATAATATGTTTTCTACATTACATCAATGTGTATATCAGTTGCAGAACGAATATCAGACCTTAGAAGACCATCATCGCCATATAACTACGGAACACCAACAATTACAAAAGCAGCTTGCAGCCCTAGAAGAAGAGAACACCGACCTCAATCAATGTTACACTATACTAGAACATGCCCACTAGACCTTATTGGAAGCTCCCCAGCAATCACAATCTTCCGAAGTCAAAAAACTAATAGCTTTACTTGAACTTTATCACTCTGAGAATATCAAAGTCCATCATAATCTGACGTTACTAAGGAAGCACATGGCCACGGCTCTAGAAGAAAACAAATGAATTCAAAAGAAAAATGAAGAGAACCTAGAGGCAGCAATGGAAGGCTTCCCTTAGGAGATCAACCCAGAACGGTTTAAAGCTATCCCTTCAGAGACCAAGAAAACCATTCTTGAAAGCTATGCTGATCTTCTCACAGTGCATGAGGATTTGGGCAAAGAACAGGATACCCTTCACCAACAGCTAAGGATGCAAAAAAGAACAAAAAAAAAGGTCACAGATTCTATTGCGACTATGGAAGAGGTAAATGCACTAAGAGAAAAGTTTGCCTAATTGCAAGGGAAATTACTTCAATACGAAAGACAGCCCTCCCCAACCATAGAACCAGAACCAGAAGAGTTGGTGCCCATAGAAGTAGACGAATCCTATGAGGAACCTTATGTTCCTATGCCAATGTCGGGTGGCCAACAAACATCTGAAGAATTGGACACATTTGAGGTAGAAATTCCAGAATGGTTGCAGACACTCGAAAAAACGGCCAACACACATGACGATAGAGTAGTGGTCCAAATTCAGTCAATGTCTAAAGTTGAAGATACCATTATAAAATCAGAATACTTTCGATGCATGTCCCATCATAGATGGATAGGGACAAATGATGATCAATATGTGCCCTATTGCGTGCTCCTGGCGGATTATAATGCAGAAATTCAATGATGATGTGGCAAGGCCCCAACTTTTGCCACCCAATTTGGTCCAGACAACATACCTGAAAGTGCTACACAAGGGTCTATCTTCCAACCCACCTGGAGGCTTCGTCTCCTAGAAACTTATCCAGAAATGGTTCGGACATGGAATAATATGCCACTCTTCATCAAGTACAATCCATGTTACGTCCCAGTACTCAGAAGATGCACATGGCCCGAGTTTGCCATCACTGTGAAGAATGTTAAAGGCTATGCGAAATGGCTAAATTACGTGTATCTAGCACCACCAAGAGGACCGGCCACTGTAGCATACATGATATCCACCATCCGTCATTGGGGTGTCTGACTGCAAAATGTTCCTGACGTGATGGCACAGATGTGTCTGAAAATATTCGAATTAATGCTGATCACTTTCCACACCTTCAAGAACATTAAAGATCTGCATTTCTCAGGAGTCAGATTCACTGTAGGCAATCTCGACTTAGTCTATGACATGAGCACAACCCCCTCCATTAATGTGATATATGCATGGCACCTAAGAATCAAATACCTCCCATCCTACTACAAGAAAACTTTTGAGGAGATGTTCATTACAGGGTTCTAGGAGTACCATTCTCAAATATTCATCCCCAGACCCTCACATCTTCTCCAACTTTTCACTGTGGAGAGAACCTTACATTCCGAACAATTGCGTTTGCCACATCTGGCAGGGCCAGTCGATTGGGATGCCTTACTAACAGATCTAGCAAAGGGATTGAGGCTAGAGGAGCATCACCTGGCTGCCGATGTCATTGAATACTATGTTAAACATTCAGCCCACCAAGGGTCTGTCAGAGATGACAGATGCGAGAGAGGGGGGGTGTTGGTAGTAGTCAGGGCACTCAAAGACCTACATGATAGGGAAGCCAACGAAGGGATTCGGAGCAGAGAGAAGGAACAAGTAGGCAAGGCAGTCAACGAAGATTTGGCAAGTAGGCCATTCAGTTTTTTCCCCAACTTGACCCCTTTTGTAACAGTGATTTTCATCACTTCATGAACATTGTAAATACCATATTTTTATTATTCCTACTCCATTTTGTGCAAGCCAAGGAGTCGTCGAGCTTGAGGAGTATTAGTAGTACTTAGGTACCAATTTTCATAATTTTTAGAGCTCGTTTGAACCTCCAAAATAGCCTCGGAACCTAATTTTTAACTATGCCAGACACTAGGTCTGTACAGGACCAAAGCTAGTCAAAAACTATAAAAAGAGCTAGAGAACTCATTTTTGGGTTAGCTTGTTAGTGATTTGAGCTTGTATATGAGACTTTTTGAGTAATCTAAAGAACTCTATTGTTTCTCTCTTTGTTCTTGTCTTGTGTGCACGTGTGTGTGTATATGTGTGTGCATGTTTGTGTGCTTCTCACTCACATACTTGTGCAATCACTTGTTTGAGGTCTTCATACCATCCTCATATCTTCCACTATTGACATTAAAGGAGGTGCTACTCACCACTGAGCTACAAATGGCACCTTTGAGAGACAAAGCTATCAATGCATGTGCATGAGCATCTTTGCCATCCCAACAAATTTGTTCTACAGTAGGTGCAACAAAAACAGTAGCACGAACAGGAATCTGCAGAATATCATCATCTTCGACACCATCTCCATCAGCTCCAGCACCTGTATTTGCAGTACCTATATTTGCTGGTCTAACAAGACGTCTTTCAACACCCTGCACAATATTCCATAGTCCTTTTGCGACCAATACATGACGCATCATATAAGCCCACAATGGGTAGTTGGTACCATCCAACTTATCCTCAACAGACAACATACGGAATACATCACTGCTTTCAGCCATGGCCGGTGACTAAAATACCATGATGCAAAAAATTGACTGCATCTCAAAAAGTTGAACAAAATTGCCCATATGAATTCTTCTAAACCTGTAGCAAACTTCGAGATGCTTATACTGGCAAACCGAAACTGGTATATATCTTTGGCATGAAAAGACAAAATAACTTGCATAAGTGCTGTGATAGTGCATTAATAGGCCAAAATGAGCTCAAATCACAATTTCGGCACCACAAAGTGAAGCTATTTTGATCTCTAAAACACCTTGAGTATGCTTACCAAATTTCATTCGATTCTGAGACTGTAACCAGAGAGGTGTAGACAATACCCTAGATGATGTCACGATCTGCTCTATACCAATTGTTGGAGTTAGACATCTGCAGAAGCACACAAATAGGACAAGGAAGAAGAAGAAGCTTGGCACACAACACACAATACTAAATGTATTTCCACTAGAATGTACAAAGATAAGTAGCCCTTTAGGGCAATAAGCATATATAGAAGCTGGGGGAAACAAACCTCCTTAAGATGGAAAAAAGTATCCCGGCGGTCCTACAGTGTTCACACACATCATTAAATAAATATATCAATATTAACCACATTTCAAGGACATGTGGGTAGCACGTAATCATTATGTTTGAGACATTCATATATGATCCTCATCAATCTGAGTACATACCGATAATGCTTCACCTTTATGAAACTAGTTAGAAAAAGAATACACAATGCTTTTCATGAGTCTACTATAGTGGGTAAAGTGTTCCATATAGAAATGCACGAAGAACATCTTGATACCCATGTCAATATTTGGTCAATCTAGTTCATCAAATATCATGAAATATTTCTTCTCACTTTTGATTGAGCTTGATTGTGAAGCCCATGTAACCAAGTGGTTTGATGCCTTGAGTTTTAAGGAGGAAGTCCTGAGTCCAAGTCTGGGTTGGACATGTATCTATGAGTTCCTCACATATGGGTGCCTCTACCTTACATGGATGGTTGTGTGAGTGTGTTTTCAATCATTGTACTCTCAAATATATATATATATTAAAGAAAATTTTAGGTATTCAATATTACAATGCATATGATACATGCCTCAAGTGTGTGTGCTTCATAGCAGTGCCTATGCATAGCTTCAAATTGGCCCTAACACATGCATACTATGAAATGCAAGGAACAGATTAATGTGCAAGTAGACAAGGTTGCAAAATTAGGATGAATTTGTTGAATGTGCAGGCTTCTATTCCTATTAAGTTTATTCAATGGAATGGAGAAAATTTTGCATGGAAAATCCAAAATGGATCTTGATAGGTGGATTGGTTCCTCCTTCCTTTTGAGGATCAGTTTTTTCAAAAATCATTGCCTTTGTTTCATGTTACAACAATTCTTGTTCTTTGGTTGGGGTTTTGATTTCTCAATTTTTCATTCATGATCCAATGAGGATTTCTTTCGCACCCAAGCCTACTTGTATTTTGTCCACTATGGTCGTGAATGAGACCTCTTATGCATAGAGCATTGGAAGTGGATGCAACATTGAGTTCCAAGGATAGAGAATTGCAACAAATACAATAGTGGCTCAATGAAGAAACAACCAAATTTTAATTGTTGTCCATAGAAATACTAGATCTTAAAAAGATATAGAATGATTTAGATGCCCAAATAAATCTTGTGAACTTTAGGAAAAATATTCACAAAAAGGAGATCTACGCAAAGATTGATGAACTGACATGT
The DNA here is from genome assembly GCA_020310875.1 of Ceratopteris richardii. Lineage (NCBI taxonomy): Eukaryota > Viridiplantae > Streptophyta > Polypodiopsida > Polypodiales > Pteridaceae > Ceratopteris > Ceratopteris richardii. Next base: position 113,135,354 of record CM035419.1, on the reverse strand, counting down.
CTCAAAAAGTAACATGACAGGATGTTGCAAGACTTTCTTAGGAGACTAGTTACCCTTCCTACGACATCCACAATTATTTAGCTAGAGCTAGTCACAAATTTCATAGATGAAAGAGAAACATGAAGAGAGGCTTTACACTCAAAAAGATGAATTTTCTAGAACAAAGCATGAATCTCTAGCATAGTTAAGAGGTTCAAGAAAAATGCATGCAAATTGTTGAATAACCATTACATCCTAGTGCAGAGCAAAGAACAATAGTCAAAAGGATATCCCCGTTGGTCCAAAAGTAGAGCAATTTCAAGATAAAACCTTTAAATATAGCATGAAAATCAAACAACTACAAGATCAATTAAGAGCTTGAGAAGAGCATTCAATCATATGCAAGGTAAGAACAAGAACCTGCTTTCGAATTGAACTAGAAGAAGAAGAAGTGAACAACCATTTGAGTACCTAAAAACTTGCATATATGAGGTCTGTACAAAATATATTAAGAAAGCACATATTCAATTCAGAAAGAAAATGTTGATATTCAACATAGTGGCAACCTTGACTCTTACTATGGCAATTAACTTATTACATCCAATTCCACCTCTATACTCAACCATGGAAGATGAAGTTAGAAGGGACCTCACTTTGATAATTCAAAAAGCCACTAGACTCCAATTTAATGTATGACATCAATGATTTGAGTGATGACCCAAAAAATAGATATGCCACTCCATACAAGGAGACTTTCTTGGCAAAAAATAAGAATCTTAAGATCATATTTGATGCATTTCCTCCTTACTTCCAACATCATCCTAGTTATTATTGAGTCCCATGTCAATGCGGACACCAATAGATCTTGTGATTGAAGGGGGAACAAATCATTATCAACGATTCACCCAACTACCCTCTATTACCTACACCAAAGATTAATGAGCTTACATGCACTTACATGTTAAAGGTGATTAACTATTCATACAACATATGTCAGAACATACCAAACATTGCCATCAAGGTGCTCCTCAAGAACTTGAACATGTTAGAAGTAGGCCTTAAAGGTTTTCAAAATCTTTACTTATTGGATTTGGATAAAATCACTTCAACTTTAATATTAAATGTTTGTTCTTTTATCTCAACCAAGCTTTGAAGCTAAATTTTATATTCGCTTATTATTCACACCTTATGTTTTTACCTTCTCAATATATATAGACCTTCAAAGAGGCATTTGAGATAGGATTTTCAAGAAGCATATAGGCATTTTATCATCCATATGACTCACACTTCATGTCAGACTCACATCATATTTAAAGCTCCACTTGTTATACACATTTCAACGCAAGGACAAGCTCTACCATTATTGGAAACGAACAATGCAAGAAGTAGCTAAAGCACTCAACCATGAACAAAAGAGAGAAACTACAAGTTCTTACAATTATTTGCGACTGCAGGAAAAGGACCTCAATTTAGAATAACATGAACACTCTTTTGAAGGATGGGAAGCATTAGGAGGTGAAGTGGTAGCCGTCAACAAAAATCATGCCATTAACATGAGTAGAAATTCTCAACAAAATTTTCTAACTTGAAATGCTTTATAAATATTTTATATATAAGGGAAAAATCTTTTATAGAACCCCACTCTTTTCTGTATTTTTCTTTTTCTATAAAATGTACATGAGGGGCCACTATAAAAAGCCCATTCCCCCATTTTGTAAAGCTTTCTTGTACTATGAGTAGCAAGCTCTTCTTCTTGCAAAATTTCTGCACGAGATTTCTACTCTCTTTCAAGTGTGATTCTTGCATGTTCCATGGATTTTGACGCTTGATTCTTGCTTGCATAAGTGATATCTACCTTGAACCTCTTTGTTTGTGACCATTTTTTTAGTTTTCAAGCTTTCATATGCATGCAATCATACTAAATAGAGATCGTTCAGCTTTGTTCTATACTTTGTAAGTGCTTCTTGGATTTTTCGTGCACAACTTGTTGTTCTTCTTGTTAGCTTCGGATTGATCTATCACACACATAATTTGATGAAGAAATGATAGATTTATAGTCATTTTTGTGAGTGTCTATTGCTACCCAATCAGTTATCAGCAAACAATTTGATCATGGATTGATGATCATTGATAGACAATTGTGGATCCTTGATTTCCAATAAAATATCAACCATTGTATTATTGGTAAAGTAATTGATCACTCAGTTGGAAATTGACTAATCAAGTGATCATTTATCCATTAATCGTATGCACTTTTTCTGACCACATGCTTGGTAGTTGATCACTTGGGAGCTTAATAAGGAGCCTGTCCATTGTGTCTATTTATTACCATTGATTACAACTAGGTTGGGAATTATATTCATGGATTGATCAATCAAAGTTGTATGTGTGTGTGATTATACTATAGAACCAACACACGCACACACACATGTACATACATACATACATACATATATGTGTGTGTGTGTGTCTATGTATTTATGTATGTGTGTGTGTGTATGTATGTATGTGTGTGTGTGTGTGTATATATATATATATATATATATATATATATATATATATATATATATATATATATATATATATATATATATATATATATATATATATATATATATATATAGAGAGAGAGAGAGAGAGAGAGAGAGAGATACATACATACATACATACACACACATATATATACATATATGTGTGTGCGTGTGTATTTATGTATGTATGTATGTATGTATGTATGTATGTATGTATGTATGTATGTATGTATGTATGTATATGTGTGTGTATGTATGTATGTATGTATGTATGTATGTATGTATGTATGTATGTATGTATGTATGTATGTATGTATGTATGTGTGTGTGCATGTGTGTGTGCATGTGTGTGTGTGTGTATGTATATATATATATATATATATATATATATATATATATATATATATATATATATATATATATATATATATATATATATATATATATATATATATATGTATGTATGTATGTATGTCTGTCAGGGTAAAAAATAAGGCCAACCCCTTGACTTGAAAGTATATAACATTGGGCGAATTTCTTAAAGTATATCATATCATAATTTTAAATATTTTGGCGAATTTTGCTGAGAAATTTCATTTGAAATATAAATAAATTGGCGAATTTGGATGATCATTTTCATTTTAAGTATTTAAATTTAAGGAACGTTTTGTGATAACCTCCCTTAAAACTATATATTTTTATGATATTTATTGTTCTGTCTCTCTCTCTCTCTCTCTCTCTCTCTCTCTCTCTCTCTATATATATATATATATATATATATATATATATATATATATATATATATATATATATATATACACACACACACACACACACACATATATATATATATATATATATATATATATATATATATATATATATATAGAGAGAGAGAGAGAGAGAGAGAGAGAGAGAGAGAGAGAGAGAGATAATGCTATATACATGTACATATCTACAATCATGTACACCAACACTCAATCCACACATATGAAAACATCTACAATATTCATACCAGCATATAGATACACAATAAACACATACAAATATACCACATCCAAACATACACTTACAAATATACATATACTAGCAACCAAATGGCTTTATATATACATCCAATTACCATCATGAATATACACCAAGACATAAATATGAAGCTTCATTATGCTTGTTGTTCAAATATTCACATACATATTTTGTGCACACACAAACACACCTAGATGTACACAAACATACACACATGCATACATAGTTCATGCACATACATTCTAGGAACAACACATGCACACTCTCACACATAACGATGTATATCAATACATGCACATGCATAGACATACACACATTTTGGACACACACATACATGGACTAGTCCATAGATGCACTCTGATAATGAAAGTAGGCTTTGATTGTGCAATGGATAATGATTTGAACTTCTGTTTTAGTTCATGTACCCGTAAAACAACTCCAACCCGAACTTTATGAGATTCATGCATAGTAACAATAGTGCATTCCTTTATAAGATTTTCAAAGTTTTAACTCCAGTGTCAAGACTCCCTTGAGGTGGATCCACATGCAAAACATCCAATTTAGCTTATGGGTTTGATGGATCAAATGGAACACATCTACTATTACTTTCATGAACAGTTACCCAACTGGTGCACTTCTCAACTTGCTATGGGACTTCATGAGATAATGAACCACAAGCTATTGAATCACCAAGTTCACTGCTTGGTTTGTGATTCCATTCACTCTTGTGGTTCAAGCTATTGAATCACCAAGTTCACTGCTTGGTTTGTGATTCCATTCACTCCTGGCTACAACATCATAAATACTTCTTCATGTTTCTGTTGCAAAGATACCCGTTCAATCCTTTCTTTCAGCTGCTTAGTCAAAGATACCCTCTCAGCCAAAACTCAGAAAGCTTCAGTTGTAGGTAGTCTTTGTCAGATCCTAACCTTCTAAATTCCAAACACATCTCATGCCGCCTCCCTATATGAAGATCAATGTACCTTAAATAAGTATTTTCTCTTCTTGGTAAGTATTAAGATCCGTACACAGATCTTGGAGTTTCTGCTACAAGGATTGACATTCATCAAGTCCCATATACACATGCATTCTACCAACAACTGTACACAGATGCACTCTCATACAAATGCAGATTTCACAACTCACACATATACAAAAAATTCACACACACACAAAGCGTCCACACATACAGATGCATCCCAATAGCAGCCACACATACAGATGCATTCCAATAGCAGCCACACATGTATATAAGTGCATGCACACATACATGCATACACATGGACAAAGTACATACATGCATGCATACTCACATACACATACACATGAAATATATTTACACACAGATACCAAAAGCCACACACATAAACACATGCATACTAAAAGATACATGTAAACCCCAAATTTACATTCCGATGGAAGTGGAACCATAAGTTCATGGTAGTCAGCTACAAGACTATATAGCAAATCTGCTCCATTATACACAACATCAACACAATAGTATGACATCCCCACTAATGTCATACTAACATTAAGAACAAGAGAAAGCCAGATAAAGAATGATGAGAAAAGCAAAAAAGTGTAATCAAGCTTGTGGTCGTATTCAGTTACAGTTTACCTTTGAATAAAAAGAACCACAAAGTTTTGGGGCACAGTACCACCTTGCAGCCACATAATCTTAGCATGAGATAAGCAACCCATTGAAAAATTGTAAGTAGATTAAAACATGAAAAATAATCTTGCAACTTTTACCAACCTTGCTGGTCGTCTTCATACTTACAGTCCAAATGATAGCTGAGGATGAATAGTTGAAAGCCACTCTGGCTAGTCCAAAATCACAAGGTTTCAGCTTGCAATCAGAATTGGCCAGAACATTCTTCGGTTTCAGATCCCGATGAAATACATTAGCTGCATATGTCAACAATCAAAACTACCCCATTTTACAAAGGATGTATCTCTGTACAAAGACAATATACATAACAACAAAAGAAAACAATTTCCACCCATTTTAACCATCTACATATCCTACACTGCACGAGTGACTTTACTCAAAATGCATCCCCATGTGTGTGTATGTGCATGTGCATGTGTGCACGCACACACAAGCGTTGTCCCTACTAGTGCAAGTGTATGTGTGTGTTAGAGAGAGAGAGAGAGAGAGTCAGAGACGATGAGAGTATAATGCATTTGAAATGAATACAAAAAATATATTCAAAAGATAAAGTAAAAAACATAACCCAATGAATGAATTTCAAGGCCCGAACGAGTCGATACAGGAAAAATCGGTAGTGCTCCTGTGTCAAATCATCATTCGCTTTGATGAGCTGATGCAGGTCAGCCTCCATAAGTTCAAACACAACATAGATATTCTTGAATTCATGAGGAGAAGGAGGCAATAAGATGTGCTTGATGTCAACAATGTTAGGGTGCTTCAGATACCGAAGCAGCTCGATGTCTCTGAGTACTCATGTTTCATCAACAGGAGTTACCTAGAAACACACACACATATATACATAAGCTCAATATTGTTGTCCTGTCTGTCAGTAATCCCTGCTTCTGCATTTCATCAAAAAGACTGAGAGCAAATGAGTTACATACCTGGTTGGCAAGGTCATCAAATGTCAGGTCTACCAGCATGTCCAATGCCTTGTGGACTGACTGATGATGGTCTCCTTTCCTCTGTAGTTATAACCAAGCTTCTCTAAACCCACTTGATTAATAACACTTTAATCATTGTGGTTACCTGCAAGTTATGGTAGCAGATTGAATTTCTACACCTGTATGTCCATCACTCTTTTGATCTATTTTTTCAATTAAGCTTTCAATTATTCTGATTATGATGATTAATCGGCTGATTGATTTAAATTTTTGTTGCTGCATTACTAAAAGCCAAACTGGTTAGTAATCCCTGCTTCTGCATTTCATCAAAAAGACTGAGAGAAAATGAGTTACATACCTGGTTGGCATAACGTTTATCAATGCTCCAAAAGACACTGCATCTGGACTATCGCGATTTATTTTGACATATGCATACCTAGCACACACACTTGCACATACACACACTTGCACATACACACACGTGCATACATACTTCTACACACATCTATTCTGATCAGAGATAGGTCCCAAATTCCAAGAAGTTCAGTGTGCAAGCCTTCAAATCCTCTAAAAGGATTGTTCAGTGTACACACATATATACACACATATAAGCATGAATGAAAACATAATATATACATGCAAGCATCACATATACATAACACATACATATTACATGCATCACACATGCATCCATATGTACATACACACATACATATTACATGCATCACACATGCATCCATATGTACATACACACATACATACATGCAGGAATACAAGAATACAAACATACATACATGCAAGAATACATGAATACAAACATACACACATACATACATGCATGAATACAAGAATACATGCAAGAATACATGAATACAAACATACACACATGCAAGCATGGCACATGCATGAGTCATACATACATAGATACATAAATAGGCATGAAACATTGAACAATAGGAACCTTTGAATCTCATCATTTCAGATATTAAAAAAAAATTAACAAACAAAAATCGGCAAATATTGAAGTCCTCAATATCTTCAAAACCTGTCAAAACAATAAGAAACATTAGTATAAATTATACTTCACCATAATATTCAAAAAGAAATCAAATAAAAAAGTTACCTTTTTATAATCAGTATCAGTCCATTTGAAAAATATTAGAAGGTTCAACATCCTCCATGTGTTTCCTCTCGCCTGATACTACACATTCACTTCTTCGTTGACATTGACTTTTCCATATGACATAAGCTTCTTCGAAAGGGAAAGTTTCAAGGTCACTCTTAAAAACAAACAATCTAAGACATGTATCCAAGTTTTTATTCAATCTATTTGTCGTTGCATTTCTTATGAAAGTTAAGCTACTCCATAGACGTTCATCTTCAACGGATCCAAGGATCATTGTTAGACACAAATTTGCTACTTTAAAATACTCCGACATAGATTCCTTCAAGAATGGAGATATATCGAGCTTTTTCCATAGCTTTGTCATTGCACCAGAATTTGAAGGATCTTTGACGAAGTCAAATTGCTCCCACATCGTTTGTCCAAATATCCCAGATTGTTTTTTTAAAAGATTTGGATTTATAACTCCTTCTAGAATCCTATCTCCCAAATATGCATTCTTTCCAAAATGATCGGATAATACTTGGACCTTGCTTTTAAAGTCATTTGTTAGTAAGCTCTTGTCTTTTGCATGATTCCAATATAAAGGATGAACTATGGCCATTGCTTCTAAGAGCTCATCTCCAGGAAATCTCTCTCTGATCTCAGAAGTCAATTTATTACATATGGATCTTAACCCTTGTTTTACACTATCCACTAGGATAGAAAAGAACGTTTGATTAACTTTTTTCCTGATGCATACTCCTTGACTTTTTCGTGATACATAAAGAGGAATTTGTTTATCTTTCACAAATATGCACAACCAACCTTTCTTATTGTATTGCAAAAAACTATCTTCTACACCAACTTGTAGCAACGATTCCCACTCGATAAATTCTTGTGAATCAAAACCCGATGTCTCAGAATACAAAGTTTCTAAGCGCATACAAGTCAATTTTCTTGCTACTTGCGTATTCCATTACATAAATATCTCTTGATTGAGAAACTTTTATCAAATTATTCATTTCTCTTAACAATGGTAACATTCCTCCAAGATAGAGAAGAGTTTCCACATCACTTAGCATTTGCAACAAAGTGTGAGCTTTTCCCTTTTGTATTCCTTTACTTAAAGACATAATATTGACCACACCGATGACTGATTTATATTCTTCAAAAAGACGTTCTACAGGTCCAATAAGTGAAATCCATCTGGTGTCAATATTTTTTTTCAATTTTCTTCCTTTACTTATCCCATCAGAGAAGCATTTAAACTCTTTAATACGCTTAGGACTTTTTGAAAAGAAAGCATATGCTTGGTGTACAAGATCTTCAACTTTTTGTACGAAAACAAATTCTGACACAATTTTAAATGCTAGATTTGTACGATGAGACATACAATGTATACCTAAAGCATATGGTGTATAGTTTTGTTGCAATTGAACACACAATCCATTTCTAAGCCCATGCATAACTGAGCATCCATCAACACCAATGCATACTATCTTTTGATTAATATCACTAATTGACATCCCTCCAATATTTGAAATGGAATCTAAAACAAGTTGCACCAACAAATTAGAAGTTGCACTTCCCTTTAGTTGAAAAGCACCAATAAATTTGGCTTTTCTTACATAATTCTCCACAATATATGCATGGATACATACCCAAGAAGTGCAATCCCTTGCTGTCACTTCATCAAGGGAAATAGAAATAAAAGTAGCATTCGATAAACTTATTTTCAAGTTAGATTTGATTACCTCTCCCATTGCTTTTGCAAATTCCCATCCTGAAGATTCTGTCCAATATTGTGTCGGAAAACTTTGAATTCGTAATCCAATGAAATTCAATGGAACTCTCCACTTAGGATAATCAGACATTGGTTTTCCAATGGACAAGATATGTAGCACAATTGAAAATTGCATTAATATGGCTTCATTATCTGATTTGAGCTTTCTCTCAAAAAGATGCATAAAGGATCTTTTATTCTCATTAGTTTGCTCCAAAAGCAATAAATGAGAATTATAGGCATCTACATTCTGTAGATGCCTACATTCATCTTTTGTTTTCCATCTAAGAATGTTTTCCATTTTCCCTTCTACTTCTACTTTCTCATACATTTTACCCACATGTTTTTCAATGGTATCTAATTTCAATTGTAACTTGACTTGATTACCTAATTTCCAACTACATGGTATACAAGTGGCAAATTTTGGTTCTTCTTCACCCTCAATTATCAAAGGCTCAATAAAAGGAAACTTTCTTATCCAATCTATTTTAAAATTCCTTCCTATATCCCATTGACCCTTCCCTCTCTTCATACGTTTAGACAAAGAAGTGTCATTTGAGGTTTTCGACTCTGACACAGAGATGTTAGAGCATACAATCGGGGGTAAAATTGTAGGCTCAAGGGATGAGCTTGCTACACATGAAGACCGCATGACATTCGAGCTTCTAATCCCTCCTTTAAGTGAATAAAAATCAGAAATGGATTTTCTCTTAGGTCTCGAATCCATTACAACCTTTCCTTTTTCCTTTGATTGCATCTTAGCAGTTCCTGGATATATAGAAGACACACACATGAACACACCCATGAGAGAAGCATTTGAAATCTTCCAACACTAATCCTATGTCTTTCTATAGATCCATTTTTATATATACATACAAGCCCTAACTCTACTACACATGCCCTAGACCTACCACATATATAAAATTATTAAACCTATACACATGCCCTACATCTACCACATATATATAGTATATACAAATTATATATATTATATATTTAGTGAGAGAGAGACTATTTGAAGGGAGTTGAGTACATACCTGATGGATGATTATTCCCATCAAAAACACTGACGACATATTGAGAGGACGACGAACTCCCAGCCATTTGAAGCAAGATGATATCGATTGCCACAACAACTGCAAGCTAACATTCCTTCCACCTTGGAGCAGCACTCAAATTATATGATCAATGTCAAAATGTGGCACTAAAATCCTTCCCTGCGGAACAACAATTTCGTCTATAAAATAAGTCTTTCCAAAAAACTTCTCCCTCAGTATACTCCAAAGCAAATGAAAAACAGAACCAAAATTCAGAAATACCCATATAATCTCTCTCTCTCGTTTGTTTTACAAATCTACGTCCAAAGAACAAAATTGAGTCCGCGTAACCAATGCATATGACAGAACACAAGCATGGAAGAGCTCAAGACATCAAATGCTAGAGCATCAGGAAACAATGTCCCTCTTTAAGTGCATGGTTTCATATCAAGACCTTCCAATAAAGCAACAAATGCTACAAACTTACGTGAAATCGTAGGCATCAAAAGCCCATCTCCAATAAGCATAGATGTTCCAATGAGAACCAGCAAAACAAGAAGCCTCTGTGCATATCTTAAACCCTCTAACCAATGTTTTGTTTCGCCGGCTAAGGACTTTTCATCACGCACAGAACTACAGACAAATGAATGGAAGTTTGTGATTGTTCAATACAATCACAAAATGCGATTACAAGAGAAGCCCATGGAAATGTAGTGAACTTTAGAAAGAACCCAACAGTGCTCCACTGTAAATACATTTAGAACCCAACAGTGTTTGGCAGGATTGGGTAGGAAACCTATCATTAGATATGCAACACGTTTGGCAGGATTGGGTAGGAAACTTATTAGTTCTACAAAAAATTTTAAGCAGAATACCCATTGATTACACATAATCCATAAGATCTTCAGTCATTTCTGCAAGCAATAATTAGGTAGGGGACCCCTTAGTTGTCAGCAGAATATTATTGATTACGAAACTAGTGTATTCCCTATGACCATAGAAGTAACCAAGCAAAATAAAAATGAATGTGCCATCCCGCAAAAAAATGACAAAGTTGTCAAATCATCAAATTGTAAGGGAAGTTGCCACTTAAAGACAAGTAGGAAAAACTGGTTGCTATATAAGCCATGCAGTGAACTGTCAGAGAATGATGACTGATAACTTAGCCATTCATTATAAAATCTGCAATAATTTATATAATGATTCATATAGCCATGCTTGAATAAGAGATGAGCTAAATAGTAATAAACTGGTGCAGCTTCAATTGAACTCCAAAATTTCGGCAGCTCAGTGAAGTGTACATCCAAGAGAAGACACTGATGATGAAAGAAGCAAAGGGATCGGGGAATGTAGAACACATACAATCAGCATTGGGAGACCAGAACTAAGAGGCCACCACAAAGTATTTAATGAAAGATAAATGGCACGAGATAACAAAGACTATACTGTGTACATGTACCAAAAACGGCACTCTACTTTCTGCAACTGCTGCTTCTCACATGCACAAAGAAGAAGACATGTAAGACAATGTCACCATAGGATGATGCCTGCTGCCACACTAGTCCCAAGTGAAGATATGGTCTCTTTGACATCCATGTACAAGCTTCCCCTGAGTTCCATGTACAAACTAGCAAACCATACAAACATCTTTGAAAACCCTGTTTGATTATCTTACCTTGTATCATACTCATTGCACTTGACAGCAACTGTTACCCTCGAGACCTCACTATATTTCCTTTGCTAGACATGGTTAGTTAAGGTTAAGATCATCAGACCTGCCAAGAAGAATCCTGACTAGCTACACGTTAACTGCCTCAAATGTCCACAGGAACACATAAAATCCACAAAGCACACTCCATTGAGAAATGTAGTTCGAATAGTCTCCACTTGCAACACCTCGACTTTGAGAATTGAAACTTTCTTACTGCCACATTACATTACTATTGTAAAAAATTAGTAATTCCTATTCGAGGAATTCAATTCGGTAAAAACATCAAATAAGCATGAAACAAGGCAGGACTCACAATTATATAAAATTCCTAGACTCACTAGACAATAAGATAACCACGGTAGAATATAAAATACACAACATTCAGAAGCATGTCTTAATATTCACAATTTGCACCACTGGATTCTTTCCCATTGCTTTTGCAGCACACATGTGAGAATGCTCTGGTCCTCTTTTACGGAAATGGGCTGTAAAAAACAATGTCCCCTGAATGGGTGTTGATTCTGAAAAAACAATGTTGCCTAGCAGGATATCATACAATCTTCCATGAAATGTATGTTGATGAAAGAAAATATCACTTTCAACAGAAATCTCAAATCTCCTTAGTATTTTACCACTTCAATATTGACTATTCACGACCTATTGTCTGTTGCTACATTGCACACGCTGATGAGTAGAATATAGTCACTCTTTTCACACAGGAATCCAAGTGGCCTTTAAGACAAACTGCACAAACGAATGTTTCATGACAATACCATTTTTTAAACTTAATAAGCTGCATGGATGAGAGCAATTGATTTTGTCAGTTGCACAAAACTATAACTTCAAACCAACCTCAACTTATTGATTTTTGCCACATCAGTAAGCTAAACAGACCTGCTTATTTTCATATTAATAATATGTCTACTTCATCTATGAGCCTCCAGGTCACCAGAAAATAACAATCTAATTGAAAACTTCAGGAAAACATTTAGCCATGTATAAAATAACAGAATGCATACATGAAATAGAATTCTCTCTCTCTCTCTCTCTCTCTCTCTCTCTCTCTCTCTCTCTCTCTCTCTCTCTCTCTCTCTCTCTCTCTCTCTCTCTCTCTCTCTCTCTCTCTCTCTCTCTCTCTCTCTCTCTCTCTCTCTCTCTCTCTCTCTCTCTCTCTCTCTCTCTCTCTCTCTCTCTCTCTCTCTCTCTCTCTCTCTCTCTCTCTCTCTCTCTCTCTCTCTCTCTCTCTCTCTCTCTCTCTCTCTCTCTCTCTCTCTCTCTCTCTCTCTCTCGTACCTGGTCAGGTACCTGTAGCCAGAGCGTCCGACTCCTCACACTCTTTCTTGTGCAAACCTTCACTTACGACGATGGCAAGCACCGAATGCTTGATAATCCTGCAGACGACGTCGACAGTGGACAGAGAGCTCACGCGTATAGCACAAAGGGCGAAACTGAAGACTACAGAGAGCTCGCACGTATAGCACAAAAGGCGAAATTGAAGACTACAGAGAGCTCACGCGTATAGCACAAAAGGCGAAATTGAAGACTACAGAGAACTAGGGTTTGTTGAAAATAGGGCTATTTTTAAAAGTTTCCAAATCACTAACTATAGCAAAAATTTAATTAATTTCTCTAAATATTCGCCATTGGGCTAATATTCGCCCCTAATTATTTCACTGATGTCTGTATGTATGTATGTATGTATGTATGTATGTATGTATGTGTTAGCCCACAATTTGGTTGGTTTTGATGCACTAATGTGGTTCTATTTGGCAAGAAAATACATTTGATTTCAGGTACTTGCAGAGTTAATCAACGGGATGAAAGGTATTTGCAAACTACATGGCTACATCTTGCTCAAAGGGGAATGCCCTTGGTGTTTGGAGTTCCGATTATGGAAAATATAAGCATGTTTAGGATGCAATCACATGTGTTGAGCAGATGCAGGTTGAAGGGTTTTCTTCAACCGATGTCACTCTTGTCAACTTGCTTGATGCTTGTAGTAATATTGAAGATGTCAAAAGGGGTAAAAAATTACATGCCGAGATTATTCATAGAAACTTGTTGAAAGACAATAGTGCTATTGGCAGTGCAGTGATTGACATGTATGCCAAATGTGGCTTAGTTGATAAAGCAAAGGAGGTCTTTGATAAGCTATCAGCAAGAAATGTTATATTATGGACCACATTGATTGTTGGGTATGTCCAATAAGAGTTTGCCAAAGATGCATTGGACTGCCTTGAGAAAATGGTGTTGGAGGGAATCAGTCCAAATAATGTCACTTATGCTTGCAGCTTGAAAGCATGTACCATACTTGGAGCTACATGTAAGGGTGGGGAACTACATGCTCAAGCTGCGAGAAGCAGTCTATTCAAACAAGACACTACTTTACAAAGAACGCTAGTTGAGATGTATGCTAAGTCTGGGCTACTTTCAAAAGCTCATGAAGTGTTTAACACCTTTTCAGCTCGAGATTTATCCTCTTGGAATACATTGATGGCAGGTTATGCGCACTTGGGAGACAGTGCTAATGTGTTATAGATCTTTGAGAAATTGAAAAGGGATGGTCTACAGCCAGATTTATCAAGCTTCAGCCATCTCCTCAATGTATGCAGTATCACGGGGATGCTGCATTCAGCCCATATGTTCCTGCATTCCATGGACGATGATTATAGTATGACTCCGACTATTGAACACTATACTGCTATTATTGATCTTTATGGTAGACTAGGCTATGTGGATATGGCTAGGTTTCTGGTAAAACAGCTGCCTGATAAGGCAGTATGGCACACCCTATTAGATGCTTGCCATAGGTGGGGGGGTCTTCTTTTGGATGCGGGCGTTCTGCCCTCCCCTTACGACGCGGTTCAAGGATTTTTTGAAGCACGTCGACACAGACGGTGCTCTCTTGGTGGATGATTGCCCCTCTCTATCCTGTTCCAAAGGCCACCATTAACTCTGATTCAACCTGCATGTAGCGATCTGGCTGAACGTACACGCAGACGTCCGGCTCAATGCGTACTTAGAGGTTGTTTTATGAATGTCCTATCAAGGAGGGGTAGATAATACATTATCTGCAATGAATGCAACACCTCCTCGTTCTGTTTCACCGATTGTGCTTCACTTCATGAACGCATCTTCGTCATCTTGGCAGCTCACCTTGATTTACTCTTGAGGACTCACGCGGAACTTTGGGGGTTTCTGCATTTCTCATAGCCATGGAGATGAGAGATCGTCAATCAACTCTGTTTTCGATAAGCCAGTCATCATCTTCTGTGCTTGATGCCATCATTGATGTATTTGCAAACATGGCTCCATTCTGGGTGGCTGTCCTTCTTGATCTCTTCGTGGGATGGATATGGAAACCACAGTGGTTTATCCGGTAACACAGGAAATGGCTTTATTGAAAACTATAATGGGCTTCGCCAGCGTGGAGCTTTATGACAAGATTCCCACCAAGAGACTGTTGTGAAAGCTTTGGACAATCTCTTGCAACAACTTCCAGAGTACAACAATAGTATGAAGCTTTACCATGTAAGTAGAAAATCTGAAATTCCATGTAGAAAATTACTGTGCAGTGCTTTCTCTCTGCTTTGTTCAAGGTGATGGCTGTGATTCTGCCATAAAATTTAAAGATTCTTAAAATTCTCAGCAGATTGTCTGTCATTACTTGACCCTGTTTGCTTGGGTAACCAACTTCTGAGATTTGTGTAGAACATGACGAAAAAGAACTAAATGCATCTATGTTGAGGAAATACAAATTGATTGCGAACCAGCTCCATTGAAAGGCCAATCAAAATTCTAGCTCATTCACATGATAAAAAGCTAATCTGTGATGATTTTGGATCTTGGTAACTATTAATTTATTTCGAATCACAATAGTGCTTACAATTATGTCCCTTCCAAAGTGATCAAGCCATTCACAAATTAAATTCAGGTCAGCAGTACAAGCATAATATAGATGACAGCAAATAAGTTTGGCCCTTAACACATAGTTGCATCTCAGTCTTTGGATGAACTTGTCAACTAGGGAAGATGAAAGAAAGGAGTCTGTTATCTGTTACTCAGGATTTCTTCAGGGATGGAAATAAATTGTTGGATTTTGCTTTACTTCCATTGCTTGTTGATGCTAATGCTGGTCTCCTGTGATTCTTCTTGGTATAACATGAAGCATGTAAGATGAGGAGCCTTTTTGAAAATTTGGCTTAACATAATCACTTGTAAGCTGCCAAGTCAATTATCTGCTTCAACAAACACAGCTGAGGGAACGGGAAGCATCAAGGCATCAGCTACGACAAAAATTTCTACAGGAAGGAGCAGAGCAAGCAGCAAAAAAAACAGATAGAAAGGAAACTTGCTGAAGGACAGAAGACTTTTGCAAACATAGTTCTTAGGTGGTTCAAAAGTTTGAAGGATCGTCTTCTCTTATACGAGTCTGAGAATGAACAACATTGGCAATGGCGTGTTTATGGACCTGCAGCAATTCAGTGGTTGACGGGCAACAGCTAAGACAACACAACCATTTCAGTACAGGATTCCCTTCTTGTTGAGAGCGTATGTGTGTGTATGTGAGATAAGGAAAGCGAAAGAGAGAGAGAGAGAGAGAGACAGATAGAGAGAAAGAGAAGGGAAGAGGGAAGAGACGGTGTGAAATAAGAGAAGAAAGGGAGTGTGAACATGAGGAAAGTGGGCTAGTGCATGAGCGAGGAAATTCAGCTCTTGCGAGATAATTGTGGGCTCTAGGTAATCCAATTGGACCGATTCCGAGGGATTTGAACAAAATAAAGCCTCATATAATCACTTTTTCCTTGGGCGTTAGGAACTAAACATTTTGGTGTGTCTGCCGGGAAGCATATGAGCTAGTGCATAGACAAAGGAAGGACTCCTCAAGAGATAATTATGGGCTCTAGGTGATCCAATTGGACCGATTGCAAGGGGTGTGAGCAAAATAAAGGCTTTCACAATCATTTGTTTTGTGGGCTCAAGAACTATACATTTTGGTGCGTTTGCCGGGAACACATGAGCTAGTGCATAGCCATAAGAAGAATCCATTTTGAGATAATTATGGGCTCTAGGTGATCCAATTGGACCGATTGCGAGGGGTTTGAACAAAATAAAGTCTCGTATAACCACTTTTCCCTTGGGCTCAAGACCCATTCATTTTGGTGCGTTTGCCGGGAATTGGCTTAGCACATCTCATAGAGAGTGCTAGGAGTTCGCTTGGTGCCCCAATCATGTGGCACAGCCAATTCGATCCCAAATTTGCTCTGACCTTCATTAAAGAAATGGCCCAACAAAGGCAAGCCTGTGGTTTTGAGGAGAATGCCAACATGAGGCAAATGAATTCTGGATGAAATAGGAGATGCATATATTATCATTCGACCATGAGAGATCATGCGAACCGAGGGTGGCGATTTGGCCCGATATCAAATTATGTGAGATGCTGGTGTTGCGAGCAGATTGGGCATATAGCCAAATATTGCCCTCGTGTATGCACCCCGTTGGATTTTGTCCCCACATGTGCGGACTGCGGGAAAAAGAGACTATGCGAGCACGTGTGTGGCTCAAAAGAGATGACTGACACAAAGGTTGCAACGAATCAAGCTGATAGGTGTTTATCCTCCTTGTATGTGGAAGTTGACAAAGGTGGAGTTACTTCGTCGACGGAGACTGCGAGAGCAAGTGGAAGCAAGGACACTCGATCTCATGATCGAGACTTGGTAGAACTTGTGAAGAGCTTGGAATGTCAAGTCAATTGGTTGCATGTGGAGCGAGATAACGAGAGGATCAAAATAGCGAAATTAGAGGAAAATCAAGAGAAAATGGCCGAGGTCCTAGGAACTTGGGAAAAGCAAGTACGAATGTTGAAAAATGAAAACAAGGAGTGGAAAAGAGTAAACAAAAGCTGGAGGCAAGATCTTGTGAAGCCCGAGAGTGAAAACGTGGTCTGGGACTTGAGATCCGGCTTGATGGTAGCCGACTGCTTTGGAGTTGCGATCGAAGAAGAACTCTCAAGAGACGAGGATGACCTAATGAGGAGAGTCGAAGGAATGGAGCATGAAATCGAGAAGGTACAAAGCATAATCCGTCGATACAGTGATCAAGCGGGTAAGGCATGTGACGAGTTCCACCTCGAGTTAGAAAGAATGAAAAGTGCCCAAGCAGAGAGCCATGAGAAAGTGAGACGGGTAGAAAAAGAGAATGCAAAGCTGAGTAGCAAGCTCGGTAGGTGGATGAATCAGAAAGACGATGAGACCCGAGAATGAGTAGAAGATCCGAAAGTAGGTAGAATAGAGGAAGAGCTAAAAGTGATGTTGGACCAGTTAGAAGCGATAGGCATGGAGTTAGAAAAGGCGAAGGAGTTGTCGAAAAAAGTGGATGATCTAGAAGTAGAAAATATGAGTAGGATTTGGGAGGAGAGGTCGATTCGAGAAGAGGTTGAAAAGTTGTCTGGCCAAGTCGGGAGGAGTGAGGAGGTTCCTTTGGAAATAGAAAGAAAGATGAGCCATTTAGAAGAGGAGAAGAAGAAAATGTGGGTTCGGTTCCATCAAGTGGATGATGAGATTTTTCGACTCCAAGGCAGTGATGAGCGAAAAGAAGAAGGGATGAGGGACTTAGCAGTGAAGCTTGAGACATTGAGGAGTGTAGTAATCAATGGTGGCCTTCCAGACCGTATCGCCTGGCTAGAGGACAATATCAGCAAGCTGTCGAATCATGTGGAATCTCTGCGAGGCAGAGGATGGAGATGAAAAAGAAAAAGATGATATGATGGATGCCGGTTAGGACGGCTTGAGTTTGATTAGGGTTTGCTTTGCGGATTGCGAGTCAAAGATGTGAGGACGGGTGGACCAAGTGTGTTATACACTTAGGAACTAAAGTGACACTTTTTGAGGTTTCAGGTCGACAAGGTGGTTAGTATGTGCGGGTTTCGAGAGGAAAAGTTGACCATGGCATTAGTGGCTGGATTTTGGCTTGATTAGCAGCAGAGAGAAGATATGTCTCATCGGGATGTCCATGGGGGGATATATGTATGTGTGTCGTGATTGGGATGGTTGGGAAAAGATCCTTTCTTTTGTCTCCTAATTCTCGAGATGCGGGAATGAAAAGAAAATAAGAAAAATATATGTTTGTGTATGTGTGAGTGTGGCTACGCGCCTATGTGGGCCAATAGGTGGGTGGACCCACTTTGGCCGGGTGTTCAAAGCCACGAACCGACGTCGGTTTCGCATAGGGCTAGCCGTCGGTGTGTCACGCGCTGCGTTGGGTTGGTAGATGGGTGGAACAAACTCGATCGGGTGGTCGAGTCCACGAGTCGCATCCAGCTTCAGCGTAGGCCGGCAAGTGTGAGTAAATATGAAAAAAAAATGATGAAAAAAAAAAAGAAAAAATGTGGAAAAAATGAATGAGAAGAATTCCTCGCTCGAGGGGGGACATAAGAGAGGTGAGAGAGCATGACGCTCGGATGGGAATATATGTGTTTGTGTTGTGGGGATTTGGGTTATGTGTGGACTCCTGATGAAACATGTCAAATTGAAGCTTAAGCTCGGCTAGGGTTTTGGTTGCGATGTGTCTATGGAAAGCTTGGACTTGAGGAATCCAATCGTGCTAGTTGCATTGTTTGTCTGCAAACCTTCCGGAAGTGTTCAGTTTGGCTCTTAGGTGGTATGACAACTTGAGAAGTCCTTTCGCGTTGATGATGAGTGGTCCTTATCGTGTATCCATCAAGTTAGAGTGGTGTGGTGGTGTCCTAGCATCTGATCTAGTTGACGAGCAAGAAAAACAGAGAGATAGACAGGAAGGCAAGCAGGTAGTGGAAACCCTAGGTAGAAGGGGAATGAACAATCGGCGAGAGAACCCAGCTAGAAACGAAAAATGGAAGTGGGGAATGGTTTTGATTATATATGGTGTGTGTGGGAAATGTGTTGAGTATGCATGTGGAACAAAGATTCGTGATGTGTTGAACGAACAATCTAGAAGAGTGACGAGAGGGAATGTGGATGGGCTTTTTGCTTGCATGTATGTTGTTCATGACGAGAATGCATGTGTGACGCGGATCATGATGTGTGTGCTGAGTATATATGTGTGATGTGGATCAAGGATATGATTGTCTTTTCATTTTGGTTGTACATATTGTGATTTGATGAAGAAAGGTCCTAATGTTTTAATGAAGTTTGCAGACAGGTGGACATGTCAATGAAGATGCGAGAAGATGGACAAAGATGGTAAGTGAAATGATTGGATTTTGGTACTGACAAATGATTGTATGAGTATGATTTCAGGTGCTACATTGACGAAGAAGAGTATGGTCATGTAAGGTGTTGGCATACAAAGCAATAAAGGAGTCATGCACAATACGGCAACAAGGCCAGATCATTTTTTCCCATAGATTATGTACAACCCAAGTGATTTTAATCACTACACAAACATTGTAAATCCCGTTTTTGGTAGATTAGACTCCATTTTGTGCAAGCCGAGGAGTCCTCGAGCTTGAGGAGTATTAGAAGTACCATCGTACCAAATTTCATAATTTTTAGACTTCGTTTGAGCCCTCAAATAAGCCCTGGAACCTAATTTTTAACTAGGCCGGACACTAGGTCTGGACAGGGCCAAAAGCTAGTCAAAAACTATAAAAAGAGCTAGAGAGCTCATTTTTGAGGTTAGATTGTAATTGAAACGAACTTGTAAGAGCTTGTGAAAGTAATCTAAAGCACTCCATTGATTCTCTCTCTTTGTCTTGCCGTGTGTGCGCGCGTGTGCGTATGTGTGTGCATGCTTGTATGCTTCTCACTCACGCACTTGTGCCGCCACTTGCTCGAGGTCTTCATACCATCCTCACGTCTTCCCGGATTGACATTAAAGGAGGTGCTACTCATCACTGAGCTACACCAAATTTTGGCGCCGTTGCCGGGGATCGAGCTTTGAGGACGAGCGTGTGATGGTAAGACGTAGAGTTGACGCGTTGGAGTTGTAGGTATTTTCTTCACTCTCATCGATTTTCTTTTACTTTCTTCACCATCATCATCATCACCATCTCCCACGTCCATCTCCATCATCGCGAAAATTTTAGTTTTTTGACTATATCCCCACCTCCACCTCATTTCCCTCATTTCACTTGTGAGAGAGAGCGAGAGAGCGAACTTGCATGTGCTGTTTTTGCATGTTTTCTGAGCTATTTTGCAGGTTTTTTGCTGTACCATCATCCCCAGCAGTGTGCGCAGGTACGACAGGCTCTGCACAGGTCCCGGGACGACAGCCTCTGTCTATCGCGACAGACAGAAAATCTTAACATTTTGTGAATGCATGTTTATCATTGTAACCTACACCTTGAGGGCACTCTAGATCACTAGAAGTTTTTCAAAAATTTGCATTTTTTCAGTCTATCGCGACAGACACTGTCTATCGCGACAGATACCGTCTATCGCGACAGACACCGTCTATCGCGACAGACCGAATTTCACGACAGACAGCGTCTATCGCGACAGACACCGTCTATCGCGACAGACAGAAATCCGCGACAGATACCGTCTATCGCGACAGACACCGTCTATCGCGACAGACACCGTCTATCGCGACAGACCGAATTTCACGACAGACAGTGTCTATCGCGACAGACACCGTCTATCGCGATAGACCGAATTTCGCGACAGACACCGTCTATCGCGACAGACAGAAATCCGCGACAGATACCGTCTATCGCGACAGACACCGTCTATCGCGACAGACCGCGACAGATACCGTCTATCGCGACAGACACCGTCTATCGCGACAGACCGAATTTCACGACAGACAGTGTCTATCGCGACAGACACCGTCTATCGCGACAGACAGAAATCCACGACAGACACCGTCTATCGCGACAGACAGAAATCCGCGACAGATACCGTCTATCGCGACAGACACCGTCTATCGCGACAGACCGAATTTCACGACAGACAGCGTCTATCGCGACAGACACCGTCTATCGCGACAGACAGAAATCCGCGACAGACACCGTCTATCGCGACAGACCGAATTTCGCGACAGACACCGTCTATCGCGACAGACAGAAATCCACGATAGACACTGTCTATCGCGACAGACACCGTCTATCGCGACAGACAGCCCCCACGATAGATTGTGTCTATCGCGACAGACACCGTCTATCGCGATAGACAGGCATTTTCGGCAAAAAATTAAGGAGTGAATTTTTGGAAATTTAGGCAAAATTTTGGGCATATTTGCACTTTCATGTACTCATCTACTTACGAAGGCCTTAGAAAATGCATTAAAACCCCCGAAAGGTTCTGTTTGTCTAGTTAACCCCCTAAACCCTGAACGGTCATAACTTTTTCATACGAAATCCATTTTCTGAGCTCTAGGGCTTGTCGGAAAGCTCGTGACATATACTACACGCCCTCAACTGTTTTTTATAAGAATAACGCGTTGATTTTCAGATAGGATATTTGGAAGTTGACACACTGAGGGGTAGGAACACCAAGGGAGCTCTAGAGTAAATTTCTAACAATGCAAAAGGGGGAACAAGGGTCATTAAAAAAGTGTCTGAAATAAATTGTCTGTCAATTGAAAGATCTACTTGGAGCTAATCTTGGGATTTATGCAGGCCTATTGAGAAGCGACTGAGAGTATCCAAGCAACGGTGTGGCACACGCTTGAGAATCAACTTCTCGAGCACTAAAGAGCAAGGTTCGGCAAGAAAGGTCGGAATATTCTCAACTCCTCTTCGTCAATTCCTAGCTTAGGCTAAGAGCGATTAGAAGTAGGAGCAAGTCAGGGCGACGATAGGCCACTATCAAGCTGAAGACTACTTAAAAACTCAAGTTCAAGCTAAAAACTTAATCTCTGTACTGTCGACAACATAAAGGAAAGAACCTAACGTGGAACGATAAACCTGAAAGTACGGAGAACATTCAAGTATTCCTGACGACGTAATAACAGATAAGACTTTAAACACGAGGAATAACTAAAAAGAATCAAGTGACTGGTACCAATTGAGCGGCAACGAGGTTGTACTCTGGAAAAAATTTGGGGCTAATCAGATAGGCATATGAACCTTAGATCAGGACGACACCTAGTAAGAGAGAGACAAAGCCTTAGATCTTCAGAGGCTAGTGTCAACCACACTGCTAGGTCCTGGGCCCAGCAGTTGAGTCACCACTCTCATTACCCTAGCTCGGATACCAGTGAATCAGGGATGTCTCAAGGCATGGATAGACCTACGGGAAGTTCAGGTATGCCTTACTTGTACAGGGTGGAAGGCCCTTACAAAACACAGTTGGAATACCTTAGGACCAACCGATTAGGTGCGAGCATCTATGAGGACGGCCTAGGAAGATCTGTGGTCCAGATTAAAAACCCTGACCAATCCATAGGACTAGAGCACCCAGCTGTCAAGTTTGAAAACGGTGCATACCTGGACAAGGAAGGAACCATATACGTAGTCACCAGTCATCCAGATAGGACAGATGAATTTGGAAATGTAATTTCAGAAGCGGACTTAGGTGACTTGGAACAAGGAAACATGGGAGTGGAACCTAGAACCCCTCGAGGTAAATCAGTTCTCACTAGGATTATCACGCCTGAATGGGTCCCCCAAGACAACAAGAGCATAGAGTTGCTCCTCAATCGAGAAACTGATGAAGCCTTTTGGAGGTATAAGTCTAATCAGCCAACAGACATAGGAAATATCATGATCTATGAGTTTAAGGATCCGGACAGCCCAGGTAGAGTGACTTACTTAGATCATGCTTCAGAACGGATCTTTGGGGTGACAGAAAATGATAGACATGCCTACACTTGGAAGGGCGAATTTATTTTCCCCCAACCTAGATCAAATGTATCCTATGGTCACCCTGGGGCTGGAACTTCCCAAGCTCATGGTACGCAAAGAGACAGAAGTAGAGATAGACCGGAAGTAAGTTTTGCCAACCCAGTGGGCAGAGAAAGAACGAGAACCGAGACGAATAGGGTAGAACCCGAGATGCATAGAGCCCACAGGAACCAAAGAAATGTAGATGGATTCCCTCTGCCGAGACCTAGGGAGCACACAAGAACTTTGAGACCCACCCAGCTAGTTAAGTCCATGAAGAATTACTTTGACGGCACAGGAGATCCCTATGATCATGTGGCGGAGTTCAAGCAAGTCTTGAGAGCTGAACAAGTGGAGGATCTGTTCACGCAGTACAATGCCTTCGGTCTAACCCTCAGGAACACAGCACTTACGTGGTTTCAGCCATTAGATGAACGCCAGTTCAGGAGCATAGATCAACTCCTAGAGGCATTCATTATAGAGTTCTCTAAGAGCGGCATAAGACACAACACCTCCTCACTGATTCACAGCTTCAAGCAAACCCCTCAAGAGACTGTGAGACTTGCAGGAAGAAGATTTAGACAATATCTTGAAAGGTGCCCTATTTCGGAGCTACCCACATCTGCTAAACAAGTAGCCTTATTTCTTGACGGATTGTTGAGCCCAAAATTGAGATCCTATGTGTATCTGAAAGACCCTAGGACTATAGAAGAATGTGTACGTATGTGCATTGACATTGAAGATAACCTAGGAGAAGAGCTAGAGTTGTCCAAAATTTACAAAGATTCAGATAGTGCATCTAGTCAATCTTCCACACAAGCCACATCAATTGAAGAACTTGCCGAAAAAGTAGCTCAGAAACTAGGTGTAACTAGCAAACAAATCCCAAGGTTTGCCCCTGTGAAAAGGTGCTATACATGCGGTGGTGACCATATGGCGAACGTCTGTCCCATTATGGCTCAACCCCAAGTAAACCCTAGTAGCCAGTACTGCACCATAGAACGGAGATACACCAATCACACCGCACAAGACTGCCCATACAACAAGCAGGCAGTTAGGCAACCCTATCCGCAACCCTACCAACAAGGCAGATACCAGAACCAAAATCCACCACCACAATATGCTAGACCCCAACAAACCTACCAACCACAGTATCAGGCCCAACAAAGGCCTCAGCCTGTGCTAGCACAACAACCCCCTGCCCCAGCTAATGTGATTCCGGTAAAGTATACGGCTGCAGAAGAGAACCTGAATAGAGCTATAGTCCCTGTAACATCCTTGATCTCTGAAAATGACCCAAGTGACCATAGCTTTGATTCTACCCATGTGGATAGCCCCCAGGCTTACTACATGCAGTCCCCAGAACATGGAGAGTCCTACTATGGTGAAGAGTCGAACGAACCTAGTTGGGAGTCAGATTACACGAACATCATGTATACAAACCCCAACCCTAGACCTCAACCTAGGCAAGTACGACCACCATTTCCTAGAGGACCGTGCTACAGATGCCAAGGTGATCACCTCATTCGTGATTGTCCCTTACCTCCGCCTACACAAACTCAGTCCGTGACTATCCAAGGCTTTTGCCAAGACTGCGGAAAAGAGCATCTCTTACGAGATTGCCCTAAGAACCCCAATAGCATGCCAAAAATCACCCCTATCAACGTTGTTGGGTTAGTGGTAGACTCCTAAGGAAGTGTCACTTCCACTGCACCAGTACAGGTAGTCACTAGGGCTCAGGCATTGCAGCAAAACCAAGGGGTAGGCCAGGAAAAGAGCCTAGATGCTAGCGATACTGAGAGCCAAAATAAAAAGAGAACAAGAGCTTGGAAAGATAGCCGCGAACGCATGAAAAGGCAATGGGCAAAGAAGATGAGTGAACTTGAGGAAAGTTTACGAGAAACCAAGGCTAAAATCATAGAGATCACGTCTCAACCGCACTCTCACACATTCCCGCCGCTACCAACCCCATCACCCTCCATCCCTTCACCCTCTAAGACAGCCCACGCAACCCACCCACCACCCCAAACAGGATCAGTGTTAGCTGATCCCACTCCCGAAGACATAGACATGATGCTTAAGGCATATCAGGCCAGAATCCAAGAAGGGCCAAACGTCACGGATCATGACAAGTGCTATCCTAGAGCTGACCTAGAGATAGAAAGAACCAAACTATGCGCGAAAATGGTCGCATTGGCTCAGACTATGTTTGAAGCCAGTCGCCTTTTCAATTACTCAGGCTCAGCCAAAACGCAATTACACTTGGATGGATTCCTAGAGAAGTTAGAGAGGATAATTGCAAGATCTGACAAGGAAGAAAAAAATCAAGACCAAGAAAAAGCAAGCAAAAACAGGAATCAGTCCCAATCAGAAGTGTATGTGGCCAATGCCCCTAAACCGGACAACTTCCCCTCCGTAGAAAGAATAGAGAGGCCAATAGCACAGCCAGAAAAGGAATCTACCCCTCAAAGAAAGGGAAGGGCAAGAGAACGGGTAAGCCAGCCTCTTCAGGAAGCCCGTGGGCCTCCTCAAGAAGCTTATATTCCCCCCCAAAAGGCAGATGAGCCCCCCTCGAAAGCTCAAGTACCTCCACAGGTTGCCTACATTCCTTCTCAGGGAATGTGTGAGCCTGTTCGGAAAAGTAATAGAATAAGTAATCCTCCCCAAGAAGCTTGTGCTCCAGCCATTTGCGAGAACGAGGAGAGAGTCAACAATAGAATCAGCCCTCCTTCACAGGTTGCTTATGCGCCCAATTCTACGGAGCCAGACACTTCTTCTTCTATGAATCGGTTTGCACCAGACTTCCTACGAGAGATTCAAGAAGACAAATGGGATAACGAAAGCGAGGTCGCCCCTCCTTTTGAACTTGTGGACGATGCACACGACCAATTCCCACAAGACATCCCATCTATTTACGGGGAGCATGAGAGTGTTCAGTCTCACGAGAGATTAGACTTTGAGTCTAATTCCATACAAGAGCTACCCCACTTCACAGGCCCATGGGAAGCAAAGTCCACATGTATGAGAGCACCCACAGTCATGGTAAGGAACGACGACTCAGTCATTCCTAGGAACACAGAGGTAGTGAAGAACACTAATGTGCAGTGTAATCTCAGGTTAGAAGAGCTACTCAAGGTTAGACCTGAATTATGGAAACATGTAGCCAAACAAGTACCAGAGATAGCAAAACCTCGTTCCCAGGTAGGATCCCATAGGACAGTGCCAGAAATTCCCTTGGATAAGATCGGGGATATGTGTGAAGGTGAAGAAGGGAACACCTATCTTCCCATCACCTACCAGGACTACACCACGAAGGCAATTTTGGACTCAGGTGCAGGAGTTGCAATTGCCACTACCTCCTTATGGAAGCGTTGGGGCAAGCCAGCACTCAGGCCAACGAGAATGAAATTGCAAATGGCAGATGGTCACATAGAGAGACCCCTAGGATTGCTAGAAGGAATAACTCTCACCACTTGTGGTGTCGAGTTTGAACATACCTTTGCCATATGTGACTTCAGCAAAAATCATGCCTATGAGATGATTTTGGGAAGACCATTCATGCGACAGTTGCAAGTGGTACAGGATTGGGGGACCAATTCTTTGTACCTGCAGCACTTAGGTGTTACAACCAAAGTCAATCTCAAGGATTATTCTCATAGAGATGTCCCTCCTATCCAGTGGAATCCCATCCATAGAGCTAAAGATGACACAGAATCGGTGCATTCCATAGGGTCTGGATCCTCATGGATGCATGAAGACACCCACTTATGGATGTGCAAGGTAGCAGTAGAAGAAGAGAAGAGAGAGAAAGCCAGAGAGGTAGGTGCGAAAGAAACCCATAGATCAATCCAAGACCCAGCCTATGCACCTGTAGTTTTTCCAGACGAAGAATTTGAACCTCACGGTTGGGCAGAAATCTTA
The DNA here is from genome assembly GCA_020310875.1 of Ceratopteris richardii. Classification (NCBI taxonomy): domain Eukaryota; kingdom Viridiplantae; phylum Streptophyta; class Polypodiopsida; order Polypodiales; family Pteridaceae; genus Ceratopteris; species Ceratopteris richardii. Next base: position 113,107,860 of record CM035419.1, on the reverse strand, counting down.
GCAACAATGGACGTAGCCATCAACGAAGAACAATGGACACCTCACTGTGATGAGGATGGCTATGATATTTCAGTCTTCTCCATAGAGCCAATCATGGGAGAGGCAGTTCTAGAAGAATGCGAACCTAGCCCTGATGCATTTGAGGATGCAAGTGACTCCGATCTAGAGTCAATCATTATGGACCCACCATTTGCATCAGATGAAGAATACTTCCATGAGGTAGAATTTCAAACCCAGAGGCATGGAGAGCTGACAAATGACGTAAGATTAGCAACACATGTGACCCCTAAGGAAGAAGGAAAGAAACGAAAGAAGAGAGAAGCCTTACCAGAAGAGGAAGAATCTTTGTTTGAGGTCCCAGAAAATTTTAAGAAGTATGAGATAGATGACAGGAGAGTCATGATTAGAATGCCCAAACGAGAGGCACAATCAGGAGAGGCCTATGATAACAAAGAAACTACCAAGAAAATCGTAGTGGCCCTAGAAGAAGGAGAGGAGAGATGCACGTATATAGGCCATGACCTGACAGAAGAAGAAGAGCACGAATTGATTGCCTTGCTAAGAGAATACAGAGATGTATTCGCTTGGAGTTACAAGGATTTGAAAGGGGTTGACCCGGACATATGCTCGCACACCATCCCCATGACCTCAGATGCCAAACCCTCTAAGCAAAAGCCTTATACGTATAATGATAATTACGCTGCTAAGATCAAGGAGGAGATAGATAGACTGGTCGAAGCTGGATTTATCTATGAAATTGAGCACACTGAATGGGTATCCCCCATCGTAGTGGTGCCCAAGAAGAATGGCAAGCTGCGTGTGTGCATTAACTTGAAAAAGGTTAATGCCGCCACAATTCGAGATAACTATCCGCTTCCCATAACAGAGCATCTCTTAGAAAGAGTGGCAGGCAAGGAAGTGTACAGCTTCCTTGATGGATTTTCGGGCTACAATCAAGTAGCCATAGCTCCAGAGGATCAGCATAAGACAGCCTTTGCCACAGAATGGGGCATTTTTGCTTTTAGAGTAATGCCATTTGGGCTTACCAATGCACCAGCCACCTTCCAGAGGCTGATGTGCCATGTGTTTAAGGAGTTCCTGAGGAAGAGTTTAGAAGTCTACGTTGACGATCTCTGTGCTCATTCCAATGTTAGACAAACCCATATTCCTGAACTCAAACAAATCTTTGACAAATGTAGAGAATATCAAGTCTGCCTGAACCCAGAAAAGTGCGTTTTTATGGTCAGGCAAGGCAAGATTCTAGGACACATAGTGTCAAAGAATGGCATATCTACCGACGAAGAAAAAGTGAGAGCCATAGCAGAGCTACCTAGGCCAAAGAATGTCAAGGAAGTACAAGCTTTCATGGGGCACTGTGGTTATTACCGACGATTTATACACATGTATGCTGTCATTGCAAAGCCCATGTACGGACTTCTGACAAACTTTGAGTGGACGGATGAATGTGAGAATTCCTTCCAAGAGCTTAAACGAAGATTATGTTCAGCACCAATCTTGAACACACCAGATTGGAATAAGCCATTCCATGTTCACGTGGATGCATCCAATTACGCTATTGGATGTGTACTTGCACAACCTACTGGTGAAGGTAATATGGATCTTCCAATTGCCTATGCCAGTAGACAATTGAATGCGGCTGAACGGAATTACACCACTACAGAGCGAGAAGGGTTAGGCATGGTATATGCAGTTAAGAAATTTAGACACTATTTGCTTGCAAATAAGTTTAAATTTTTTACTGATCATCAGGCATTGTTATATCTCGTAAACAAGCCATGCAATACAGGAAGATTAGTGAGATGGTTTCTCTTGCTAATGGAATATGATTTTGAAGTTGTGGTAAGAAAAGGTAGGACTCACTTGAGAGCAGATCATCTCTCTAGGCTCACATCGGGAGAAGCCCCACAAGGAGTGTCAGATGACCTTCCTGATGCTTACTTGTTTAATTTGGAAGTTATACCGCAATGGGCCAAGCCAATAGTACCAGTATTGACATACGGGCCTAATCATCCAGTGGTGAACACACGGAATAGAGAGATCGTAAAAGCCCAAAAGTACCATATCATGGCAGGAAGCATGTACAAGCACACAGATCAAGGGATCTTGGCTTGTTGCATAGAAGAGGATGAGTACGCTAAATGGTTGCAATTAGCACATGTAGGTGCGTTAGAGCAACACCATTCAAAGCAAAGAACTTTGCAGACTCTAAAGAGATTCGGAGTGCATTGGCCAACTATGGAAGCTGATGTCCAAAAGTTGTGCAAGGAATGCCCAATCTGTTGCACTAAACCACCAGTGGAACATGCCACTCTTTATCAAGTATCCATGGTGCCAGATTGGAGTGAACCTCTAGTATCATTCTTGAGAACAAACACATTCCCTCCAGACATGACTCTAGCTAGGAAAAGGAGTTTAGAACAAGAAGCCCAGGATTACTCACTCATCGGTAATAATCTATATAAGCGCGGTAAAGATGGTTACCTGAGACTATGTGTCCACGAAAGTGAATATCTGAAGATCTTGGAAACTGCTCACCAAGGTGTAGCAGGAGGACACTTTGGACCAGATCGGGTAATCAAGGCGATACTATTTGCGGGCTTCTGGTGGCCTACCCTTCACATGGATGCACATACCTATGTGAAACGGTGTGATGTCTGTCAAAGGACTCAGTATCCTATACGCAAAGATGAGATGCCACTGAAACCTATGATGGGTGGACGTGCATTCTCTAAGTGGGGAATAGACTTCGTAGGTCCTATTAATCCCCCAGCTAAGGGTTCTCATGCGGAATACATCATTGTGGCAACAGATTATCTCACCAAGTGGGTAGAGGTAAAAGCTACAACCAAGAACGATGCTCAAACAACTGCCAAATTCTTGTTTGAGAATGTATTCACGAGATATGGACTACCTATAGAGCTTGTAAGTGATAGAGGCACTCACTTCTTGAATGAAGTTATTGAAAATCTACTCCAAGAATTTTTGGTAATACACAAGAAGTCTGCCCCATATCACCCTCAAGCTAATGGTCAAGCTGAGAGCACTAATAAGATTTTATGCAATGTACTGACGAAATTAGTGAACACTAAACGCTCTGATTAAGACAAACAACTACACCATGCTGTTTGGGCATACCGAGTTGCCTACAAAACGGTACTCCAAGCCACCCCCTTTCAGATGGTATTTGGCCAAAACGCTGTGTTACCCTTGGACTTCCTGATCCCTACATTGAGAGTAGCACAAGAGCACGAATGGACAGGTCATGAGCTCTCCTCTAGGATCTTTGACCTTGAACGATTAGGGGAAACGAGACTGAGAGCCGCTGCAGGGATATACGCAGCCAAGAAGAGACAGAAGGCATACTTTGATGCCCACGTGAAGGATAAAGGCTTGAAAGCAGGAGATCTAGTTTTAGTCTATACACTAAAACAACACGCGAGGAAGCTAGAAAAGAGAGGCTACGGACCTATGATCATCAATAGGATCTCCACGAGCGGAGCAGTACAATTGGCCACATTAGAGGGTGATGTTCTCCCAAATTATATTAGCGGTTGCAGAGTCAAGTTGTATCAGGAACCCCTCACGGAGGAAATGCTCAGTCGACTCAACACTGCTAAGAAACGCAAAGAGGAAGAAAAGCGAGTTCGAGAAGAGGCTCAAGCTGAAGCTTTAGAACGCATCAGAAGGATGAAATTACGAAGGCAAGGTAGAGATCAGCCTGGAGCGAATGACTATGCAGACCATGGATTTCCTATGGCCATGTGTGAAGTCGCAGGAACAAGCTCGCATAGGATAATTGATAGACGTCCTTTCGTAACCTTAGATATAGGACACGGAAAGAGTGCAAGGACCGTAAGAGCCTTGATTGACTCAGGTGCAGCCACTAGTGCTGTTAAATTGTCTTACTGCCAAGAATTACAATTGACTGTCAATCCTGTGGAAGCATATCTTATAGGATTGGGAGGAGTGGAAACCCCTTGCATGGGCGAGGTGGAACTTCCCCTTTACATTCATGATGAGGCAATGACAGTTAAAGTACTGGTGTGTCAAGATGAGGATCTCACTGAACCTCTCGTCTTGGGTCAGGATTGGATCTATGACCAAGCAGTCAATCTAAACCTAAGAAGTGGACTTCTCCAGGTTTGGCTCAATCATAGTCGAGTCACAGTAGAATTAGACAATGGAGCACTCAAGGAGCTAGGAAAGGCACAGACTCCTGGTCCTTCCAGGGGTACACATGAAGATGACCATGCTGTTCTTGTTCAAAACCCTGTGTTGCAGAGGAATGATATTTGCAAAAAAGGAGTCAGGGATGCAACGCAACTCCCTTCTTTTCCAAAGGCCAGAAGGAGGCAGCAACCAAAGGCGGATCACAAGCAGAAGAAGCAGAGTACTACCTATGTCCGAGATCAAAAATACCTGCGCAGCAGAATGTCCCAGAAAATAAACCAGGTGTGGGTGCGGAAAGGCGAACGACCGGGCGCACCACCGTCAACTACACGGGCAAAGCCTCTTATTAGTAACCAACAACACGACGCTAATAAGAAGTCTGTCAGAAATTCTTTTGCTAAAGTAAAATCTATTTGGGTGCCCAAGAAGTCGATGAAGGCAAGCCCACAATCTAGACAAATTTGGGTGCCTAAGGCTTGCTTGAGGGCACAAGTAGTTACACCAAGGCCACAACCTATGCAGCATAACCCATCTACGAGTACAACCAGTATTCCCTCGTGCTCAACACTTAGGAACACACCAAGACCCATGAGCATGCATGTAATCACTTATAAGTGGGTCCCTAAAAGGCCCCACTCCCAAACAGCGACACCGACACAGCTCTCTGGAGTCTCTACGAAACCGAAAGCAAAGCCCATCCACTGCATTTGGCAGTCTAAGATCTGTAATAAACCCCCCGACCCCGATTTGTAAATTCACCCCACTTACTAACGGCATTAGTCTCCTAGGAATACACAAACGTTAACTACACTCACTGTCTTCGTGCACTTACTAACCACTAACTCACCATCTACCTCATGTTAATGTTGTAACGGGGACAACAATGGATTTATTTTGTCCATTACGATGTTAACACATGATTCTATATTCTCACAGAATCAGAAAGCAAGAAGAAAAATGGCAGAAGCGACAGGTTCGGGCTCACAAGTAGGGATACTTACTGCAGGAATTGATGTGGATAGCCTACCCGTGGATGTGCCCCCGACTGAACGACCAGTGGAGATGCAACACCTCCAGCAACTCCCGGTGCCAGATCCACCTACAGGAATCACGGAAAGAGTTCATGCGAATTCTCATTGGTTCAATGGCATGCCCGGTCCATTAGGTGAGGCCAAGTATATCTGGGAGTCTAAATGCGAGTATGACAGATCATGGGTGCGATTCCAATTTTTCTCCAAGGAGTTCGAGACTTTACAAAACACAGAAGATCTACAGATCATATGGCAACGAGCAGGATTGGCGGAATTTTTGAAGCCCCACTACCTAAACCCGATCTCCTCCGATGTTACTATTTGGTCTCCACATTACAAGCTAATGAAGATAAGGACCAACCCGGATCATTTGTTCTCCCCTCATTGCTGGGCAACAACGAGTTGAAGAGGTTTGAACTTACTGTGGAGTTGGTAAGCGACGCTTTAAATATGCATGGCACGCATGTACCCTCAGAAAAGGATGCTCTCGTTCCCAACAACATGAAGGACAGGAAAGTAGTGAAGCTGAAAGACATGGCAGCCCTCACCCCAAATGTGTCCATCCCTCTCCGCATGTGCATGCAACATTTCGCCTTCCCCGGTCAAGACCGATTCACGCAACCACACAAGAAGATCTGGTTTGCTCTCTACTTGGCGGAGGCAGGTGCGCTACCTATTAAGCTACCAGTGTGGATTATAGATCAGTTGTATGAAGCGAACAAACGGGCTTCTAGGAAATTAGTGGTGAACGGATGCTGTGCACTCACACGCATCATTTACCGATGCTTGGCATATGATGTCCCCATTGAGCGTGCCTTAACTTGGGCACAATTACAAATGTTTAAAAGGCTCAAGACATCCACACATCAGTCCAAGCGCATGAGGGGCGCGATTCCGTGTGTCCAGGCAAGGGAAGTCCTGACTACTCCTGAGGCATCACCATTAAGAGAGGGCACTGTACCTCCTTTTACCATTAGGATACCCAGGTCGGAATCTGACACTACGACACAACCCACCCCATCGGCTCCTCCGGTTACACCTGAATTCGAGTTTGCTGCCACTGGAGAGGCGGAAGGACTGGACCCCCAGGATTTCGAAGCATTCCTACAAAGCACACAATTCTCTGATGTAGAGTTTTATTCAGAGGCAGAGGAGCAGGGCACATCCTCACGAAGAAGAAGAAAGTCTACAGACGGTAGACATGTCCATTGGAGTGACACTCAGGAAAGTCAACAACACGGACATCCGGAAGAAGAAGAAGCGTATGAAGAAGAGACCACTGAAGCCCCAGCATATACAGCCGAACTCCGAAGGCTGTATCAGATTATGGAAAGAGTACGATCGCAGCAATTACTCACTGAACAGAGCAGCAGAGTACTTATGACTCAGTTGTTGGAAGAAGCGGGAGTTGACTCAGAGTACAGGGAAGGTCTCTTATTGATGGCAGAAACATATGGAGTTGTAGAAGCTGTGCGCACTGCCATTCAGAGGCCTTCAGTTCAATATGACCCACGAAGGTTCCAGACACGACCTCGCTCAGGTAAAAATATACAAATTCCCGTTACAGTTGCAGAAGAGCCGACTACTACACCTGAAACTATCAGAACAACCTCCCAGACAGCTAGCCAACAGCACCCAGCCACCCATGAGGAGTCCACCGAACCACTACCACCTACTCCCCCACCATCACCTCCTAGAAGAGAAACAGTAGAAACCACATCGACTACTCAACCCACCGACCCCACCTTCATCTTCCGTACTCCGATCTCCAGTGCCACCCTATTCTCTACCACTGATAACCCGGTCTTTGACGCAAACCCCATCACTACACCACCCACCGAAACCATTCCCGAGCCTGCCCTAGGACAACCATCCCCAATGCCTTCAGCCACCGGTCATCCTGACCCCAGATCCACATTCATGGGCTTCCCTGCTACCACGCAACCCTTTCAGCCCTCCTCAAATTTACGACCCCAACCCCCGATATCCCTCTCTCCATTTCTACAATCCCTCCAGGACATCTTTGCTAGGGCTTTTCAACCAGGCCCTCAACCATTCCCTGTCTTTTCAGCTCCCCACCCCACGTCACATCTATTCACCACTTCCACACACACACCACCTACCATACCAATGTATATGGCAGGCCCCACACTAACACCCACTCCTGAAGGTATGGACATTTCACCACCCACGGCACCTCCACCCACGGTTTCACCTCCTCCCATTCCCCCTCCACCAATTTCACCCACACACACAACTTTCGTAGACACATCATTCACTGTCTCCCTTCCCCAATTCCCTTCCCATGCATCTTCCACAGTAAACACCCCCCACTCATCTATAGGTAATGCATTGGACACCATGTTGGCTTGTATATCAAATTTAAGAACAGATTACATTCAGCTCCAGCAACAAAACGCACGCCTGCAAGAGCACTCAGCGACACTACAGCTCCGCCTTGCGGTACTAGAAGAGGAGAATGCTCGCCTCCACACACAGTTCCAAACCCTCCAAGACGCCCATAATATATTGGAAGTACAGCTACAGAACGTAGATCAGGAAGCAGTGCAGGTGGTAGAAAGTCACCTACGGACACAACTGGAACGCAACTCAAAACTTCAGCGAAATATGGCGCTACTTAAACGCCATCTTGCGGCTGCTCAGGAAGAGAACAGACGTCTGCAAATACAAAATCAAGAGAACCTGGAGGCAGCTATTGAGAGCACACCGGGGGCACCCATCAGCCCATCCAAGTTTCAAGCAGTGACCCCCGATAATATCAAGATTATATTGGAAGATTATGCCATGCTACTCGAAGCACATGATAAGCTATCGGAGGAGCTAGGACAACTGAAGCAGGAACACCAACAAGGCCCAACAGCTGCCCCTCCAACCACCCCCTCTGCAGCTTCGCTTCCCTCCGACGCAGAGGCCATAAAAGATCTCCAACAACAGGTAAATGAATTGCAGACACGCCTACTACAATATGAGAGGCCATCTTCCCCTCCGGAGGCTCCCACGGACGAAGAAGTTGTGCAAATTCCTGTGGAACAAACGTTTGATGAAGAATATGATCCGCAACCATTCCCAGGAGGCCAACAAACAGAAGAAGCGCAGGACACGTTCGAGGCACCACGGCCGCCATGGTTACGACAAGTGGAGGAAATAGGGACCTCGCATGAAGAGCGCACCGTAGTGCAAAATCAGGCTATGAGGGTCATAGAGGAGACTGTTTTACAATCAGATTACTTCAAGAACTTGTCATCGAGACGCCTGATTCTCTCATCGGAACTCCAGTACAGGCCATATTATATTATCTTGGCTGATTATAATGCAGAAATACAAAGAGTCACGGGTCAGATTCCTACTTTTGCGACCCAATTTCAACCCGAAGACCTTCCTCCAGAGGTGCGAAAAGGCAAGATTCGTCAACCAACATGGCGGCAGAAACTTTTAGAGACTTATCCAGAAATGCTACGCACATGGAACAACGCGCCGTTGCACCTCCTGTACAACCCATGCTACGGTCCAGTCCCCCGCCGCAGGTCGTGGAAGGCATTTAATATCAAGGTACAGAACAATGCGCAATGCAAGGAATGGTTGAACTACCCGTACATAGCGCCACCACAAGGACCACCATCGGTAGCATATATGATGGGAACCATTCGCCACTGGATGCCGCGCTTGAAGCCCATGCAAGATGTAGCAGCGCAAATGATGCTTAAAATCTTAGATATGATGCAAGTGGTGCTGAAGACCTTTAGAAATGCAGCCGCACCACAGGTACGCCTTCCGGGGTTTAGCAATGGAAATTACGACTTGGTGTATGACATGAGCACCACCCCCAGTATCCGTGTGGCTTACGCTTGGCATGCACGCATCAAATACCTCCCCGCCTGCTACAAACAGACCTTCGAAGAAATGTTCAGATCAGGGTTCTGGGAGTACCACTCGGAGATTTTCGCGCCAAAGCCGACACATCTGCTTCAGCTGTTTGCTTGTGAACAAGCAATGTATTCAGAGTACTACACCACCCCGCAACCAGAGACCCCCGGTGCAATAAATTGGGAGGCATTGGAAGCCGATCTAGCAAGAGGCTTAAGGATAGGAGAACATGAACTGGCCACCAATGTCATCCAATATTACATCGACCACCCGAGGGAACAAAGGTCTGTCAGGGGCGACAGACGCTAGGAAGGGGGGAGTGTTGGCATACAAAGCAATAAAGGAGTCATGCACAATACGGCAACAAGGCCAGATCATTTTTTCCCATAGATTATGTACAACCCAAGTGATTTTAATCACTACACAAACATTGTAAATCCCGTTTTTGGTAGATTAGACTCCATTTTGTGCAAGCCGAGGAGTCCTCGAGCTTGAGGAGTATTAGAAGTACCATCGTACCAAATTTCATAATTTTTAGACTTCGTTTGAGCCCTCAAATAAGCCCTGGAACCTAATTTTTAACTAGGCCGGACACTAGGTCTGGACAGGGCCAAAAGCTAGTCAAAAACTATAAAAAGAGCTAGAGAGCTCATTTTTGAGGTTAGATTGTAATTGAAACGAACTTGTAAGAGCTTGTGAAAGTAATCTAAAGCACTCCATTGATTCTCTCTCTTTGTCTTGCCGTGTGTGCGCGCGTGTGCGTATGTGTGTGCATGCTTGTATGCTTCTCACTCACGCACTTGTGCCGCCACTTGCTCGAGGTCTTCATACCATCCTCACGTCTTCCCGGATTGACATTAAAGGAGGTGCTACTCATCACTGAGCTACATAAGGTAAAGATTTGTATTTGATTGAGTGATGATCACATGTTGGATAACTTGAGTGCAGGTAGCATATCGCTCGTCCAGGACGACTTCGCAATTAAGAAGAGGGGAGTATGTTAGCCCACAATTTGGTTGGTTTTGATGCACTAATGTGGTTCTATTTGGCAAGAAAATACATTTGATTTCAGGTACTTGCAGAGTTAATCAATGGGATGAAAGGTATTTGCAAACTACATGGCTACATCTTGCTCAGAGGGGAATGCCCTTGGTGTTTGGAGTTCCGATTATGGAAAATATAAGCATGTTTAGGATGCAATCACATGTGTTGAGCAGATGCAGGTTGAAGGGTTTTCTTCAACCGATGTCACTCTTGTCAGCTTGCTTAATGCTTGTAGTAATATTGAAGATGTCAAAAGGGGTAAAAAATTACATGCCGAGATTATTCATAGAAACTTGTTGAAAGACAATAGTGCTATTGGCAGTGCAGTGATTGACATGTATGCCAAATGTGGCTTAGTTGATAAAGCAAAGGAGGTCTTTGATAAGCTATCAGCAAGAAATGTTATATTATGGACCACATTGATTGCTGGGTATGTCCAACAAGAGTTTGCCAAAGATGCATTGGACTGCCTTGAGAAAATGGTGTTGGAGGGAATCAGTCCAAATAATGTCACTTATGCTTGCAGCTTGAAAGCATGTACCATACTTGGAGCTACATGTAAGGGTGGGGAACTACATGCTCAAGCTGCGAGAAGCAGTCTATTCAAACAAGACACTACTTTACAAAGAACGCTAGTTGAGATGTATGCTAAGTCTGGGCTACTTTCAAAAGCTCATGAAGTGTTTAACACCTTTTCAGCTCGAGATTTATCCTCTTGGAATACATTGATGGCAGGTTATGCGCACTTGGGAGACAGTGCTAAGGTGTTACAGATCTTTGAGAAATTGAAAAGGGATGGTCTACAGATAGATTTATCAAGCTTCAGCCATCTCCTCAATGTATGCAGTATCACGGGGATGCTGCATTCAGCCCATATGTTCCTGCATTCCATGGACGATGATTATAGTATGACTCCGACTATTGAGCACTATACTGCTATTATTGATCTTTATGGTAGACTAGGCTATGTGGATATGGCTAGGTTTCTGGTAAAACAGCTGCCATTCGATCCTGATAAGGCAGTATGGCACACCCTATTAGATGCTTGCCATTGGTGGGGGGGTCTTCTTCTGGATGCGGGCGTTCTGCCCTCCCCTTACGACGCGGTTCAGGGATTTTTTGAAGCACGTCGACGCAGACGGTGCTCTCTTGGTGGATGATTGCCCCTCTCTATCCTATTCCAAAGGCCAGCATTAACTCTGATTCAACCTGCATGTAGCGGCCTGGCTGAACGTACACGCAGATGTCCGGCTCAATGCGTACTTAGAGGTTGTTTTATGAATGTCCTATCAGGGAGGGGTAGATAATACATTATCTACAATGAATGCAACACCTCCTCGTTCTGTTTCACCGATTGTGCTTCACTTCATCAACGCATCTTCGTCATCTCGGCAGCTCACCTTGATTTACTCTTGAGGACTCACGCGGAACTTTGGGGGTTTCTGCATTTCTCATAGCCATGGAGATGAGAGATCGTCAATCAACTCTGTTTTCGATAAGCCGGTCATCATCTTCTGTGCTTGATGCCGTAATTGATGTATTTGCAAACATGGCTCCGTTCTGGGTGGCTGTCCTTCTTGGTCTCTTCGTGGGATGGATATGGAAACCACAATGGTTTATCCGGTAACACAGGAAATGGCTTTATTGAAAACTATAATGGGCTTCGCCAGCGTGGAGCTTTACGACAAGATTCCCACCAAGAGACTGTTGTGAAAGCTTTGGACAATCTCTTGCAACAACTTCCAGAGTACAACAATAGTATGAAGCTTTACCATGTAAGTAGAAAATCTGAAATTCCATGTAGAAAATTACTGTGCAGTGCTTTCTCTCTGCTTTGTTCAAGGTGATGGCTGTGATTCTGCCATAAAATTTAAAGATTCTTAAAACTCTCAGCAGATTGTCTGTCATTACTTGACCCTGTTTGCTTGGGTAACCAACTTCTGAGATTTGCGTAGAACATGATGAAAAGGAACTAAATGCATCTATGTTGAGGAAATACAAATTGATTGCGAACCAGCTCCATTGAAAGGCCAATCAAAATTCTAGCTCATTCACATGATAAAAAGCTGATCTGTGATGATTTTGGATCTTGGTAACTGTTAATTTATTTCGAATCACAGTAGTGCTTACAATTATGTCCCTTCCAAAGTGATCAAGCCATTCACAAATTAAATTCAGGTCGGCAGTACAAGCATAATATAGATGATAGCAAATCAGTTTGGCCCTTAACACATAGTTGCATCTCAGTCTTTGGATGAACTTGTCAACTAGGGAAGATGAAAGAAAGGAGTCTGTTATCTGTTACTCAGGATTTCTTCAGGGATGGAAATAAATTGTTGGATTTTGCTTTACTTCCATTGCTTGTTGATGCTAATGCTGGTCTCCTGTGATTCTTCTTGGTATAACATGAAGCATGTAAGATGAGGAGCCTTTTTGAAAATTTGGCTTAACATAATCACTTGTAAGCTGCCAAGTCAATTATCTGCTTCAACAGACACAGCTGAGGGAACGGGAAGCATCAAGGCATCAGCTACGACAAAAATTTCTACAGGAAGGAGCAGAGCAAGCAGCAAAAAAAACAGATAGAAAGGAAACTTGCTGAAGGACAGAAGACTTTTGCAAACATAGTTCTTAGGTGGTTCAAAAGTTTGAAGGATCGTCTTCTCTTATACGAGTCTGAGAATGAACAACATTGGCAACGGCGTGTTTATGGACCAGCAGCAATTCAGTGGTTGACGGGCAACAGCTAAGACAACACAACCATTTCAGTACAGGATTCCCTTCTTGTTGAGAGCGTATGTGTGTGTATGTGAGATAAGGAAAGCGAAAGAGAGAGAGAGAGAGAGACAGATAGAGAGAAAGAGAAGGGAAGAGGGAAGAGACGGTGTGAAATAAGAGAAGAAAGGGAGTGTGAACATGAGGAAAGTGGGCTAGTGCATGAGCGAGGAAATTCAGCTCTTGCGAGATAATTGTGGGCTCTAGGTAATCCAATTGGACCGATTCCGAGGGATTTGAACAAAATAAAGCCTCATATAATCACTTTTTCCTTGGGCGTTAGGAACTAAACATTTTGGTGCGTCTGTCGGGAAGCATATGAGCTAGTGCATAGACAAAGGAAGGACTCCTCAAGAGATAATTATGGGCTCTAGGTGATCCAATTGGACCGATTGCAAGGGGTTTGAGCAAAATAAAGGCTTTCACAATCATTTGTTTTGTGGGCTCAAGAACTATACATTTTGGTGTGTTTGCCGGGAACACATGAGCTAGTGCATAGCCATAAGAAGAATCCATTTTGAGATAATTATGGGCTCTAGGTGATCCGATTGGACCGATTGCGAGGGGTTTGAACAAAATAAAGTCTCGTATAACCACTTTTCCCTTGGGCTCAAGACCCATTCAGTATGTATGTGTGTGTGTGTATGTGCTTGTGTGCTTGTGTGCATGTGTGTATGTATGTATGCATGTATATACACATTGACATACACAAAACATATGCATACTTAAATACACACACACATACATACATACATACACACATACATACATACATACATACATACATACATACACACACACACACACACACATATATATATATATATATATATATATATATATATATATATATATATATATATGTGTGTGTGTGTGTGTGTGTGTGTGTGTGTGTGTGTGTGTGTGTGTGTGTGTGTATGTATGTATGTATATGTGTGTGTATGTGTATGAAATGTAATCAACCCTCCCAAATGTCCAAGACTTGCAAAATAGGACCTGAGGTGTACACAATAATATAAATACAAGAAAAGAGTTGTTTTAATAGGAAAGCTTCTTATATTGCTTTGAAAGAATCTACAATGTAGGAGAAAAAAAGTATGCTGCTCAATGGGGGATAGCACCTTTAGGAGCTCTACTACCCCTCATAGTTGCACATAGTTAGGTGTCATAGGGCCAACTATGTGTCACGAGGAAGGAGATGAGGAATGGAGCTCACTCACACACTCTCACACTCAAAGAGGAGCACATCTACAAATTGAGGCAAGGAAGAATGATCTTCTTCTTCTTCATCTTCTATTACATAAAAGGAATATACAAGAATGACCTAAAACAACAATAAAACTAGTGAAATATATAAAGAACAACACATAAAGAAATCCTTATGTGGACAAATGAGTGAGCTGGCAGGAAACAAATGTGCCATCATTCTAGATAAATAAATCTAGTAAAGCTCGATGAAGTATCCCAGACATATACCCACATGACCATTATACATGTTAGAGAAATGAAAAAGTGATATGTCTCATCTTGGATCATCACATGTTGAGCTTGATATTCCAACACTCCCCCTCAAGCTCAATGTCATGTCTTGTAATCCAAGCATCTTCTGAAACTTTTTCAACTTCTCATATCCAAGTGCTTTAGAGAAAAGATCAGTAACTTGCTCATTTGTCCCTCACATAAACAAGGTCAATATCACTTGCTAATACCTTTTTCCCTGATGAAATGATAATGCACTTTGATGTGCTTTTTTCTAGCAGGAGAAAGATGGCTCCATGCTAACTATATGCTGCTAAGATTATCAGAATAGAATGTGATAGGCTTTTTCACTTCCACTCCTAAATCTAAAACTAGCATCACTAACTAAGATGCTTCACATCCTGCAATTGCAGCACCTCTATACTCATCCTCTATACTCAACAAATTAACAATGGGTTGCTTCTTGCTGCTCCATGTAATAGTTGCACTTCCAAGTGAGAATAGAAAGCCCAATCTTCTATCTGGAATACTATCAGCCCAATCTACATCGATGTATCCATGAACCTACAAAGCTACACCAACTTCATAAAACAATGCATAATCCAAAGTAGCACTCACATACCATAGAGTGCATCTCAGAGCATTTAAATGAGGCTTCTTGGGAACCTGCATAAATTGACTTTCACGTCCAACAGTGTATCTTAGATCAGGCCTTCTAATTGTGAAAGATATCAAACTTCCCACAATTTTCCTATACATAGTAGCATTTTCCAATGCTTCACTTGATGTAGTATTCAACTTCAAAATCTAATCTAATGGCATAGAAATTGGCTTACAATCAGCCATACCATGCTTTTGCAACATACTCAAGGCATATTGCCTTTGTGACATCATTATACCTGTTTCTGTATGTATAAACTCAATGCCCAAGAAATATTGTAGCACACCAAGATCTTTCATGTCAAATTCTTGCATAAGGAGTTGCTTTACCTCTTTAATGCTTTCTTCATTATCACCACCTATAATCAATTCATCAACATAAATAGCCACAATGGTGCTGCCATCGTCACCCTTCCTTGCATATAATGAATGATCTGCATCACACATAGAAAATCAAATGGTGGTTAAGTAGTCAACAATCCTTGCATGCTAAGCACAAGGGGCTTGTTTAAGTCCATAAAAAGCCTTTCGCAACGTACAAACATATTCTAGGTGCTTTGAATCTTCATATCCTTGTGGTTGGTCCATGTATACTTCTTCTTGTTACTCATCATGTAGGAAAGCATTCTTCACATCCATCTGATGCAAAGTCCTTCCTTTTGTTGTAGCTAATGCAACAAGTGCTCTAACAATGGACATTTTAGCTACAATGTTGAATGTTTACTCATAATCAATGCCATATATCTATGCATATCCTTTTGCTACCAATCATGCTTTATACCTCGTTATGCTACCATCAACATTGTGCTTTACCTTGTAAACCCACTTACAGCCTATAGATTTATTTCCTTGCAGCAATGGAACCAGCTTCCATGTTTCATTTCCATAACATGCAGCCATCTCCTCATCCATAGCTTCTTCCCAATATCCATTTCCAATTGCATCTTCAGAAAAAGAAGGTTCATCATCTTGTATTACCTTGGTCATTGTTGGAGTTAGACTTCTACGGAAGCACATGAACAGCACAAGGAAGAAGAAGAAGCTTGGAGCACAACACACGATACTGAATATATTACTAGAGAATGTACAAAGATTAGTCGCTCATTAGGGCTATAGGCCTAATACAAGCTGAGGGAAAAAAACCTCCTAAAGAGGGAAAAAAGTGCCCCGGCGATCCTAGTGTGTTCACACACATCACTACCTAAATATATCAACAAATCCCCCCTGGGAGTGATGCGGTGAACAAGGAGCTGGCACTAATGTATAAGGAAGTGCCAAGCTATGTAGAAATCACTCCACAAAAGGAAGTAAGCCCAAAGCTTTGCGGAAAGCTTCAAACTTCTCCCTAGGCAGAGCCTTCATGAAAAGGTCTGCTATGTTCTCCTACATGGGCACATATGCCAAGCTGATCTCCCCAACAGAGAACCTCTCCCTGACATAGTGATAATGCACCTCAATGTGCTTAGTGTGAGCATGGAACACAGGGTTCCTCGCAACTGCCAATGTGCTCTGACTGTCAGTGAAGATGGTGGTGGCAGAAGACTGGCCAACACCCAAATCAGCCATAAGGCGTCTGAGCCACACACACTCAACAGTTGCTGTGAAAGCTGCCCTATACTCAGCCTCACAACTGGAAGTGGCAACAGTAGGCTGCTTCTTGCTCAACCAAGATATACATGAGCTACCAAGCATGAAGCAAAAACCACTGGTGGACACATGAGTGTCATAGCAAGCAACCCAATCTGAGTGAGAAAAAGCATGCAAATCTAGCGGTAGTGATCCCCCCTTGGGATAAAACAACCCAAGTAGCCGAGTACCGCTCAAGTAGCGAAAGATGCACTTAACCGCCTTCCAATGTGTGACTCTTGGGCAATGCATAAACCTACTCATCTGTGAGACAGCAAACTGAATATCTGGCCGAGTAATGCATAAATAAATCAAGCATCCAACAGCTTGCTGATAGAGAATAGCATCAAATGCATCTCCAGCATCATGAAGACTCAATCATAAACCTGTCTCCATAGGAGTAGCAATAGGCTTACAGTCTTCAAGGCCAAAACGCTACAATAATGTGTCAATATATTTCATTTGACACAAAGCCATCCCACCATCAACTTGCATAAACTGAATGCCCAAATAGTGATGCAAATGCCCCAAATGAGACATCTCAAATGAGGCATGCAAATCAGCCTTGAAATCAGCAATATGCTTCTCAATAGGACCAGTGAGCAGCATGTCGTCAACATAGACAACAATGATCAGAAGCACATCATTAGCACGCTTAACATATAAGGTGCTTTCAATTGGACTGTTCTCAAAACTATGTGCAATCAGATAGGCATGTATCTTCTCATACCAAGCAGGTGGTGCTTGCTTTAAACCAATTAATGCCTTCTTTAACCTGCACACCTGGTTTTCATGCCCTTTCTGCACAAAGCCACGGGGCTGAAAAACATACACTTCTTCATGCAAGTCACCATTCAGAAATGTTGTTTTAATGTCCAACTGATGTACATTCCAACCATGATAGGCTACAAGTGCACAAATGCTCCGAACAATAGTCATACGGCATGTAGGTGCAAAAGGTCTCATCAAAATCAATGCCTCTTTCCTGCGCATAACCCTTTGCAACAAGCCTAGCCTTATACATGTCAATTGTACCATCAGGTTTACGCTTCAGCTTGTATACCCACTTAGTGCCAATGGCCTTCTTGCCAGGAGGCAAGTCACATAAAGACCATGTACCATTCTTCATTATAGCATCATATTCAGATTGCATAGCAGCCATCCAATTTTCTGAATTTTGTGCTTCATCAAAAGAAACAGGCTCATTCTCATCACAGAGACTAGACACAGCCATAGCATAGCAATCTGATGCAAAGGAGGCACTATGAGAGCCTGAACGAGTATGATATGACAAAGGTGCATCTAATTTGCTGTCACGCAAAGTCTGCACCAGCCATTTTGGCATAGTTTTTGCCTGCTCAATATCAGCTCTCTCATCAACAAGTGCATCATGTAAATCTGCATCAGAAATGGAATGATCTGCATCATCATATGAAACCTGCAAAGGCTGAGAAGTTGCCTCATTAGGACTAGCACTAGACTGTCCACCTGTAAAAAGAGGCATCAAAGTATCATACATGTCTTTGGAGCTAACAGATGTCTCCTTAGTACATGAAAGCAATGGCTGAATAGCATCTTCCACAAAGACAACATCACGGCTAACCAGAATGTGTTTAGTATGTGGATGATACAGACGATAGCCTTTACTTTCAGAACTGTACCCAACAAAAATACATTTTACTGCCTTATCATCCAATTTTCTACGATGTTGTTCAGGCACTAATGCATATGCCAAACAACCAAAAACACGCAGATGACCAATAGATGGCTTGCGGTCATGCCAAGCCTCATATGGAGTGATAGACTGCAGCGCTTTAGTGGGACACCTATTAAGTACATATGCTGCACACATGACAGCCTCAAGCCAGAAACTATGTGGTAAAGCCTGACTCTTGACCATACACCTCGCCATCTCCATGAGTGACCTGTTCTTCCGTTCAGCAACTCCATTCTGTTGAGGTGTATACGGCACTGTACACTGGTGTTTTATCCCACGTTCAGCCAGAAATGCATTAAAATCAGAAGACATATATTCCCCCCCTCGATCAGAATGAAGGGTGCCCATTTTACATGCTGACAGATTTTCAACCAAAACCAAAAACTGTTTGAAGCACAAAAACACTTCGGACTTTGCCTTCAATGGATATACCCATCCATGCCTGGAAAAATCATCAATGAAAGTCACGAAGTAAAGATAGTTTCCAAAAGAAGGTGTCTGCATAGGACCACAGACATCACTATGGACAAGCTGCAATTTCTGCATAGCCCGAACTGAACCATCTTTTGGAAAGGAGGAACGCTGCATTTTGCCCAAAATACAGCCTTCACATACATGTTTTCCAGGTGCCTCAAGCTTGGGCAAAGAAGAAACCATATCAGATTTCTGCAAGCGTAGCAAACTAGCAAAATTCAGATGACCAAAGCATGCATGCCAAAGCTTTGCATCTGACATAGCCTGAGAATCATGAACTGCACATGCCGAATCATTCACAGATCTTTCATAGTCTATGAGCTTATACAGCCCACGACATAAAATGCTAGAAGCAATAATAACATCGCCATTTGACAGATCATGAACTGTACATCTGTCATCAACAAATTTCACAACCAAGCCAATCTTGGCTAATGCAGAAATTGATAACAGATTCTTCTTGATCCCTGGCACAAATAAAGCATCTGACAAGGTGAAAGAACTACCATCAGCAGTAGTCAGAATGATCTTACCAACTCCCATAACAGGATAAGAGGAGTTGTTGGCGCATGTGACAGTATTCCCTGTAGGGGTAGGCTCGAGTGAAGAGAAGAAACTGCACTGCGAGGTAATATGTTTGGTCGCCCCATTGTCAAAGTACCAAACATCTAAGTCCACTGCAGACATGCACTACTCATGAGAAGATGGGTCAAAATTGCAAACAGTAGTAAACGCCCATTCTTCTTCCTGCACAAGATTAGCAGACTCTGTTTTTGGTGTAGAGGCTTCTGCAACAACCATTCCAGCCTCCTTTTTCTTTGCCTCTTTTGCAGCCAGTTTTGGACAGTTCTTTATGATATGATCATTCCTGTTACAGTACTTGCAAAACAATTTCTGCTTTTCTGATTTCTTCTCATCTTTATCCTGGTTCTTCAAATGTGCAGCATTTGCAGATTTTTGCTTACTAGTAGAAGAGCTCCATTTTCCTTTGCCCTTCTGACTAGCCAGGAAAGCTTGATCTGCAACATGCATAATGGATTTGTTCTGTCTGGACTGATCTTCTTGCAACAGAACAGAAACTAACTCCTCAAATGATAAGGCATTCAGATTGCCTTTCATCATCAACCGAAGAGTAGAAGCAAAACTCTGACATGAATCAGGAAGACCATTCAGAACAGTCTGCACAAGTGAGCTATCTGGTATAACCTCATCAGTAGAAATCAAATGTTCCTTCAAAGCTTTTATCTTTGTTAGGAAACTATCCATAGAATCACCTTCATTCATGTGCTCACTCTCCAACTGTTTTCGGAGGTAAGCAACACGAGCCTCATTCCTAGCTTGATACAATGTGGTAAGTGTATCCCAAGCATCCCTAGCTATTCTGCAAGAGCGAATGTGAGGAATAATGGCACACTTGATAGAGAAAGCTATCAATGCATGTGCCTGGGCATCTCTGCCATCCCAACAAATCTGCTCTATAGTAGGTGCAGCAGAAATAGCACCACGAACAGGAATCTGCACAATATCATCTTCGACACCATCTTCATCAGCTCCAGCACCTGTATTCGTAGTACTTGTTGTTACAGGTGTAACAGGACATCTTTCAACACCCTGCACAATGTTCCACAATCCTTTTGCAATCAATACATGTCGCATCATATAAGCCCATAATGGGTAGTTGGTATTATCCAACTTATCCTCAACAGCCAACATACGGAATACATCACTACTTTCAGCCATGGCCGGTGACTAAAATACCTTGATGCAGAAAATTGACTGTATCTCAAAAAGTTGAACAAAACTGCCCAGACGAGTTCTGCTAGACCTGTAGCAGACTTCGAGACGCTTAACTGGCGAACAAAAATTGGTATATACCTTTGGCACAAAAAGACAAAATAGCCTACACAAGCACTGCAATAGTGCGTTCGGAGGCCGAAACGAGCTCAAATCGCAATTTCGGCACCACAAGGCGAAGCTGTTTTGATTCAGAAACACCCTGAGTATGCTCACCAAAATTCGTACGATTCTGAGATTGCAAACGGAGGAGTGTCGACAGTGCCCTAGATGAAGCGACTACCTGCTCTGATACCAATTGTTGGAGTTAGACTTCTGTGGAAGCATGCGAACAGCACAACGAAGAAGAAGAAGCTTGGAGCACAACACACAATACTGAATGTATTACTAGAGAATGTACAAAGATTAGTCGCCCATTAGGGCTATAGGCGTATATACAAGCCGAGGGAAAAAAACCTCCTAAAGAGGGAAAAAAGTGCCCCGGCGGTCCTAGTGTGTTCACACACATCACTACCTAAATATATCAACAGTCATGTAGGCATAAGGACGAGCCATGTAACTGTCATACGTCAATCGTTGCACTGAATTCCACATCCTCCTAGATCTTCTTGGTCTTGGATCACTTCTCCTTGTATCATCTACAGGTGCCTTTCTTACTCTTTGAGTCTTCACAGAGGACAATTCAAGTTCCTCATAAGGCTCTTTTCTAAACTCCTTGAATCTCCACCAATGTCTTCAAGACCTTTAGAAGTTTCACTACCAACAGAAAGCATTTCTTTACCTTTCTTGGATGCATTTGATGAATTTGTTGGACTGAAATTTCCATGCAATCTTCCACTCTATGGATTTGAGTTGGAACTATTGATTATTGATGCATCTGGTCCACTCAAATCTTGAGATTCTACACTTGATTTTTCAGCATTTTCTTTGTCATTTGGTTCAAGATTTAGTCCATCTTTGGCATCTACATAGAATCTTGACATTTCATCAAATACCACATCTCTGCTTACCTTCACATGTCATGTGAGTGGGTTATAACATTTATATCCCTTTTGTGCAAGGGAGTACCCAATGAAGATACATTTTTTTGCTTTTGGATCAAGCTTCATCCTCAACTCATTTGGAATATATACATATGCAATCCAACCAAAAACTTTTATATGTGATAAGTTTGGCTTTTTACCTATGAACTTCTCTTTTGTTCATGATGTATACAGTAGTGTGCATAGCTTCCACCCAATAGCTGTTGGAGCAGATGGATGGATACCTCGAGCAAGTGAGGTGGTACTGCTAAAACCTGATTTGTACATGTCATAATACACTTCAGATTTATATAGTAGGCCCTTTTAGCTTGCAAATGACACCAAGAAAGTACCTATGTACTCTGGAGTTGATGCTTGAAACAATTGAATCAAAACAGACTACTTCATCAATAGCTAGTGTTGAAAAACTTGTTATTTTAGTCCATGCACCTACTGGTTCTTTTGCTCAGAGCTCACAATACAGTAACAATTGATGAAATTCCTTTTGATGGAATTCAATTAGCTTAGATAGCTAATGATTTCAAGTGGAATCATCTAAAATGATATAAGTTTAGCAATGCAAAGCTTGCCCCTGACTTTTTAGGAACTAACCAGTGAATGACCAGTGAGCACTTCGACAATGCTTTCTCTCAGATGTATGAACCAAATGCCTTGAGATTTTGATATCAAAAAGGTAGAAAGCTGGTTCCAACAATCCAAAGATTATGAAAAATGATTGACTATTCACTCAGATATGACTAGAGAAAGTTGACAGTTCTGAGTAGTCATAGTAGAGAAGTAGACAAAGATGTTCAATGAGCTATATGTATTATATGACATGATTGTACAAGATCATCAGCATTGTAATGATGCTCAATGATGGTGGACTAAGTGAGCTATGGTGTGAGTCACTCAGCTTCTACAAATGATCAAGGAGAGAGCTCTAAAAATGGGGCCACACAGTCATGAGATTTTCAAAGACATTTTATAGGAGCTTTCTTCTAACTTTGAATTTGAATTCAAACTTGGCTTCAACTAAAAGTGACTCCAAAAATTTAGGAGTTATTCTCTCATCCTTAATTCATAACCAATATGCCTCCTAACTCCACGAGATATAAGCCTTTACAAGATTCTTCCAAGATTTAATCTTTTACAATGGTCAATGACCAAGTGATTACAAGCTAAGGTTCACATGCATCATCAAGTGATAGTTGCACACATTTTCTTTTAAGCCAAATGTGTAGGCTTGATCATTTGCACCAATAGCTCCCCCTCGAGCCAAACATCTTGACTTGCATTGCTTCATCAATCTTCTTGAATATCCTGCAATCCAATCATGGTTTTAAACCTACAAAGTTTAGTACCATCAAGTGCTTTGGTTAACAAATCAGCACATTGCATATTTGTAGATACATATGCTAGTTGAATCTCTTTGCTCAAGATTTTCTCTCTAACATAGCGATAATGCACGTCTATATGCTTGCTTCTTGCATGATAAATAGGATTGGCTGCAAGATGCAAAGAGCTAGTATTATCACCAAAGATCATTGGTGAATGAGTGTGAAGTCCCAAATTTGAGTAGAGCAATCTAATCCAAATAGCTCTTTGTGTAGCATTTGCTAATCCCCTGTATTCAGCCTGTGTTGAAGATAGAGCAACAGTTGGTTGCTTCTTAAAAGACCATGAGATTGTCTTATCTCTTGCAAAAGATAAATAGCCACAAGTACTTCTTCTATCATCCTTACATCCTGCCCAATCTGCATCTGAGTACAACTTTATATCCAAATCTGATGTGTATGGGAAGTAAAGACCTTGATTTTGAGTACCTTTGAGGTACTTCAAAATTATTTTAGCAGCTTCCAAGTGAGGTGCTCTAGGTTTATGAATGAATTGGCTCAGAACACTTACTCCATAAGATATGTCAATCCTTGTTAATGTTGCATAGTTTAGACTTCCAACTATGCTTTGATAACCTGCAATGTCTTCAAACAAATCACCTTCATGAGCACTCAATTTATGATTTACTTCCATAGGGATGCTAGCTACTTTTGCATCCTCCAGGTGGAACTTCTTCAACATGTCCTGGACATATTTCCTTTGAGTGATGTAGATTTCAGAGTTATTGTATACTAACTCAAGTCCAAGAAAATATTTCAAAAACCCTAGGTCACTGATCTTAAACTCCTCCATCATCTCTTGTTTGATTTGTTTGATTCCATTGGCATCACTACCTGTAAGAATAATTTCATCCACATATACACATAAATATATCATTTCTAAATTACTCATCTTGACAAACAGAGAAGAATTTTCCTTGCTCATCATGAATCCTTGGTCTTGAAGATAGGTTATTAGCCTATGGTTCCATGCCCTAGGTGCCAACATCTCTACTGACCATAAATCCTTTATTGGATGGATTATAAGACCTGTATCCTTTTTTATTTATATCATACCCTATGAAGATGCATTTCTCTACCTTAGGTTCTAACTTACCTCTGATTTGAGATGGAACATGCACATAAGCAACACAACCAAATATTCTGCAATGTTCAAGTGATGGTCTCCTACCATGCCATGCCTCATAGGGGGTCACCCCATCAAGGGACTTAGAAGGTAATCTGTCAATAAGATAGGTGGCAGTAGAAACACTCTCTGCCCACAAGTAATTAGGCAACTTCTTCTCATTTAGCATAGATCTAGTTGCTTCCACAATCAATATTGTTGATTCATGACAAAAGCTTGTTCATTAACAAGACTGCAAAAATTGTCACTTGTTGAGCTCTAACGAACTATCATCAACTGTTGAGCTCTTATACTACTTCTTAACGCAGCGAGTGAGCTTAATTAGCTAAAGCTCAACTGCGGAATTCACCACGTTACAAGAACTAAGCTAAAGCGATATTAGAACACCTCTATAATCATCAGTAGCTTAGCAAACTTTCTGAAGCTGAAAACTTTATAACTGTATTTGAAACTCATCAAAAATTTCATCGAAACTTCATCGGAATTCCATCGGATTGTTACCGGACTGTCACCGTAATCTTACCGGAATCTTACTGGAATCAACTGCAATTCTGTTTTTAATTGCTTCAAATGTTTGTAATTGAAGTAAGGAAGTAATACCTGAGCTTCCTTCAGTAAATGAACTCTTTCTGAAGTTTAAGAAAAAACTTCACCAGTTCAGGATGCCTTTTTACGGTCAAACTTTGTACTGTGTACTTGTCCCATTTCACAAAACTCTTTTGATCAGCTTATAGTTGAGACTCCTAGCTTCAAGATAAGCTATCACTCATGAAAAACTTTACACTGTGTTACGAGATTTAACTCTCAGAAGTACCGGAAAATGGTTACTGAGAAAACTGTAACTGTTAACTAACTTTCACAGTAACATGAAATCATTCAGATTTCTTCACATACAAAGAATACGCTCAAATTCTTCCACATGAACATGTGTTTTCTATTAGAGAAGATGTGTACAAAATAGCTTGGCCTCACTTTGCTCATAGCTATGGAAAACTCTCCTACTCTGAGTAGTTATTCCTTACCATCTCTCTCAGATGAATACCCGACAATTCACGTTCTATTATTCATCTCTACATACGCAATCTCTGGCGTCTTCTATATCTTTTATTCTCGATTTCTATACGCGCTATTCTATTCTGGTTCTATGCACTCTCTCTTCTCTCTCTCTCATATCCATCCTCTTTCTTCTATCTCTCAGCTCTCTTATATACAATTTTTGATCCGGGTTTCAACAAACTCGTAATTCTGGAAACTTCTACGCTTTATATTACAGGCGTGAATTTGTCCCTTCACTAAGGCTTTGATTTTCTGACTGACTTTGTTTCTGCTTCTCTTTGTCTTTCTTCATCAGTATGTCTGTCTGCATGCCAAATTTGTGAGTGATTCTTCAACAGCTCTCCCTCAATCACTAATTTGCATTCTCTGATCTTTCATATATTCTTCTTTTCTTTTATACCTGCCATTTCTTTGAATCTGCTTGTCTTTACTCCATCAAAGCTCTTTGTCAGAATATCTGCAATCTGATCTTTTGTAGATATGTATACTATTTCAATCTCTTTTTCCATTACTTTTTCCCTCAAGAAATGATATTGAATCTCTGTGTGTTTTGTTCTTGCATGAAATACTGGATTTGCTGCAAGATACAACGAGCTCATATTATCTCCATGTATGATAGGTATACCTTGATCAATACCCATGCTTTTGAACAAGGTCTACATCCATATCACTTCTTTAGCTGCTTCCACAAGTCCTTTATATTCTGCTTCTGTTGACGATAAAGCCACTGTGTGTTGCTTCTTTGAACACCAACTTACAAGCTTATCTCCTAGGTATATCATATACCCATGTGTTGACCTTCTGTCATCTTGACTTCCTGCCCAGTCTGAGTCACTGTATGCTTTCAGTTGTATATCTGACGTAAAAGGATAATATAACCCTTCTTTTATACTTCTTTTGATATATCTAAGAACTCTTTGTCCTGCAACCCAATGTTGATCCTTCGGACAATGCATGAACTATGAAAGAACTTCCACTGCATAACTGAGATCCGGTCTTGTTAGCGTAGCATAAATTAAGCTTCCCACTAATGGCTGATATTTCCTCATATCTTTAAACTCTGCATAACCATATTTGTTGAGTTTATGATTTACTTCAAGCGGTGTTGAAGCTTCTCTGCAATTCTCCATATTAAACTTCTTTAGTAATTTTAGAAGATACCTTTCTTGCGAAACATATACACCATGATCTGTATATGTAACTTCCATTCCAAGAAAGTATGATAACTTTCCTAGATCACTGATCTTGAACTCTTTTTCAAGCAATCGCTTTACCTCCTTGATTCCTTCATCTGAGGTTCCTATGATTATTATGTCATCTACATAAATACAAATGTAGATCATACCTTCATCTGTTCTCTTAATGAGTAGACTTGCATCAGCCTTTGAGCTTTGGTATCCAAGGTCATTAAGATACTTCACAACTCTTAAATTCAAGCTCTTGGAGCTTGCTTCAATCCATAGAGAGCTCTTCTTAATCTGCAAACATGATCTGGGTAACTAGAACTTTCAAACCCTTCAGGTTGTTCCATGTAGAATTCATCTAATATATATCCATTCAGAAATGCATTCTTTATATCCAGCTGACTTAGCTTCCATCCTTTTGATGCTGCTATAGCAATCACTGTCCTTATGGTTGACATCTTTGCCACCGGACTAAACGTCTCATCATAATCTATGCCATGCGCCTAAGCATAGCCTTTGACCACCAGTCTAGCTTTGTATCTGGCTATCCTTCCATCTGCAAGTTTTTTAACTTTGTAAACCCATTTATTTCCAATTACTTTCTTACCATTTGGTTTTGGAACAAGATCCCAAGTCTTGTTTTCTTCAAGAGCATTGAACTCCTCCTTCATTGCTTCTTCCCATTGTTTCTTACCTTTTGCTTCACCGTAATTCTGAGGTTCTTCATCATCCTTTACTAAGTAAGCATAATTTTTTGAGTCAAATAAGAAGTGGCATAGGAATAGCTTGTTGGTTGTTTCCTTACTCTGTTTGACCTTCTTAGCTCATATTCTTCATGTGTATCTGAATACACATCTTCATCAAATCTTGGTTCATCTTCGTTTCTCATACCTGATCCGATCCTGGACATACTTGCCTGCATATGATCTTCATCTCCATTCACCTGCATATGTGATTTTCCTTTTTCTTTCCTTCTTATCTCTTCCTCAAGTGTTTCAACACTGTGCTCTTTATCTGTATACCAGCTCTTT
Organism: Ceratopteris richardii; assembly: GCA_020310875.1. Taxonomy (NCBI): domain Eukaryota; kingdom Viridiplantae; phylum Streptophyta; class Polypodiopsida; order Polypodiales; family Pteridaceae; genus Ceratopteris; species Ceratopteris richardii. The sequence continues at coordinate 113,080,368 of CM035419.1, read as the reverse complement.
CCTTCATCAAATGTCACATCTCTGGAAACAGTAAACTGTTTGGTTAGAGGACTCCATAACCTATAACCCATCTGTTATTCATCATATCTGATGAACATATATTTTTCAGCTTTTGGTTCAAGCTTATGTCTTAGTTGTGATGACACATAAGCATAGGCAACTGATCCAAACACTTTACAATGATCAAGTGTTGGTTTCTTGCCCCACCAAGCTTCATAAGGGGTCATCCCATTTAAAGTTGTACATGGTAATCTATTTGCCAGATATGTAGCTGTATTTACAACCTCAGCCCAAAGATAATTTGGACAATTCTTCTACTTTAGCATTGCTCTTGCAAACTCAACTAAAGTTCGGTTTTTCCTTTCCGCTACTCCATTTTGTTGCGATGTATACCTGCAAGTTATTTCTCTTTTGATTCCTGCATTCCACAGATAATCATTGAACTCTCGAGAAAAATATTATCCTCCTCCATCAGACCTTAGTCTTTTGAGTTTCTGTCCTATAAGTCTTTCAGCATATGCATGAAAATGTCTGAAAGCTTCAAATACTTCTGACTTCTCTTTCAAAACATAAAGAGTTATCCATCTTGTTGCATCATCAATAAAAAGAACATAATACCTTGATCCGCTGATAGATCCTTCTTTTGTTGGTCCCCATACATCTGTATGTATGAGTTCTAACACACCATCGTGTTTGTACCCTTTCTTCTGAAATGGTAACCCGTGGGCTTTTCCCATCTGACAGGCTTCACACTTGTGAATCATATGTTGATTCTTCATATTCGGTAATCCTCTCACAGATTGTTTCTCCACCATAGTTTTGATTCCTGTTTCATTAAAATGTCCTAACCTCTTATGCCAGAGGTCTAACTCTGTGAATACTTCATCACCATGTGTGATCAAGGCTTGACCAACATTTCCTTGTACTTTAAGAGTAAAAAGTCTACCTTCCTTTTTACCATGGACAATCTGATTGTATCCATTCTCTGGATCTTCAAGAAATACTCCTTCATTTGTAAACCTAACTTGAAAACCTTTTTCTACTATCTGACCCACGCTGATCAGATTCTTCGGGATTGTTGGAACATACAAAACATTTGTTAGTAGGTCAGCTCCATTCTTACATTTTACTTTTCCAATTGACCTTACATTATGTTTTGTGTTATCACCTGTCTGTACTGTATGATTTGAAATACCTCCTTCAAGTTCTGATAACAAGTCTATATTTCCTGACAAATGATTTGAACAACCAGAGTCAATATAGAATACCTTGAGGTCTTCGTTTTCTGTCACACTTATCCAGTTCATCATCAACATTGTATGACTGTCATTCTGCGTATCATTCACATAATTGTAGTAGGTAGTGTTGTGAGATTGATTCTGTCCCCAACTTCTTGCTCCACCTCTACCATATCCGCCTCTTTGGCTTTGTCTACCTTTTTGATATCTTCCGCTTCTGCCTCTACTGTTATTGTTCTGATTCTGACTTGGTCCTTGAGAATTATGCCAGCAATCATGAGCCAAATGATTGCTTAATCCACAGATCCAACAAGTCTTCTTGTTGTTAGTCTGATTACCTCTTCCTTTACCTCTTTTTCTGACGTTACCTCTTCCTCTTGCAAAATTTGCTTGACTAGACATCACTTCTTCATCTTTTTCTTTACCTTTATCACCTTTCTTCTTATTCTTTGCGTACATAGCCGAACTATGTCCTTTATCTCCATCTGTCTTCAAATCTTGCTCAAATGTTAGCATTACTCAAAGCAACTAATTTAAATCTGGTACAAAATGATTTAAAGAAAGTTCAGTTGAGAGTACGAAAGGTTTCCACCTTTCATCTCCTCTCAATCCTGCAAGCACTTGTGCTATCAACCTGTGATCTTTGATATCTTCATCAATAGATCCAAGACTATCCGCCAAGTCTTTCATCTTTGTGACATAATCACTAATGCTTTGACTTTGCTTTTTCTTGAATGTTGTAAACTCCGACCATAAGCTAGCCTTCCTAGCTTTTTTCGTATTTTGAAAATGATCTTCCAAGGCACTCCATATGTCTTCCGCTTTCTCCAGACCTCTAATGTGCGGTAGTAGATGATTTGTAATTGTATTGTAGATATAAGCTCTTGCCGTTGCATCTTTCTTCTACCACAGTTTCAAGGCTTCTAACTCTTCTTTCTTTGGTTGACTATCGTCTTCGAAAGTCGGCTTCTTTTCTTCTCTTGTCACATATATCATTAAGTCTTTACTCATAAGTAAAGCCTCCATGCGCATTACCCATGTGGGATAATTATCTCTGTCCAATTTGTCAATAGAGATATGATCTGTCATAATCTTCTTGTTTCTGTTACTTCCGGTGAGTGTAATGTTAAAAGGCTTTACCTTTTACAAACCTTTACCCTTGAGAATTACTTCAGAACGAATGCCGTTTGTTGTTGATCATCTCAGCTTTCACCTTTCTTGTGAAAGTTCTTCGAATTCTCTTCTATCTTTACTTTCGTTTCTACTTCTGAGAAACCTTTTCTGCTCTTCAAAACCTTTCTACTCTGATACCACTGTTGATTCGTGGCAAAAGCTTGTTCATTAACAAGACTGCGGAAAATTGTCACTTGTTGAGCTCTAAAAAACTATCATCAACTGTTGAGCTCTTGTACTACTTGTTAACGCAGCGAGTGAGCTTAACTAGCTAAAGCTCAACTGCAGAATTCACCACGTTACAAGAACTAAGCTAAAGTAGCAAACTTTTTGAAGCTGAAAACTTTATAACTGTATTTGAAACTCATCAAAAATTTCACCGGAACTTCATCGGAATTCCACCGGACTGTTATCGGACTATCACCGTAATCTTACCGAAATCTTACCGGAATCAACTGCAATTCTGTTTGTAATTACTTCAAATGTTTGTAATTGAAGTAAGGAAGTAATACTTGATCTTCCTTCAGTAAATGAACTCTTTCTGAAGTTTAAGAAAAAACTTCACCAGTTCAGGATGCCTTTTTACGGTCAGACTTTGTGCTGTGTACTTGTCCCGTTTCACAAAACTCTTTTGATCAACTTATAGCTGAGACTCCTAGCTTCAAGATAAGCTATCACTCATGAAACTTTACACTGTGTTACAAGATTTAACTCTCAGAAGTACCGGAAAATGTTTACTGAGAAAACTGTAACTGTTAACTAACTTTCACAGTAACATGAAATCATTCAGATTTCTTCACATACAAAGAATACGCTCAAATTCTTCCACATGAACATGTGTTTTCTATTAGAGAAGATGTGTACAAAATAGCTTGGCCTCACAAGTTTGCTCATAGCTATGGAAAACTCTCAACCGCATTTATAGATCATATATTGCTTGGATACATTAGGTATCCCAAGTACACATTGATCTCTACAAAATGTTCTCTCACTAGTGTGCCCTAATCTTTTGTGCCATATCTCTAACTCAGACAAAGTTTGATCCTTATAATTATAAAGTGCAATGTTTCTAGTGTCCTCAAGCTCAACTATAAACAATCTACCTGTTTTCTTCCCCTTGGCAATTCTCTTGGATCCATGTTGGGGGTCCTCCACAAATGCTCCAAATTTATTGAACCTATCTACAAACCTTTTTTCCACTATTTGTCCAACACTCATTAGATTCTTTGTGATAGTAGGTACATAAAGAACTCTGCTCAACAGATTCCTATTCCCATCACAAGTTTTGACATTTCCTACCTTGACAATTGAATGCTTGGTATCATCACCTATCTGCGCTTGGTGCTTTCCCTTGGGTTCTTCAAGATCAGAAAGGAGAGCTACATTGCTTGTTGGAAGAGATGGATGGATACCTCAAGGAAGTGAGGTGGTATTGCCAAAAATTGCTTTGTACCTGCATTATTTCACTTCAGGGTTATGTAATAGGCCCTCTTAGCTTGCAAATGACACCAAATAATTACCTATGTACTTTGGATTGGGTTTTTCAAACAGTTGAATCAAAACAGACAACTTCATAAATATCTAGTGATCAAAAACTTGCTATTTTGGTACACACACCTACTCGATATTTTGCTAAGTGCTCACAGTACAGTAGCAATTGATAAAAATCCTTTTGAGGGCATCAAATTAGCTTAGATAGCTAATGATTACAAGTGGAATCACTTAAAATGATAAACCATACATTGAGCAATCAATTTAGCAATTTGATGCTTACCCCTGACTTTTTAGGGATTGTAGAGAGAATGACCAGAGAGCACTTTGATGTAGATTTCTCCCAATTGGCTGAAGCGAATGCCTTGCAAATTTGACAGCATGAAGTAGACTTTCAGCTAGTTCCAATAATCTATAGAACATGAAAAATGATTGAGCGATCACTGAGATATGGTCATGAAAATTTCATTGTTCTGAGTAGACATAACAGAGAAGTCAACAGATGTGATCAATGAAATGTATGTATTATAACACATGATTTTACAAGATCATTGGCATTATGATGATGTCCAATGATAGTGAGATGAGTAGGCTATGGTGCTACTCAAATCCAACAAGTGATCAGTGGAAAAGCTTTAATAAGAGGCCTCAAGGGCCACGAGTTTTACAAGTCTTTTTATAAGGATCTCTTCATTCAAATTTGAATTTGAATTCAAATTTGGCTCTACCTAAAAGTGTTCCTCCAAGTTAGGAGTTATTCTACCAAATGGAATTCGTACCTTTTATTTCTCCTAACTCCACAAGATGTAGGTCCTTAAAAGATTCTTCAAGAGTTTAATCCTTTTACAAATGGTAAATGACCAAATATTACAAGCCAAAGTTCACATGCTTCATGAAGTGATTGTACACATTGTCTTCCATGCCTAGCCAAGTGTGATGGCTTGGACATTTGCACCAACAGCTCCCTCTCAAGACAAACATCTTGGCTTGCACTTCTTCATGAGTCTTCTTGAACGTCCTGCAATCCAATCATAGTTTTGAACTTGCAAAGTTTAGTACCATCAAGTGCTTTGGTCAGTAAATCTGCACATTGCATATTTGTAGATACATATGCCAATTGAATCTCCTTGCTCAATAGCTTCTCTCTAACATAATGATAGTGTACTTCTATATGTTTGGTTCTTGCATGATACATAGGATTGGCTGCAAGATGCAAAGAACTTGTATTGTCACCAAAGATCATAAGTGAGTGACTGTGAAGTCCCAAATCTGAATATAGCAATCTAATCCATATGGCTTCTTGTGTAGCATTTGCTAATCCCCTGTATTCAACTTTTGTTGAAGGTAGAGCAACAGTAGGTTGCTTCTTGGAAGACCATGAAATGATCTTATCACCTGCAAAAGAAAGATATCCAGAAGTACTCCTATCATCCTTACATCTTGCCCAATCTGCATCTGAGTAAAGCTTAATGTCCAAATCTGATGTATATGGGAAATAAAGACCTTGATTTTGAGTACCCTTGAGATACTTCAAGATCCTTTTGGCAGCTTCCAAGTGAGGTGCTCTAGGTTTATGCATGAAATGACTCAAAACACTTACTCATAAGCTATGTCAATCCTTGTTAAGGTTGCATAGTTTAGACTGCCAACTATGCTTTGATATCCTACAATGTCTTCAAGAAAATGACCTTCATGAGCACTCAATTTATGACTTACCTACATAGGGGTGCTAGTTACCTTTGCATTCTCCAAATGGAACTTCTTCAACATGTCTTGCACATATTTCCTTTGAGTGATATAAATTCTAGAATTTGTGTAGACTAACTCAAGTCCAAGAAAATACTTCATAGACCCTAGGTCACTGATTTTGAACTCCTGCATCATTTGGTTCTTGATTTGTTTGATGTCATTGGCATCACTACCTGTAAGGATGATGTCATCAACATACACACATAAGTATATCATTTCTGAGTTGCTTCTCTTGACAAACAGAGAAGAATCTACTTTGCTCATCATGAATCCTTGATCTTGAAGATAGGTTGTTAACCTATGATTCCATGATGTAGGTGCCTGCTTCAAACCATAAAGAGCTTTGTTCAATTTGCACACATAATTTACCTTGCTTGGGTCTTCATAACCAAGAGGTTGAGCCATGTAAACCTACTCTAAAATCCAGCCATTTAGAAAAGCATTCTTCACATCCAATTGATACATATTCCAATTGCTAGATGCAACCACCCTTACCAATACTCTGATGGTTGGCATTTTAGCCACAGGTGAGAAAGTCTCTTCATAATACACTCCTTGGGTTTGTGCAAAACCTTTAGCCACAAGTCTATCTTTATACATGTTTCTGGATCCATTTGAGTTCCTTTTGATTTTGTAAATCCATCTAGAACCAATTACCTTCATTGATGCCTTTTTGAGTACTAGTTCCCAAGTATCATTCTCTTGGAGTGCTTCTATTTCTTCATCAATAACTTCCTTCCATTCTGCCTTGGTACTTGCTTCTTCGTATGAACCTTCAAGTAATGAATCCTTAGCAAGACAAATGGAATGCTTAGTAACTAATGAATTATCATACCCATATCTGATTGGCTTCTTACTCTCCCTTTGTGATCTCCTTAGAGCTTGCTTGGATGATTCAGGTAAGTCTTCCAACCTTTTCATCATGGCCTTGCCCTTTGATTTCCATGCTTTGAACTCTTCTAAGTTGATGGCGTCCTCATCATCTGATTTGATGTCTTCAATTGTGTTAGGCTTCTCCTTGATGAGGCTTGGAAATTCCTCTTCCAAGTCATATGGCAACTTGACCTTCATGCATTCACTTTCAAACCAAGAATCATTCTCATCAAACATAACATCTCTACTAACCATAAATCCTTTGTTGGATGGATTATAAAATCTATAACCTTTCTGATTTAAATCATACCCAATGAAGATGCACTTCTCTACCTTAGGGTCTAGCTTACCTCTGATTTGAGATGGAACATGCACATAAGCAACACATCCAAATATTCTACAATGATCAAGTGATGGCCTTCTACCATGCCATGCTTCATATGGGTTCATCCCATCAAGGGATTTGGATGGCAACCTATTAATAAGATAAGTGGCAATACATACACTTTTTGCCCACAAATAATTTCATTAAGCATTGATCGAGCTGCTTCCACAATCAACCTATTTCTCCTCTCTGCTACCCCATTTTGTTCAGGGGTATACCTTGTAGTAATCTCCCTTTTGATACCTCTGTCCTACAAAAATGCATCAAATTCATTGGAGAAGTACTCACCTCCTCCATCTGACCTTATCCTCTTTAAACTTCTTCCTGTTTGATTTTCCATAAGTGCAGATACTTCTTGAAGCAAATAAACACTTCATCTTTATGTTTCATAAAGTATAAGATAGTCCACCTACTGAAAGCATCAACAAATGACACATAATACCTTGAGCCTAAAATTGAAGGGTCCTTGCTTGGTCCCTACACATCTATGTGGACAAGTTCCAAGTAATCCTCATGCATATAGCCTTTCTTTGTAAAGGGTAACCTATGTGATTTACCAAACTGACATGCACCACATTTATAAATCATATGTTGCTTGGATACATTAGGTATCCCAAACACACATTGATCTCTACATATTTGCTTCAAGGTTCTCTCACCAATATGCCCTAATCTTTTATGCCAAATCTCTAACTCAAACAATGTTTGATCCTTGTAATTATAAACGGCAATCTTTCTAGTGTCCTCAAGCTCAAATGTAAATAATCTACCTGTTTTTTCTCCCTTGGCAATTCTCTTGAATCCATGTTGGGGATCCTCCACAAAAGCTCCATATTTGTTGAACCTAACCTGCAAACCCTTTTCCACTATTTGTCCAACACTCATCAAATTCTTGGTCATTGTAGGTACATAAAGAACCTTGCTCAACAGATTTCTATTCCCATTAGAAGTTTTGACATTTCCTACCTTGACCACTGAATGCTTGGTGTCATCACATGTGTGCACTTGGTGCTTTCCCTTGGGCTCCTCAAGATCAGAAAGAAGAGCTACATTTCTTGCTACATGGTTTGAACAACTTGAGTCAATATACAAGAGGTTCTCATCATTCACATGTGTGCACTTGGTGCTTTCCCTTGGGCTCCTCAAGATCAGAAAGAAGAGCTACATTTCTTACTACATCGTTTGAACAACTTGAGTCAATATAGAAGAGATTCTCATCATTCATACCTTGTTTTGAAGTCATGTTCATAATGAGAAGAGAATCCTCTTGATCCTTTGTATAATTGTTGAAATCCTTTGTTGATTTGTATCCTCCTTGATAGTTGTTATTGTAATTGTTGCTGTAGCCATGGTTGTAGCCTTGATTATGGTTGAATCCTCCTCTTAATTGTGGGTGGCCACCTCTTTGATATCCTCTTCCTCTCTGATTCTTGAAGTTCCTATAGCACTCATCTGTAGTGTGATTAGAGATTCCACATATATTGCATGGGGAAGAGTTGAAGGGTCTCCCCCTACCTTGCTTACCTCCTTTGCCCCTTCCTCTTGAGTTCCTACCTCTCCCTACATAGTTAGCTTGAGAAGTAGTGCCTTCATCTTCAACCTTTTTGCTCTTTCCTTTATCTTTCGACTTTACTTTTTCTGTGTATAGGGCAGACGAGTTTTTACCTCTTGATTGTTCTCCATTCTTGTTGAGCTTGGCTTCATGATTAAAGAGTTGTCCCATGAGAGTGGTAAGATCTGGAATCTACATGTCCATGTAAAGGTCCATAGCACTTGTGAAAGCTTCCCACTTATCATCTGCCTTGATGCCATTGATTATTTGTCTCACTATTTGCTCCTCTTCAATCTCCTCTCCTATGCTTGCCAATTGATCAACCACATCTTTAAGCTTGGTCACGTACTTTGAAACATTCTTCTTGGGTTGCTTCCTTTGTGTAAACTCAATCCATAATTGATTTTTTATAGCTCGTGTTGGAAGAAAAATATGAAGACAATGTATCCCAAGTCTCTTGGGATGTTTTACAATTCCTAATGTGTGGAAGAAGGAAGTCAGAGATAGAGTTAAGTAGATATGACCTTGCTAAAGCAACTTTGGCACACCATGGGTTGCGTCTTTCAAGCTCCTCTCTTGTAGGTTGTCCTTTGCTTCTGAAAATGGGCATCTCCTCATCTCTTGATATATATCCATAGAGACTCCTTCCTTTTAGATATGTATTCATCCTCAAGGACCATGCTAGATAGTTATTCCTGTCCAATTTATCAATAAAAGAAGGGAAACCATCTCCCATTGTACCTCAACTTGCTCTGATACCACTGTTGGAAGAGATGGATGGATACCTCAAGGAAGTGAGGTGGTACTGCCAAAACCTGCTTTGTACCTGTCCTATTTCACTTCAGGGCTATGTAGTAGGCCCTTTTAACTTGAAAATGACACCAAATAAGTACCTATGTACTTTGGAGTTGGTTTCTCAAATAATTGAATCAAAACAAACTTCACAAATAGCTAGTGATCAAAAACTTGCTATTTTGGTACACACACCTGCTAGATATTTTGCTCAGTGCTCATAGTATAGTAGCAATTGATAAAAATCCTTTTGAGGGTATCAAATTAGCTTAGATAGCTAATGATTACAAGTGGAATCACTTAAAATGATAAACCATACACTGAGCAATCAATTTAGCAATTGGATGCTTACCCTGACTTTTTAGGGACAGTACAGAGAATGACCAGAGAGCACTTTGACACGGATTTCTCCCAATTGGCTGGAAACAAATGCCTTGAAAATTTGACACCATAAATTAGACTTTGAGCTGGTTCCAACAAGCTATAGAACATGAAACATGATGGAGAGATCATTGAGATAAGGTCATGCAAAGTTCACTATTCTGAATAGACATAACAGAGAAGTCAACAGATGTGATCAATGAAATGTATGTATTATAACACATGAGTTTACAAGATCATTGGGATTATGATGATGCCCAATGAAAGTGAGATGAGTAAGCTATGGTGTAGGCTACTCAAATCCAACAAGTGATCAATGGAAGAGCTTCAATAAGAGGCCTCAAGGGCCACGAGTTTTACAAGTCTTTTTATAAGGATCTCTTCATTCAAAATTGAATTTGAATTCAAATTTGGCTCTACCTAAAAGTGTTCCTCCAAGTTAGGAATTATTCTACAAAATGGAATTCGTAACTTTTATTTCTCCTAAATCCATGAGATGTAGGTCCTTAAAAGATTCATTAAGAGTTTAATCCTTTTATAAGTGGTAAATGACCAAATATTACAAGCCAAAGTTCACATGCTTCATGAAGTGATTGTACACATTATCTTCCATGCCTAGCCAAGTGTGATGGCTTGGACATTTGCACCAACACTTCCTGTTACATGGTTTCAACAACCTGACTCAATATAGAAGAGGTGCTTATCATTCATACCTTGTTTTGAAGTCATGTTCATAATGAGAAGAGAATCCTCTTGATCCTCTATAGAGTTGTTGAAATCTTTTCTTGATTTGTATCCTCCTTGATAATTGTTTTTGTAATTGTTGTTGTAGCCATGGTTGTATCCTTGACTATGGTTGAATCTTCCTCTTGATTGTGAGTAGCCACCTCTTTGAAATCCTTTTCCTCTCTGGTTCTTGAAGTTCCTATAGCACTCATCTGTTGTGTGATTAGAGAGTCCACATATATTGCATGGGGAAGAGTTGAAAGATCTCCCCCTACCTTGCTTACCTCCTCTACCCCTTCCTCTTGGATTCCTACCTCTCCCTACATAGTTAGCTTGAGAAGTAGCACCTTCATCTTCAACTTTCTTGCTCTTTCCTTTATCCTTAGACTTTCCTTCATGAGAGTGGTTAGATTAGGGATTTTCATATCCATATAAAGATCCATTGCAGTTGTGAAAGATTCCCACTTATCATCTGCCTTGATGCCATTGATTATGTGTCTCACTATTTGCTCCTCTTCAATCTCATGTCCTATGCTTGCCAACTGATCAGCTACATCTCAAAACTAGGTTTTCCTTGGGAGTTTGAGTCCTCACCAAGATTCTTTTGTTCAATAATCAACATGGACACCAGATCAACAAAATTTGGAATATTTTCCCTGCTCTGTATAGAAGTTCTAAACTATTTATATGCATCTCCTAAACCACGAAGGCACACTTCCACCTTATCATCATCATCATCTACATTCACAGCAATAGATACAAGCCACTCACATATGCTTTTGATTTTCAAGGTGTAGTTGTTGGGTGTGTGTAGAAGTGCGAGAGACACACGAGAAGCACACACAAGGAGCACAAATGCAGCAAGATACACGGAGAAGATGATGGCTGGAATAGCTCGCTCTATTGACAATGAACTGAACTGAAGTAAGAGCTGAATAATATCCCTAAGTACAAAGTACCACCACATATGAGAGTATCAAGTATGTGGTAACATGGGGAAAAAACCTCTAGCCAGCACTAGAGTAAAAAGTGCCCATGTGTTAGTCAGCCGCCGGATTGGCAACTGTATAATTGAATCTTGTTTCACACGCGCGAAAAGTTGTTACAAAGACATTTGTAATCTTTATATAAAGCAATGTAAAAGAGATGCAAGGTGACGATTCATGGAATCACCAGACTGTCCTAAACGCTCGTTCTAACTGTCAGAAGTGCATTTAAACGAGTATTGGGTTCTTGGGAGTGGAAGGGGTTTGTAAAGACAGAGGCCCTATGCTTGTTTCCCAAAATTACTTCACAACACAATATACCAACATTCAAGATTTTATCAAGAATTGGTATCTCATTCTCGATCTTCACGGTTCATCATTTTAACTCTATCAAAGTCTGTCGAACAAACTGTACCAGACTATCAGTATCGTAATACCGAATTACCTCAGAACCCTTTTTCCGAATACACACTACTGTAACATTTAACAGTAGTTCAACCTTCACCGAATAGCGCTCACAATCCTACAAACCGAAAACACTGAAGGACTCAACAGTTTCAGACACACAGTGTTGAAGACTAACACACATTGGAGATAACCATTACTGTAGCCAAATCTCACAGTACAAGTATAGATCTCAATACTGAGGACAACACAATCCTGCACAACGTTTTTAGGGACACTACCACAGTTACACAGACTTCACCAACGACTAGTAGAACATTCCAAGAAAGAGTAATACCACGATATACGTACTTAATAGAACAATCACCACAAAGACCCGTAGAACGACTCTCTCAGACAACAGTCCGATGATCTACTAGATGTAAATAAAACTCATAGCTGCAACCAGAGATCGATAGACAACGAACACGGATACGCACAGTATACTCAGAATACTCAGAAATTAGACAAGCAAACACTACAGCAACCCGAACAAGTGTCGATAATACAACATAGAAATGAAACACAGTACTCCAAATTAATGAACTCGACACACAGTAACGACACAGACAATCACCCAGACGGACAGTCTGATGATTCCACGAATCGTCACCTTGCGTCTCTTTTACATTGCTTTATATAAAGATTACAAATGTCTTTGTAACAACTTTTCGCACGTGCGAAACAAGATTCAGTTATACAGTTGCCAATCCGGCGGCCGACTAACACTCTGGCACGCACGGTGGACTTGAACCCGCAGGTTTTTTACAAAATTACTGTTCGTCTATAATGCCTTCTAAATACATGTTTCTGGCTAATCTAAAGATTCGGGCAATTTTCTTCTTTAAAGTTTCTAACATCTGTTTAAGAGTATCCGGTTCTACTAATTGTGCATCTACTCTTACAGAACTTAATGAAATAGCTTCGGTCAGCAAAATTTCTGCTTGCGTCTCTTTTACATTGCTTTATATAAAGATTACAAATGTCTTTGTAACAACTTTTTGCGCGTGCGAAACAAGATTCAGTTATACAGTTGCCAATCCGGCGGCCGACTAACACATGTATAGGGAAAAGGTTCACATTAAAGCTACTCATGATACACATAAGTGTAACAAACCCCCCTGGAGCAAATGATGTGAACACATATAGGGAGTGACAGATCAGCCTCCACAAGGTAACAAACCTAAAGCTTTGCGAAAAGCTTCAAACTTTTCCCGTGGAAGAGCTTTGGTGAATATGTCTTCAACATTATCTTGTGTAGACACATATACCAAATCAATATCTCTTGCATGAAGGCGCTCTCTCACATAGTGATAATGCAACTCAATATGTTTGGTCCGTGCATGAAACACTAGGTTTTGTGCAATAGCCAAAGCACTCTCACTATCAATGGGAATATCAATAGCACTATAACCAACAAATATACATTTCTTTGCCTTGTCATCAAGTTTGTGACGTTGTTGTGATGGCACAAGAGCATATGCCAAACAACCAAACACACACATATGACTAATTATAGGCTTATGACCATTGCAAGCCTCATAAGGAGTGATGACTCTCAATGCTTTTGTAGGGTAGCGATTCAACACATAATTTGCACACATGACCGCTTCCATCCAAAACTTATCAGGAAGATGCTTTTGTAAGCCTCAATGCTTTTGTAGGGCAGCGATTCAACACATAATTTGCACACATGACCACTTCCATCCAAAACTTATCAAGAAGATGCTTTCCTTTAACCATACATCGTGCCATTTCAAGTAGAGTTCTATTTTTATGCTCGACAACACCATTTTGCTGAGGTGTATATGGCACTGTACATTGGTGTGAAATACCCCTTTCATGAAGAAAATCATTAAACTCATGTGACATGTATTCACCACCACGATCTGTGCGTAGATTCAAAAGCTTTTGTGAAGAAAAATTCTCAGCCATAGCTAAAAATGTTTTGAAGCAAGAAAATACCTCATTCTTTGCTTTCATAGGATACACCCATGTATGGCGAGTAGCATCATCAATGAAGGTAACAAAATATACATGCTTCCCAAAAGATGGAGTTTTAACAGGACCACATATATCACTATGAACAAGTTGCAATTTTCTTGTAGTATGTGTATGACTATCTTTTGGAAAAGAAGCACGATGCATTTTTCCAAGAATGCAACCTTCACATGAATGCTTTTCAATGGACTCAAGTGTAGGCAAGCCAATAACCATGTCCTTCTTTTGCAAGTAAAGCAAACTATTGAAGTTCAAGTGACCAAAATGAGCATGCCAAAGCTCCATTTCCGCCATGGAAGAAGTATGAACAACTAAGGCATTCGAGGCAGCCCTCTTGTATGTATCCATGCGATACAAACCATTACATAATGTACCGGACATCACGATAACATCGCCATTGCTGAAATCATGAACCATACACTTATCATCAACAGTGTACATGAAGTCCAGCTTTGGCAATCAACAGAACTGAAATTAAGTTCTTCTTGATACCGGGCACATACAATGCATTTTTCAAGAGAATCATACCTCCATTTGCAAAGCTCAATTTCTCCTAGTCCAATTATAGGATAAGAGGCATTGTTTGCACACACCACATGTCCTCCTTTGGGTGCATCTTTCAAAGAGGCAAAAAATCTTTTGCATGATATGTGCTTTGAAGCACCACTATCAAAGAACCAATCCGAATCAGCCTCACTCACAACCATACATTTAGAATGCAAAGAAGCATCATAATGACATGTAACAACACATGCTCAAAAATCATCTTAGCTTCATCATTCTTTACATTTGCTGAATTTTCAGCAGTAGACATGCCGGATTCCTTCTTTTTTTTGCCTTTTGGAAATATTTGCATCTCTTCTTCTTTTGAAAATTGGCATCATTAGAGGAATGAGTGGAAGAGGAAGCTTGAGGCTTTGGTTTTGATGAACCCAAAGCTGAAACATACTTGCTTTTCCCCTTTTGTGAGATAGCAAGTGCTTGCGTTCCCTCAATCAAACCACTCCTATTCACTCTAGATTGCTCTTCTTGCAAAACAAGAGACACAACCTCATCAAATGCATACATATTAGGATTTCCTTTTGCAACCAAGCGGAGTGTAGTAGCAAAGCTTTGAAAAGATTCTGGTAATCCTTTCAACAATGTAGAAATGAGTGATGCATCTGGAATGATCTCATCTATGTTTGCCAATTGCTCTTTCAAGTCCTTGATGCGTGTCACATACACATCTGCTGACTCATTTTCAGCCATACAGACATCCTCAAGTTGCTTCCTCAAGTATTCAACACATGCTTCATTATGCACGGCATACAAAGAAGCAAGAGTGTCCCATGCATGTCTCGATGTAGAACATGACCGAATGTGTTGGACTATATGATGCTTCACATAAAGCGCAATCAATGCATGAGCTTGAGCATCTTTTCCATGCCATATAAGCTGCTCTTGTGTAGGTGGAGAAGGAGAAACCACTGTACTCGAAGAAGAAGCTCCAACTGTGACAATAGACTGTGAAGTAGAAGCACCTGCAGGTCTTCGATCAACATATGCCACTATGTTCCAAAGTTGTTTTGCAACAAGAACATGCTTCATCATGTAAGACCACATCGGAGAGTTGGTCCCATCAAGATTATCTTCAGCTTGAAGCATCCCAAACAATTCATTGTTGCCCGCCATTTCACTAAGGAACAAGAAAGTGACAAAAACTTTACTTCGACGAAAGCTGAAATGAGTGCTGAAATTTCAGCTCACAAACCGTCACTCTGATGGTGATTCTAACTGCATGAATGGCTTCAGAATCGGGGTAAAACCCCAATGCACCTAGTGGAAATGTTTCTCGACTACTGAAATTCACAGTTCTATGCTCTGAAGTTGATTTGCACTGTTAAAAGTGCACACATGCCGCGATGCGAAAAACCGAAACTTAAGAAGGAGTTGAACCTGCTCTGATACCATTGTTGGGTGTGTGTAGAAGTGCGAGAGACACATAAGAAGCACACACAAGAAGCACAAATGCAGCAAGACACATGGAGAAGATGATGGTTGGAATAGCTCGCTCTATTGACAATGAGCTGAACTGAAGTAAGAGCTTAATAATATCCCTAAGTACAAAGTACCATACATATGAGAGTATCAAGTATGTGGTAACATGGGGAAAAAACCTCTAGCCAGCACTAGAGTAAAAAGTGCCCATGTATAGGGAAAAGGTTCACATCAAAGCTACTCATGATACACATAAGTCTGACTACTAGAGTAAAAAGTGCCCATGTATAGGGAAAAGGTTCACATCAAAGCTACTCATGATACACATAAGTCTAACAGTAGTCACTTATCGACATGCCCTTTTTCTCTAGTGTATGCAGCTCGTTCTTTAGTTGCAATTTCCATGCCTTTGTATTGGTCTCATATAATGTGACCAAACTATTCCAAGCCTTGTTTTGAGTCTTGACATCCTATATGTGTGCAATCATGCTATCTTGTATGCTAACACATAGCCAATACATTACCTTTCTTGCTCCTTTATTCCGTTCTTCATATGCTCTTAATTATTCCGCAGTCTGATTCCTCTCTAGTAACTACAAAGCATTTTCATTCTCTCCTTCCATGTACTTCCAATAGCCTTTTTCCATCAAGAAATTCCTCATTCTAAATCTCCAAGCATGGAAGTTGTCCTTTTCTAACTTACCGCTCATAAGTTGACTCATTCCATCCACGTTTGCCATTTTTGTAGCAATTCACAACTATGCAAAAGCACTACAAGCAACACTTCTGCTTGAACACTGTTGCACTATGATGTGACAGTTCAATCTCAAAAAAACACAGTTTTCATGTATCAATAGTACACAAAATCACTTGAAATTTTGGATCTATAATATTTGAGTGTTTTCAAATAGGACTCAAGTTATAGTTTTGCAAACTGACCTAGTTTTTCTATGGGCCCCACCTTGTAGGCTCAAAATGGAAGTCAAGATGGCTTAAAAATCTGACAAAAACAAGTGACCCTAAACGAATAACTCTTGGATGCCTTTTATCTTCATGCCAATTTTTGTACCAATCTGAGGTCATTTGTAAATCGCACTTTCTCCATGCCTTCTCATGTACTCCTCATTGTCGGCCTTCTCCATCAGCTCTCTATAGCCACACCAGCTTTGGTACCCTGCACAAGGAAGGAGATAAGGAAGAGAGCTCACTCACACTATCTCACACTCAAAGAGGAGCACACACACAGATTGAGGCAAGGAAGAATGATCTTTTTCTTCTTCTTCTTTTACATAAAAGGAATATACAAGAATGACATAAAACAAGAACACAACTAGTGCAATGTATAAAGAACAGTACATAAGGAAAATCCTAATGTCCGTGAATGAGTGAGCTAGTAGAAAACAAATGTGTCATCACACTTGGTAAATAAATCTAGTAAAGCTCAATGAAGTAGCCCTGACAAATACCAGTGTGACCACTATACATGTCAAAGAAATGAAAATGTGATACGTGTCATCCTGGATCATCACATGTTGAGCTTGATATCTCAACACTACGTAGATACAAGAATGGGTTGGATAGAAATAAAGGGGGTGGGACATTCTCTCCTCACTTGGAGAGGTTGTTGCCCTCAACAAGAGGGTTTTTCACTTACAGAATTTTGTGTAGATACAAGTTCCTTGTCATCCGAAATATGGAAACATTACAATTGGTTAAAGGGGCTTCATTCCGCAGAAGATGTGTGATAGAATCTTTTTTACAAGGTTATGATCAAGAAAAAATATGTTTGCTAGGAGCCAATCAACATATGTAAGCAAGCATCCATGCCACTTCATGAGGGACTCGGGGCCTTCTCAATTGGAGTGTTCACTCAAAATGGAATTTGGTTCAAACTAGTTCTCACTATCTTGAAGTATGGGAACTTTGCATCCATACTTGGTTTCTAGCTTGAACCTTTTAAGTAAATTGATGTGGAACCTACGAGTTGGACATTACGTAGAGGTTCAAGTTAGTATGTAACCTTGCTAATAAACTTTGCTACTTTCTAAATATACTAGAGGTGATTATTAAACTTTGGTAAAGTTACACAGGAGCATGATATCGTTTTAACTCACTAAGATTGTCTCCCATGTTGAAGGGTTGTGTATGTGCCCATTACCAATTTGCATATTTGGCAATACTTCCTTTCTCCATTCCAAGCTTGACTTAGCTTTCTCTAACTTGAATTTCCACTGCTCCAAGAAGGCCCTCTAGTCTAGGTCGTTGGTGAACAATGTTGAATCTGATGTAAGGGCCAATGCGGTGATTACTTCTTCAATTTTGACCAATTTGAATGGACTCATTTCTAAACTTGAATGCACTAAAGCATTGTAGCAGAAATCCAAAATGTCGATATCTTTGGTCTAGACCTTTTGATCTACTTGAAGATGGTTCCATATGTAAAAAGTGATTGGTTGGTTGAGTTTTCCTATTTGACCATCAGTTTACAGGTGGTAAGCTGAAGAAAAATTGAGTTGCATTCCTAGCAGGCTAAAAAGTTTGGTCAATGATTGGCTCATGAAGCAGCCATCTTTATTTGAAATGATCACAAGTGGGAGACCATGGTATTTGATGGTGTGTGTGAAGAAAAGAAGTGACACCATCTTGGCACTCAAAGGGGGCTTTGTAGTTATGAAGTGAGCTTTCTTAGAGTAGTTGTCCACTATGAATATTTGTGTAGCCATGGGAGGGTGGGAGTTCTATGATGAATTCCATGATGATCATGTCTCATGGTTAGTTTGAAATGGGTAGTGGTTGAAGAAGGCCTTCCAACTTAAGTCGGTCTGAATGCACTAGTTGGAAAGTTGGGTACATTTCCTCATACTCTATTACTTTGAGTCTTCATTTGGGGCAAATAAAAATGCTTGTGTAGTAGTTTCTAACTACATCTCTACACCTTGTGTCCTACCAATTCGAAATAATGAGACTCTTGGAGAAGTTGGTTAAATAATTTAAAGTCATCTAGAACATGAATGTGTTCCTTTGGTTAAAAGAATGGCATCCTTCATAGTGCAACATCCATAATCCACGTTGGTTTGATCTTATTGTATCAGATATTGGACTTTTGGGTCACACTCTTAAGTGGGCCAAATGCATTACTTCAATTCTGATGAGATGAAGGCACAAAAATGAGCTCTCTAGCTCTTTTTATAGTTTTCCACTAGTTTTGGCCATGTCCAAACCTAGTGTCTAGACTAGTTAAAGAATAGGTTCCTATGCCTATTTAGAGGCTCAAACGAGCTCAAGAAAAATATGAAATCTGATACATAGGTATTTCTAGTACTCCTCAAGGTCAAAGACTCCTTGACTTGAATAAAATGGAGTTGGGATTATCAAAAATGGAATCTACAATGGTGTGTAGTGATTAAAATCACTATTTTACAAGGATTATGACTTGGCAATTTAATAGGCCTAGTTGCTTGATCTTCTTTGACTACTTTGTATGCTCATCCTTGCTTGGCCTTTGTTCTATCTTGAATCTCTTTGACTGGTCTCTCTCATGCTCCCTTGTCTCATCACACCACCCAGACCTTCTTGGCTACTATCAACACCCCCCCCCTCTCTCGTGTTTGTCATCCCTAGCATACTTTTTTGTGTGGGTTGTGCAATGTAGTATTCGATGATGTTCGTAGCCAAATGATGTTCTTGAGTAAGAGGCCACTTGCTAGATATGTCATTAAAGCATCTCAATCCACTAGATCTGGTACGTTTGGATGTGGAATATGTAACTGTTCGCATGGAGGGTCTATTCTACATCAAATAATTGTAACAAGTGTGTGGGCCTAGGAATTAATATCTTTGAGTGGTATTCCTAGAACCATGTAGAGAACATCTCCTCAAATGTCTGCTTATAACAAGCAAGTAGGTATTTGATGTGGGAGTGCCAAGCAAAGATTATGTTGAGAAAGGGGGTTTTCCTCATGTCCTATACCAAGTCAAAGTTACCTTCATTGAAGCGAGGAGCAAAGATGTATAGGGCTTTAATGTTCATGAAGGTTTTGAATACCACCATCATCAACTTGAAGATCTTCATGCACATTTTGGTGCCACAATGTCAGGCACATTTTTGAAGTGGACAAACTAGTGGCAAATAGTTGAGATCATGTATGCTATTGTGGGTGGAATTCTAGGTGGAGCAAAATAAGGATAAATGATCCAATCAGAGAAGCCCTTAGTCATGTTTACCGTGACTACAAATTCGGGCCATGGTCTTTGAAATGGTGCACGACAATAGCATGGATTATATTTAATATATAAGAGTGCATTGGACCACGTTGACATCATTTTTGGATAAGTCGAGAGTAGCCATGTGTGCCAATCAGGTTGAAAAATAGCACCTTTTCTTGCACGCTCGAGAAGGTCTTTGGGCTCGAATTGAGTTGCAAAAGTTGGTTCATTGCATGTCACTCTCTTTATTGTTGCATTATAGTCTACAAGTAGTACAAAATATGGCATAGATTGCAATTCCAATGTAGTGATGAGCCTTTGATGAAACAGGTTCTAAAAATAGGTAGACTTGAGTATTGTCTCTTCAAGAATTGTCAATGATTGAATTTGAATAGCTACTCTATCATCATATGTTCTACTAATCTACTCTACCCTTTTCAGGCACTTCAATTTCAAATGTATCTTGACCCTCCTCTGTAGTGCATCTTCTTGGTACTGGTACTGGCTCATATGGGTCCTCAAATGTTTCTTCCATAGGAATTTCAGTGACCTCTTCGGGTCCAGGTTCTACTACTGGAGAAGGTGGTCTTTCATATTGTAGTAATCTTGCTAGAAGTTTGTCTACTTGCTTTTGGAGATTCTCCAATTCCTGTGTATTTTGCGGAAGAGGTATGGTCTCTAGTACTTTTATGTTGGGCCTTGATATCTACTTCTTGAGCTCTTCGCACTCCTTTTCCAACTTGGCATATGAGTCCAGAAAGTTGGCATGCTCTTCTAGTAGGATGTAGATGCTATTTGAAGGGAACGCTTGTAATTGTGTTGGACTGATGTTGGTTCTGGGTGTTCCTTCCATGGCTGCTTCTAGGTTGTCTTGATTTTGATGCTGCAATCTCTTATTCTCTTCAGATATTGTTGACATGTGTCATCACAGAAGGCCTAAGTTCCTTTGTAGTTTGGCATTTCTTGCATTTTGTCCAGGCATCATCTCTTCCAAATTCTGGACTACTTCTATATCCATTCCCTATAATTTGGTATTTTAGCTCGCTGCTTGTTGGAGGGTAAGGTACTCTGCTTTTAGTCGATGGTTATCTTCTTCAAGTGTTGTCACTCTGATCTGTAACCATTGAGACTCCTACTAAGATCTCATTTCATTCTTCTAACTGTTGATAGTCTTGTTGAAGCTATAATACACATTGAATCATAATATTGAATGTATTATTTACAGAAGTGGATGCAAAAGTGATAGGTTTCAATGTAGGGGGAATGGGAGGGGGTATGGGAGCTGTGAATGTCATGCTTGAGAGTGGTGATGTTGGTGGAGGGGGAATAGGGGATTGTGGAAGTGTGGTAGGAGGGGGTGGTACCCTAGGTGGAGATATGTCCATAGGATCAGACAGTGTCATTCATGTTAGTGCTACCATGAAAGTAGGGATGGTAAGTGTAGTGCATGTTGTGTCTGTGAAAAGTGATGTTACAAAAGGGTTCAGACTCATGGAGAATGATGCAAATGGTCGAGTGAGGGCTTCCATGAAGGGAAACCAGATTGGGTGTATGATAGGGGGTTGGAGGAGTGAGTAATATGGATCAACAATGAAGGGGACCTATGTGCAAGGGGCTATGGGGTATCCAATTATGCCTTGAGTGGGTCGAGGGTACCAATACACTCGTTACAGTTAGATGGCCCACTACACATTTGGGAAGGTCAGTCATGGTGGTGTAGACAGGGTTAGTAATGGAGGAAAATAGGCTAGCTTGGGATATTGGTTTGCAAAAGCTAAAAGATGATGTGGAGACGATGGGTTCGATATGGGTTTGGGAGTTGGGTGGATTTTGGTTGATGATTTCTCTCGCTTCCATGGTGGCAGTGGTTTTAGTGGTAGTATGTACATCAGTCATGGGAGGGGGGGATGTATGTTGTTGAGGTGAGATCAAAGAAGTTTGAACAAATGTTTTGCTAGCAAATCAATAGTCGTAGTTGAGGTAGCCTCTTGTACTATAGTGGCTTCATGTTCAGGTTCAGGAATTCGTATGTTTTTGCCCGTTCGTTGTCTAGTCCCCACATGTCATTGATCATAACGAGGTGGGGGCTTTTGTAGCATGGTGTGAACTGCTTTAGTGGCTCCCAATGATTTAGTAAGGAGTTGAAGTGCTTGGATGAAGTGTGGGTCCACTCCTTTCTCATTGAGAATTTGCTCAATTATAGCTCTACCCATACTGAAGGATATTCGGTGCCTTTCTTGCACACTCATGATAGTGTCGTAAAGCGTTTGTAGTTGTGTAGTGTAAGCAGGGGCTCTTGTAGCCTCTTGTTGGTGTTCATCATGCTTCTCTTCTTCCTCCTCTCCATCTTCTTCTTTTTCTTCTTCTTCCATTGGCTCTTCCTTCTACTTCATGGTGCTGCTTCTCACCTTATTATTCTTCTCCTAATTCAAAATTGAATTCCTAAAGAATTCTTTCAAAATCTGCATGACTGAGCTCTTCCAATAAAACTCCTCCAAGGAATTCTAGATCCAATGGCACTGGGGGGAAAATCAAATTGGAGTTTTCTGTGCTTCACCTTAGTATTCATAGTGTAAAGGGACTCACGACTCTTTGTGGCACCGGAGATATGTTTGGTGTCAAGGTGGCACCTCTAGGTGGTGCACAAGGTATGGATCCCCTCATTTTCTTATATGGTGGGGCTGAGGTTTTCTTACTTTTAAATTGTTGTACTATGCTCCAAGACAAAGCTCTCTGAATCGGAATGTCATAAGCAAGGCACCGATAGATAATTCTAATGAGGGTGCAACACCCATGTAATACGGGATTATGCAGCCATCTCCTATAAGCCGAGTGAATTTGATCAATAATCTAGTGGGGGAGATTGATTTTCATATTCTATGTGTCAGCATAAGCAAGCTAAACCAAACCTTTTTATGGGGCATTGTGAATCTGTCTTGCCATGGAAATGTGAAGTGTTTCATGCACATCCTACGTTGCACTACAATATTTGGTGTCATGGCCACCATATCTTTGAGCTTTGTCAAGTTTTGATTCTTCATGTTGCTCTAGGACCAATCCTTCTTTTTTGGTGGGAATATTCATCCCTCTCATGTCTAGAGCTTCTCAAACTAACTTTTTTGGTTAGTTTGAACTACTTTAACTCATTCCCTCATGTTAATGATGGAGCTATGAAGGTGCTTGAAGCTCTTGGGTCCTAGGAAGGAGTGAGTGAGTTGAATATTTAAAAGTACCACATGAAATCCCTATGTGCATATTCTGGATATGCAATGTACTCAGAATGCATCTATACTCTGCAAGGGGATTTTTACATGGTTGGTTCAAGGGGTTTACCACAAGGTTTGACTCACGAAACGGCCCTTATGGGGTTACAAATCTTGATAGTAGTGACCTTTATAGATGTGAGGCTTTTTAGGTGCCCATTTCCAAGTAGAATTAGGTAGAATTTGTTATGCAAACATAGTAATAATGGATGCCCTTCGTGAGATGTGTGAAATGAATGCTTGTCAATATCAATTCTAGTCTATGAGCCTATGTGTAACTATTTGAGCATGTAAGCAGGTCTTAGGCACCCATATTTTTCTTGCATTGTGGCCTACCTTCCTTGATCGCTTTGGTATCCAAATAGAAATAAGTCATTGAGGTTGACTCCTATAGCATTCAACTTTGGTTATCTGTGACTACATCATTCGTTTGGTATGTAGTGGTGGTTTTAATGAGGGAGCCAAGGATCGCTCACTCTTGTGTATCCAGATCTACTTCCCTCTATTTATCACCTTATTTTGAACTATTTTTTGATCCTAATATTTAATGATCTTTTCCATCTGCTTCGTGGGCCTCCTTACTCATTGTGCCTCAACCACTTTTGAAAAAGAAGGGAGTTCCAAGCTTGCTTCTGCTACTCCTTTACAAATTGCTTCCTTCTGCATCATAGAGCGTTGGACAAGAACATCATCATTATCTTCATGTGCATTCTTGGAAGGACCATGAGTTGGTGCCTTTCCTAGTCCCTTGAGTGGTTGATTCGCTAATTCAATTGTGATCTTTTGTTGGTTCGCCCAAACCTAAAGAAATCCACTTCTTAGGTTTAAGTTCACCACATGTTCACAAATCCAATCTTGACCCAATACAAGAGGTTTTGTAAGGTCCTCATCTTGACACACTAGTACCTTAACTGTCATTGGGACATCTGTTGATATATTTAGGTGGTGATGTGTATAAACACTCTAGGACCACTGGGGCATTTTTTTCCCTCTTTAGGAGGTTTTTTTCCCCCGGCTTGTATATATGCCTATTGCCCTAATGGTCTACTTATCTTTGTACATTCTAGTGGTAATACATTCAATCTTATCTGTTGTGCTCCAGGCTTCTCCTTCTTACTTGTGTTGTTTGCATACTTCCATAGACATCTAACTCCAACAATTGGTATCAGAGCACGTTGTCACTTCATCTAGGGCGTCGTCAACACCTCTCTGGTTGTAGTCTCAGAATCGCATGAAATTTGGTGAGCATACTCAGGGTGTTTCAAAGATCAAAACAGCTTCGTTATGTGATGCCGAAATCGTGATCTGAGCTCATTTCAGCCTCCGAATGCAATATCACAATGCTTCTGCAAGCTATTTCATCTTTTTGTGCCAAAGGTATATACCTGTTTCGGTTCACAATATAAGCATCTCAAAGTCTACTACAGGTTTAGCATAATTCGTCAGGGAAGTTCTGTTCGACTTTTTGAGATATAGTCAATTTTTTGCATTAAGGTATTTTAGTCACTGGCCATGGCTGAAAGCAGTGATGTATTCCGTGTTGGAGTTTATTGACCTCCAAAATATAGCTAGAAGTAGGTGGAACCCCCTAGGAACAAGTTGACCTTCTCGCAAACTCCATTACAGAAAACTAGTCATGCTTGCAGAGCTTACTGTTCTCTAATGGCTTAGAATTTTTTTAAACTATTTTAATCCCATATACTAGATACCAAGAGCTTTTTAATGAGCCAAAGAACACTCAATTTGGATAAATAGACAAGGAGATATGACCTCTGCAAGTTTGAGGCTAATGGAGACCTTCAGCAGGGGGTGAACCCGAGAATACACACTACTTGCAGAGAGTACTGCTCTCAGCTCACAAATCCAATGATTATGAATATTTACAGTATAAAAGTAGACAATAAGAGCTTTCAAATGAGCTATCAAACATGTAATTTGGATATATAAGGAGGGAGATACAAGCTCTGCAATCTCTGCATACAAAACTACAGCAGCGTAGAGCTACACATATGACTCTCTTGGACTTCCCACAAGATCACGACTTCTATCCTCTTTTTATAGCATGGGAAACTAATCTAAAACCTTCCTAATACATCTAAATTCATGGTAGACACTTGGGTGGAGATATTACATGACTCAAGTGCTCAAATAAGCAAAGTATTGATGGACTTTGAGAACTAGCCACATCGACCTTCCACTAGGACACCACTGCAGCTCCCTTGCGACTCACTAATTTGACTCACCATGTTCTAGAACTCACGTGGTATTTTGGCTATATTTTGTGAATAATATGAGCCTTTTTAAAATATTTGAAGACTTCCCAAAGGTATTTACATAATTTGAAACTTGTACCATACATAAAACAAACGTTCGCAACATTCTCCCCCTCAAGTTTCAAAGGGTATTTCCTTCATGCCAAGAATATAGTTGAATCTTTGAAGCTTTGGTCCATCCAAGGATTTGGTGAAGATATCTGCAACTTGATCCTTTGTTCCCACAAAAGAAACTTGTACTTCATTGTTTATGGCCTTCTCTGAAACATAATGATAGTGAACCTCTATATGCTTTGTTCTAGCATGAAAAATAGGATTTGAGGTCATATGAATGCTGCTCAAGTTATCCCCATATATCAGTGGTACATCAACCTGCACATTCAAGTCATGAAACAACTTTTTAAACCACATAACCTCAGTAGTAGCCAATGCTAAACCTCTATACTCAGCCTCTGTAGAAGATAAAGCAATTGTAGGTTGTTTCTTTGAACTCCATGTTAATGTCTTGTTTCTTGGTTTTACCACATATCCACTTGTGGATCTTCTGTCATCTTTGCTTCCAGCCCAATCTGCATCACTAAAGACTTTAAGAGTTAGATCAGCATCATGACTATAAAATAATCCTTCGTTCATGGTACCTTTCAAATACCTAAGCACTCTTTTCGCTGCATGCATATGAGGTACTCTAGGTTCATGCATAAACTGTGACAATACTCCCACTGCATAGCATATATCAGGTCTAGTTTTTGTTGCATAAATCAAAGATCCTACCATGGATCTATATGCATTCATATCATGCAACTCATATATCAGGTCTAGTTTTTGTTGCATAAATCAAAGATCCTACCATGGATCTATATGCATTCATATCATGCAACTCATCACCTTCCTTTGCACTCAACTTTACATTACATTCCATTGGAGTAGAAACAAATTTACATTCCTGCATACCAAACCTTTTCAGCATATCACATATATACTTTCTCTGTATCAACCACATACCCTCATCGCCATACACAATTTCAATCCCAAGAAAGTATCTAAGCAAACCAAGATCTGAAATTTTAAATTCCTTTCCCAAATTACCTTTTATCTCTTCAATTGCTTTTGCATCATTCCCTGTAATCAACAAGTCATCCACATAAATGCATACATAGACACACATGTCATCTACATGTTTTACATAAAGTGAAGGATCAGCATGACTCGCTGTGTATCCTTGCAGCATAAGATACTTTACCAACCTTGCATTCCATGCCCTTGGTGCCTGTTTAAGACCATACAATGCCTTCTTTAACCTGCATACATGATTTGGACATTTTGCATCCACATAACCATCTGGTTGTGACATATACACTTCTTCATTTAACTCACCATTAAGCAAGGCATTCTTTATATCAAGTTGATATATATTCCACCTTTTACTTGCAGCTAAAGCCAACAAAGTTCTCACCATTGCCATGTTTGCTACTGGACTAAATGTTTCCTCATAGTCCAATCCTTGAGTTTGATTATATCCTTTTGCTACAAGTCTAGCCTTATATCTTGACACACTACCATCACTATTTCTTTTAATCTTAAAAACCCACTTGCAACCAATTACCTTTTGTTTTGGTGTCTTTGGAACTAAATTCCAAGTCTTGTTATCCTGTAGTGCTTCCATTTATTCTCTCATTGCTTTCTCCCACTTTTCATCTCCTTTTGCCTCATCATAACATGTGGGTTCATTTTCCTGCTCAACTTTTGTCATAAAAGCATAATGAGTATTCATGAAAGATTCATAAGTATACCTTTGAGGTTGCTTACTCACTCTTGAAGTTCTTCTTACCTCCAATGTAGATGCTCTTCCTTTCTTATTAGGAATCTTTGATGATTCTCCATACTCACATACATCACTAATTTCCTCTCCTTCATCATTAACTTCAACAAGTTTGAGTTTACCTTTACTTTTAACACTTGGAGGTGACTCTTGCCTTAATCTTCCATTGAAAGGTAGCTCTCTTTCTTCATCCAAACCACTTTTCTCATCACTTAAACTTCTTGTGGGCTGAGGTAAGCACTCATCTCCTTCACCTGTATCTTCTTCATCTCCATTTATGACCTGCAAACTTTTCTTATCTACATACCATGAAAGTGATTCATCAAAATTTACATCTCTTGAAACAACCACCTTATTTGTATGAGGATTATAACATCTATATCCTCTTTGAGTATCTGCATAACCAATAAATATACACTTTTCTGATTTTACATCAAGTTTTGATCTCATTTCACTAGGTACATGTACATAACATACACAACCAAATACTTTCAAATGACTTACACTTGGTTTCCTTCCATGCCATACCTCATATGGTGTCAAATGATGAACTCCAGCAGTAGGTACTCTATTCATAATGTACACACTTGTGCTAACAGCTTCAGCCCAAAAAGAATTAGACAAACACATATCATTTAGCATGCTTCTAGACACTTCTGCTATGATTCTGTTTCTTCTCTCTGCGACTCCATTTTGTTGTGGAGTATACCTGCATGTAACTTCTCTTTTGATACCTTCATCATACAGAAAATCAGTAAAAGCTTGAGAGAAATACTCTCCCCCTCCATCGGATCTTAGCTTCTTAACATATCTTCCTGTTTGCTTCTCGACAAATGATTTAAAATTTTTGAAACAATCAAAGACTTCACTCTTATGTTTAATGAAATACACAAATGTCATTCTACTATGATCATCAATGAATGATACATAGTACTTATTACTAGCCAAGGATGCTTCTTTAGTAGGACCCCATATGTCCGTGTGTATAAGGTCTAGCAATCCACTGCTTACATAGCTTGAATGCTTGAAAGGCTGTCTACTCTGCTTACCCATTTGACATGCTTCACAAAGATGCACCATATGTTGCTTAGTAAGATCAGGTAATCCTTCAACAATCCTCTTCTTTGATAGCTCCTTTAACCTGTGTACATCAGTGAAATAATTAGGGGCGAATATTAGCCCAATGGCGAATATTTAGAGAAATTGTTAAATTTTTGCTATACTTAGTGATTTGGAAACTTTTAAAAATAGCCCTATTTTCAACAAACCCTAGTTCTCTGTAGTCTTCAATTTCGCCTTTTGTGCTATACGCGTGAGCTCTCTGTAGTCTTCAATTTTGCCTTTTGTGCTATACGTGCGAGCTCTCTGTAGTCTTCAGTTTCGCCCTTTGTGCTATACGCGTGAGCTCTCTGTCCACTGTCGACGTCGTCTGCAGGATTATCAAGCATTCGGTGCTTGCCATCGTCGTAAGTGAAGGTTTGCACAAGAAAGAGTGTGAGGAGTCGGACGCTCTGGCTACAGGTACCTGACCAGGTACGAGAGAGAGAGAGAGAGAGAGAGAGAGAGAGAGAGAGAGAATTCTATTTCATGTATGCATTCTGTTATTTTATACATGGCTAAATGTTTTCCTGAAGTTTTCAATCAGATTGTTATTTTCTGGTGACCTGGAGGCTCATAGATGAAGTAGACATATTATTAATATGAAAATAAGCAGGTCTGTTTAGCTTACTGATGTGGCAAAAATCAATAAGTTGAGGTTGGTTTGAAGTTATAGTTTTGTGCAACTGACAAAATCAATTGCTCTCATCCATGCAGCTTATTAAGTTTAAAAAATGGTATTGTCATGAAACATTCGTTTGTGCAGTTTGTCTTAAAGGCCACTTGGATTCCTGTGTGAAAAGAGTGACTATATTCTACTCATCAGCGTGTGCAATGTAGCAACAGACAATAGGTCGTGAATAGTCAATATTGAAGTGGTAAAATACTAAGGAGATTTGAGATTTCTATTGAAAGTGATATTTTCTTTCATCAACATACATTTCATGGAAGATTGTATGATATCCTGCTAGGCAACATTGTTTTTTCAGAATCAGCACCCATTCAGGGGACATTGTTTTTTACAGCCCATTTCTGTAAAAGAGGACCAGAGCATTCTCACATGTGTGCTGCAAAAGCAATGGGAAAGAATCCAGTGGTGCAAATTGTGAATATTAAGACATGCTTCTGAATGTTGTGTATTTTATATTCTACCGTGGTTATCTTATTGTCTAGTGAGTCTAGGAATTTTATATAATTGTGAGTCCTGCCTTGTTTCATGCTTATTTGATGTTTTTACCGAATTGAATTCCTCGAATAGGAATTACTAATTTTTTACAATAGTAATGTAATGTGGCAGTAAGAAAGTTTCAATTCTCAAAGTCGAGGTGTTGCAAGTGGAGACTATTCGAACTACATTTCTCAATGGAGTGTGCTTTGTGGATTTTATGTGTTCCTGTGGACATTTGAGGCAGTTAACGTGTAGCTAGTCAGGATTCTTCTTGGCAGGTCTGATGATCTTAACCTTAACTAACCATGTCTAGCAAAGGAAATATAGTGAGGTCTCGAGGGTAACAGTTGCTGTCAAGTGCAATGAGTATGATACAAGGTAAGATAATCAAACAGGGTTTTCAAAGATGTTTGTATGGTTTGCTAGTTTGTACATGGAACTCAGGGGAAGCTTGTACATGGATGTCAAAGAGACCATATCTTCACTTGGGACTAGTGTGGCAGCAGGCATCATCCTATGGTGACATTGTCTTACATGTCTTCTTCTTTGTGCATGTGAGAAGCAGCAGTTGCAGAAAGTAGAGTGCCGTTTTTGGTACATGTACACAGTATAGTCTTTGTTATCTCGTGCCATTTATCTTTCATTAAATACTTTGTGGTGGCCTCTTAGTTCTGGTCTCCCAATGCTGATTGTATGTGTTCTACATTCCCCGATCCCTTTGCTTCTTTCATCATCAGTGTCTTCTCTTGGATGTACACTTCACTGAGCTGCCAAAATTTTGGAGTTCAATTGAAGCTGCACTAGTTTATTACTATTTAGCTCATCTCTTATTCAAGCATGGCTATATGAATCATTATATAAATTATTGCAGATTTTATAATGAATGGCTAAGTTATCAGTCATCATTCTCTGACAGTTCACTGCATGGCTTATATAGCAACCAGTTTTTCCTACTTGTCTTTAAGTGGCAACTTCCCTTACAATTTGATGATTTGACAACTTTGTCATTTTTTTGCGGGATGGCACATTCATTTTTATTTTGCTTGGTTACTTCTATGGTCATAGGGAATACACTAGTTTCGTAATCAATAATATTCTGCTGACAACTAAGGGGTCCCCTACCTAATTATTGCTTGCAGAAATGACTGAAGATCTTATGGATTATGTGTAATCAATGGGTATTCTGCTTAAAATTTTTTGTAGAACTAATAAGTTTCCTACCCAATCCTACCAAACGTGTTGCATATCTAATGATAGGTTTCCTACCCAATCCTGCCAAACACTGTTGGGTTCTAAATGTATTTACAGTGGAGCACTGTTGGGTTCTTTCTAAAGTTCACTACATTTCCATGGGCTTCTCCTGTAATTGCATTTTGTGATTGTATTGAACAATCACAAACTTCCATTCATTTGTCTGTAGTTCTGTGCGTGATGAAAAGTCCTTAGCCGGCGAAACAAAACATTGGTTAGAGGGTTTAAGATATGCACAGAGGCTTCTTGTTTTGCTGGTTCTCATTGGAACATCTATGCTTATTGGAGATGGGCTTTTGATGCCTACGATTTCACGTAAGTTTGTAGCATTTGTTGCTTTACTGGAAGGTCTTGATATGAAACCATGCACTTAAAGAGGGACATTGTTTCCTGATGCTCTAGCATTTGATGTCTTGAGCTCTTCCATGCTTGTGTTCTGTCATATGCATTGGTTACGCGGACTCAATTTTGTTCTTTGGACGTAGATTTGTAAAACAAACGAGAGAGAGAGATTATATGGGTATTTCTGAATTTTGGTTCTGTTTTTCATTTGCTTTGGAGTATACTGAGGGAGAAGTTTTTTGGAAAGACTTATTTTATAGACGAAATTGTTGTTCCGCAGGGAAGGATTTTAGTGCCACATTTTGACATTGATCATATAATTTGAGTGCTGCTCCAAGGTGGAAGGATTGTTAGCTTGCAGTTGTTGTGGCAATCGATATCATCTTGCTTCAAATGGCTGGGAGTTCGTCGTCCTCTCAATATGTCGTCAGTGTTTTTGATGGGAATAATCATCCATCAAGTATGTACTCAACTCCCTTCAAATAGTCTCTCTCTCACTAAATATATAATATATATAATTTGTATATACTATATATATGTGGTAGATGTAGGGCATGTGTATAGGTTTAATAATTTTATATATGTGGTAGGTCTAGGGCATGTGTAGTAGAGTTAGGGCTTGTATGTATATATAAAAATGGATCTATAGAAAGACATAGGATTAGTGTTGGAAGATTTCAAATGCTTCTCTCATGGGTGTGTTCATGTGTGTGTCTTCTATATATCCACGAACTGCTAAGATGCAATCAAAGGAAAAAGGAAAGGTTGTAATGGATTCGAGACCTAAGAGAAAATCCATTTCTGATTTTTATTCACTTAAAGGAGGGATTAGAAGCTCGAATGTCATGCGGTCTTCATGTGTAGCAAGCTCATCCCTTGAGCCTACAATTTTACCCCCGATTGTATGCTCTAACATCTCTGTGTCAGAGTCAAAAACCTCAAATGACACTTCTTTGTCTAAACGTATGAAGAGAGGGAAGGGTCAATGGGATATAGGAAGGACTTTTAAAATAGATTGGATAACAAAGTTTCCTTTTATTGAGCCTTTGATAATTGAGGGTGAAGAAGAACCAAAATTTGCCACTTGTATACCATGTAGTTGGAAATTAGGTAATCAAGTCAAGTTACAATTGAAATTAGATACCATTGAAAAACATGTGGGTAAAATGTATGAGAAAGTAGAAGTAGAAGGGAAAATGGAAAACATTCTTAGATGGAAAACAAAAGATGAATGTAGGCATCTACAGAATGTAGATGCCTATAATTCTCATTTATTGCTTTTGGAGCAAAGTAATGAGAATAAAAGATCCTTTATGCATCTTTTTGAGAGAAAGCTCAAATCAGATAATGAAGCCATATTAATGCAATTTTCAATTGTGCTACATATCTTGTCCATTGGAAAACCAATGTCTGATTATCCTAAGTGGAGAGTTCCATTGAATTTCATTGGATTACGAATTCAAAGTTTTCCGACACAATATTGGACAGAATCTTCAGGATGGGAATTTGCAAAAGCAATGGGAGAGGTAATCAAATCTAACTTGAAAATAAGTTTATCGAATGCTACTTTTATTTCTATTTCCCTTGATGAAGTGACAGCAAGGGATTGCACTTCTTGGGTATGTATCCATGCATATATTGTGGAGAATTATGTAAGAAAAGCCAAATTTATTGGTGCTTTTCAACTAAAGGGAAGTGCAACTTCTAATTTGTTGGTGCAACTTGTTTTAGATTCCATTTCAAATATTGGAGGGATGTCAATTAGTGATATTAATCAAAAGATAGTATGCATTGGTGTTGATGGATGCTCAGTTATGCATGGGCTTAGAAATGGATTGTGTGTTCAATTGCAACAAAACTATACACCATATGCTTTAGGTATACATTGTATGTCTCATCGTACAAATCTAGCATTTAAAATTGTGTCAGAATTTGTTTTCGTACAAAAAGTTGAAGATCTTGTACACCAAGCATATGCTTTCTTTTCAAAAAGTCCTAAGCGTATTAAAGAGTTTAAATGCTTCTCTGATGGGATAAGTAAAGGAAGAAAATTGAAAAAAAATATTGACACCAGATGGATTTCACTTATTGGACCTGTAGAACGTCTTTTTGAAGAATATAAATCAGTCATCGGTGTGGTCAATATTATGTCTTTAAGTAAAGGAATACAAAAGGGAAAAGCTCACACTTTGTTGCAAATGCTAAGTGATGTGGAAACTCTTCTCTATCTTGGAGGAATGTTACCATTGTTAAGAGAAATGAATAATTTGATAAAAGTTTCTCAATCAAGAGATATTTATGTAATGGAATACGCAGTAGCAAGAAAATTGACTTGTATGCGCTTAGAAACTTTGTATTCTGAGACATCGGGTTTTGATTCACAAGAATTTATCGAGTGGGAATCGTTGCTACAAGTTGGTGTAGAAGATAGTTTTTTGCAATACAATAAGAAAGGTTGGTTGTGCATATTTGTGAAAGATAAACAAATTCCTCTTTATGTATCACGAAAAAGTCAAGGAGTATGCATCAGGAAAAAAGTTAATCAAACATTCTTTTCTATCCTAGTGGATAGTGTAAAACAAGGGTTAAGATCCATATGTAATAAATTGACTTCTGAGATCAGAGAGAGATTTCCTCGAGATGAGCTCTTAGAAGCAATGGCCATAGTTCATCCTTTATATTGGAATCATGCAAAAGACAAGAGCTTACTAACAAATGACTTTAAAAGCAAGGTCCAAGTATTATCCGATCATTTTGGAAAGAATGCATATTTGGGAGATAGGATTCTAGAAGGAGTTATAAATCCAAATCTTTTAAAAAAACAATCTGGGATATTTGTACAAACGATGTGGGAGCAATTTGACTTCGTCAAAGATCCTTCAAATTCTGGTGCAATGACAAAGCTATGGAAAAAGCTTGATATATCTCCATTCTTGAAGGAATCTATGTCGGAGTATTTTAAAGTAGCAAATTTGTGTCTAACAATGATCCTTGGATCCGTTGAAGATGAACGTCTATGGAGTAGCTTAACTTTCATAAGAAATGCAACGAGAAATAGATTGAATAAAAACTTGGATACATGTCTTAGATTGTTTGTTTCTAAGAGTGACCTTGAAACTTTCCCTTTCGAAGAAGCTTATGTCATATGGAAAAGTCAATGTCAACGAAGAAGTGAATGTGTAGTATCAGGCGAGAGGAAACACATGGAGGATGTTGAACCTTCTAATATTTTTCAAATGGACTGATACTGATTATAAAAAGGTAACTTTTTTATTTGATTTCTTTTTTAATATTATGGTGAAGTATAATTTATACTAATGTTTCTTATTGTTTTGACAGGTTTTGAAGATATTGAGGACTTCAATATTTGCCGATTTTTGTTTGTTAATTTTTTTTTAATATCTGAAATGATGAGATTCAAAGGTTCCTATTGTTCAATGTTTCATGCCTATTTATGTATCTATGTATGTATGACTCATGCATGTGCCATGCTTGCATGTGTGTATGTTTGTATTCATGTATTCTTGCA
Source organism: Ceratopteris richardii (assembly GCA_020310875.1). Taxonomy (NCBI): domain Eukaryota; kingdom Viridiplantae; phylum Streptophyta; class Polypodiopsida; order Polypodiales; family Pteridaceae; genus Ceratopteris; species Ceratopteris richardii. The sequence goes on along the minus strand of CM035419.1, from coordinate 113,045,648 downwards.
TGTATTCTTGTATTCATGCATGTATGTATGTGTGTATGTTTGTATTCATGTATTCTTGCATGTATGTATGTTTGTATTCTTGTATTCCTGCATGTATGTATGTGTGTATGTACATATGGATGCATGTGTGATGCATGTAATATGTATGTGTGTATGTACATATGGATGCATGTGTGATGCATGTAATATGTATGTGTTATGTATATGTGATGCTTGCATGTATATATTATGTTTTCATTCATGCTTATATGTGTGTATATATGTGTGTACACTGAACAATCCTTTTAGAGGATTTGAAGGCTTGCACACTGAACTTCTTGGAATTTGGGACCTATCTCTGATCAGAATAGATGTGTGTAGAAGTATGTATGCACGTGTGTGTATGTGCAAGTGTGTGTATGTGCAAGTGTGTGTGCTAGGTATGCATATGTCAAAATAAATCGCGATAGTCCAGATGCAGTGTCTTTTGGAGCATTGATAAACATTATGCCAACCAGGTATGTAACTCATTTTCTCTCAGTCTTTTTGATGAAATGCAGAAGCAGGGATTACTAACCAGTTTGGCTTTTAGTAATGCAGCAACAAAAATTTAAATCAATCAGCCGATTAATCATCATAATCAGAATAATTGAAAGCTTAATTGAAAAAATAGATCAAAAGAGTGATGGACATACAGGTGTAGAAATTCAATCTGCTACCATAACTTGCAGGTAACCACAATGATTAAAGTGTTATTAATCAAGTGGGTTTAGAGAAGCTTGGTTATAACTACAGAGGAAAGGAGACCATCATCAGTCAGTCCACAAGGCATTGGACATGCTGGTAGACCTGACATTTGATGACCTTGCCAACCAGGTATGTAACTCATTTGCTCTCAGTCTTTTTGATGAAATGCAGAAGCAGGGATTACTGACAGACAGGACAACAGTATTGAGCTTATGTATATATGTGTGTGTGTTTCTAGGTAACTCCTGTTGATGAAACATGAGTACTCAGAGACATCGAGCTGCTTCGGTATCTGAAGCACCCTAACATTGTTGACATCAAGCACATCTTATTGCCTCCTTCTCCTCATGAATTCAAGAATATCTATGTTGTGTTTGAACTTATGGAGGCTGACCTGCATCAGCTCATCAAAGCGAATGATGATTTGACACAGGAGCACTACCGATTTTTCCTGTATCGACTCGTTCGGGCCTTGAAATTCATTCATTGGGTTATGTTTTTTACTTTATCTTTTGAATATATTTTTTGTATTCATTTCAAATGCATTATACTCTCATCGTCTCTGACTCTCTCTCTCTCTCTCTAACACACACATACACTTGCACTAGTAGGGACAACGCTTGTGTGTGCGTGCACACATGCACATGCACATACACACACATGGGGATGCATTTTGAGTAAAGTCACTCGTGCAGTGTAGGATATGTAGATGGTTAAAATGGGTGGAAATTGTTTTCTTTTGTTGTTATGTATATTGTCTTTGTACAGAGATACATCCTTTGTAAAATGGGGTAGTTTTGATTGTTGACATATGCAGCTAATGTATTTCATCGAGATCTGAAACCGAAGAATGTTCTGGCCAATTCTGATTGCAAGCTGAAACCTTGTGATTTTGGACTAGCCAGAGTGGCTTTCAACTATTCATCCTCAGCTATCATTTGGACTGTAAGTATGAAGACGACCAGCAAGGTTGGTAAAAGTTGCAAGATTATTTTTCATGTTTTAATCTACTTACAATTTTTCAATGGGTTGCTTATCTCATGCTAAGATTATGTGGCTGCAAGGTGGTACTGTGCCCCAAAACTTTGTGGTTCTTTTTATTCAAAGGTAAACTGTAACTGAATACGACCACAAGCTTGATTACACTTTTTTGCTTTTCTCATCATTCTTTATCTGGCTTTCTCTTGTTCTTAATGTTAGTATGACATTAGTGGGGATGTCATACTATTGTGTTGATGTTGTGTATAATGGAGCAGATTTGCTATATAGTCTTGTAGCTGACTACCATGAACTTATGGTTCCACTTCCATCGGAATGTAAATTTGGGGTTTACATGTATCTTTTAGTATGCATGTGTTTATGTGTGTGGCTTTTGGTATCTGTGTGTAAATATATTTCATGTGTATGTGTATGTGAGTATGCATGCATGTATGTACTTTGTCCATGTGTATGCATGTATGTGTGCATGCACTTATATACATGTGTGGCTGCTATTGGAATTGCATCTGTATGTGTGGCTGCTATTGGGATGCATCTGTATGTGTGGACGCTTTGTGTGTGTGTGAATTTTTTGTATATGTGTGAGTTGTGAAATCTGCATTTGTATGAGAGTGCATCTGTGTACAGTTGTTGGTAGAATGCATGTGTATATGGGACTTGATGAATGTCAATCCTTGTAGCAGAAACTCCAAGATCTGTGTACGGATCTTAATACTTACCAAGAAGAGAAAATACTTATTTAAGGTACATTGATCTTCATATAGGGAGGCGGCATGAGATGTGTTTGGAATTTAGAAGGTTAGGATCTGACAAAGACTACCTACAACTGAAGCTTTCTGAGTTTTGGCTGAGAGGGTATCTTTGACTAAGCAGCTGAAAGAAAGGATTGAACGGGTATCTTTGCAACAGAAACATGAAGAAGTATTTATGATGTTGTAGCCAGGAGTGAATGGAATCACAAACCAAGCAGTGAACTTGGTGATTCAATAGCTTGAACCACAAGAGTGAATGGAATCACAAACCAAGCAGTGAACTTGGTGATTCAATAGCTTGTGGTTCATTATCTCATGAAGTCCCACAGCAAGCTGAGAAGTGCACCAGTTGGGTAACTGTTCATGAAAGTAATAGTAGATGTGTTCCATTTGATCCATCAAACCCATAAGCTAAATTGGATGTTTTGCATGTGGATCCACCTCAAGGGAGTCTTGACACTGGAGTTAAAACTTTGAAAATCTTATAAAGGAATGCACTATTGTTACTATGCATGAATCTCATAAAGTTCGGGTTGGAGTTGTTTTACGGGTACATGAACTAAAACAGAAGTTCAAATCATTATCCATTGCACAATCAAAGCCTACTTTCATTATCAGAGTGCATCTATGGACTAGTCCATGTATGTGTGTGTCCAAAATGTGTGTATGTCTATGCATGTGCATGTATTGATATACATCGTTATGTGTGAGAGTGTGCATGTGTTGTTCCTAGAATGTATGTGCATGAACTATGTATGCATGTGTGTATGTTTGTGTACATCTAGGTGTGTTTGTGTGTGCACAAAATATGTATGTGAATATTTGAACAACAAGCATAATGAAGCTTCATATTTATGTCTTGGTGTATATTCATGATGGTAATTGGATGTATATAAAAAGCCATTTGGTTGCTAGTATATGTATATTTGTAAGTGTATGTTTGGATGTGGTATATTTGTATGTGTTTATTGTGTATCTATATGCTGGTATGAATATTGTAGATGTTTTCATATGTGTGGATTGAGTGTTGGTGTACATGATTGTAGATATGTACATGTATATAGCATTATCTCTCTCTCTCTCTCTCTCTCTCTCTCTCTCTCTCTCTCTCTCTCTCTCTCTCTCTCTCTCTCTCTCTATATATATATATATATATATATATATATATATATATATATATATATATATATATATATATATATATATATATATATATATATATATATGTGTGTGTGTGTGTGTGTGTGTGTGTATATGTGTGTGTGTATGTATATATATATATATATATATATATATATATATATATATATATATATATATATATATATATATATATATATATATATATATATATATATATATATATATATATATAGAGAGAGAGAGAGAGAGAGAGAGAGCGAGAGAGAGAGAGAGACAGAACAATAAATATCATAAAAATATATAGTTTTAAGGGAGGTTATCACAAAACGTTCCTTAAATTTAAATACTTAAAATGAAAATGATCATCCAAATTCGCCAATTTATTTATATTTCAAATGAAATTTCTCACCAAAATTCGCCAAAATATTTAAAATTATGATATGATATACTTTAAGAAATTCGCCCAATGTTATATACTTTCAAGTCAAGGGGTTGGCCTTATTTTTTACCCTGGTGTACATTCATGTGTCCAATCCTTTTGTGCCATAGATCAAGCTCTGCTATTTGATGCATACCATAAGAGAAATAGTTTGTATGATTTGGGTTTACCTTGAATGTAAACAATCTACCTTGTTTTTTACCTCTAGCAATTAACCTCCTTTGCTTTGGATCCTCAATGAAGCAACCTGCATGATTAAATCTTATTTGCAAAACTTTTTCTACCATTTGACCAACTGGCATCAAATTCTTAGTGATCGTTGGCACATAAAGTACATCCTTCAAGCAATTTGTCTTGCTCTTATCCTGCATGACAACATCTCCAACCTGCATAATCTTATGTGTTGTATCATCTCCTGTTTCAACATGACCTTTACATGAAGGATTATGCATATTAGAAAACCATGAAGCATCATGTGACATATGGCTAGAGCAACCACTATCTACATACCATACATCACTATTGCAATTCATCTTAGTTTCTACATTCATCATAAGAAGAGAATCATAATCATCACTTTTACCTTCAACTACATAATTTCCTTGTTGTTTACCTCTTCTTGAATAGCCTCCTCTTCGATTACCACCTTGATTATTTTCATTTTGATAACAATCTTTGGCATAGTGTCCATACCTTCCACATATATAGCAATTGTTGTTATCTTCACCCCTTTGTCTTTGATTGTAGTTGTAGTAGCCTCTCGTACCTCTAGCGCTTGATCTTCCTCTTCCTCTTGTGTTGAAGAAGCCACTTGAAGTCCCTTGGTCATCATCACTCCTTCTTCCTCGACCTCTATTTGAACCTCTTCTACCTCTGTTTCCACCTCTTGATGATCCTACATAAAGAGCTTGTCCTTGAGATCCTTTTTTATTTGAAGTAGAACCATTTAGATTCATCTCCTCCGTGACCATGAGAGCAACAAGCTGATCAAAGTCTGGTAATTCTCCTCTAACATAAATTGAAGTAATGAATGGTTTCCATCTCTCATCATCCTTGAGTCCATTGAGAGTATGTGCAACCAAGTCGTCGTCCTCCACATGAGCTTGAATTGATCCTAGTTGATCTGCAATCTCTTTAACCTTCAACAAGTAATCATTGACTGATGTCCTTGTATCTTTCTTTATGTTATTCAACTCATTTGAGTTGAAGTTTCCTTGCTCTTGTACCTGTAGCATACAACCTTTCCAATGCAAGCCAAACATCTCTACTTGTTTCTAGATCTTGTATGTGTCCTACCATTGAATCTTGAATATTTTGTGATAAAATGAATATAACCCTTTTGTCTCTTTCATTCCAAAGTCTAAACTCCCTCAATTATTGCTGATTTGGATCCTCTGATAATATAGGTTTGATATCCATTCCATCAATCAAACCATACAAGCCTCTACCTTGCAAGTATGTTGTGATTCTAAATCGCCATGCTTGATAGTTGTACTTATCAAGCTTCTCTATTTGTGCATGTTGATCGCCCATTGAGCAAAACACTAAACTTCCTCCTTTAACCCTCCTTTTGGATATATGTGATAAGAAGAAGTATGAGATTTACCTTTGTAATAAAGTCTATGCACCTTTCTTTGCTTGGATGTTGCTTGAGATGCTTCCTTGCTATCTCCTTCTACCTTTGTGTAGTGTCGATGATGAACCGCTACACCAATAGCTTCAAATTCTTCATCAAGGTATTATAACCTTCTCCAAGCTTCAATTCCTTTCTCTGATACCAATTTTGGAGTTTATTGACCTCCAAAATATAGCTGGAAGTAGGTGGAACCCCCTAGGAACAAGTTGACCTTCTCGCAAACTCCATTACAGAAAAATAGTCATGCTTGCAGAGCTTACTGTTCTCTAATGGCTTAGAATTTTTTAAAACGAATTTAACCCCATATACTAGAGACCAAGAGCTTTCCAATTAGCCAAAGAATACTCAATTTGGATAAATACACAAGGAGATATGACCTCTACAAGTTTGAGGTTTAATGGAGACCTTCAGCAGGGGGTGAACCCGAGAATACACACTACTTGCAGAGAGTACTGCTCTCAGCTCACAAATCCAATGATTATGAATATTTACATTATACAAGTAGACAGTAAGAGCTTTCAAATGAGCTATCAAACATGTAATTTGGATATATAATGAAGGAGATACAAGCTCTACAATCTTTGCATACAAAACTACAGCAGCGTACAGCTACACATATGACTCTCTTGGACTTCCCACAAGATCACGACTTCTATCCTCTTTTTATAGCATGGGAAACTAATCTAAAGCCTTCCTAATACATCTAAATTTGTGGTAGACACTTGGGTGGAGATATTACATGACTCAAGTGCTCAAATAAGCAAAGTATTGATGGACTTTGAGAACTAGCCACATCGACCTTCCACTACGACACCACTGCAACTCCCTTGTGACTCACTAATTTGACTCACCATGTTCTAGAACTCACGTGGTATTTTGGCTATATTTCATGAATAATATGATCCTTTTTGAAGTATTTGAAGACTTCCCAAAGGTATTTACATAATTTGAAACTTGTACCATACATAAAACAAATGTTCGCAACATTCTGTATGTTGGCTATTGAGGATAAGTTGGATGGTACCAACTACTCGATATGGGCTTATATGATGCGACATGTATTGGTGCAAAAGGACTGTAGGACATTGTGCAAGGTGTTGAAAAACATCCTGTCACACCTGCAATTGTCACAACTGCAGGTACTGAAGCTGATGCAAAAGGTGTCAAAGATGATGATATTCTGCAGATTCCTATTCGTGCTATTGTTTCTATTGCACCTACTATAGAGCAAATTTGTTGGGATGGTAGAGATGCTCAGGCACATACATTGATAGCTTTGTCTATCAAACGTGCCATTATTCCTCACATTCGCTCTTGCAAAACAGCTAAGGATGCTTGGGATACACTTACCACATTGTACCAGACTAGGAATGAGGCTCGTGTTGCTTACCTCCAAAAACAGTTGGAGAGTGAGCAGATGAATGAAGGTGATTCTATGGATAGTTTTGTGACAAAGATCAAGGATTTGAAGGAACAATTGATTTCTGCAGATGAAGTCCTTCTTGACAATTCACTTGTGCAGATTGTTCTCAATGGTCTTCCTGACTCATATCATAGTTTTTCTTCTACTCTTCATTCGATGATGACTTAACATTTGAAGAGTTAGTTTCTGTTTTGTTGCAGGAAGACCAATCTAGGCAGAACAGGTCTATTATGCATGTTGCATATCAAGCTTTCTTGGCTAGTCAAAAGGGCAAAGGAAAATGGGGCTCTTCTACTAGTAAGCAAAAATGTGCAAATGCTGCACATTCGAAGATGGAAGACAAAGATGAGAAGAATAGGAAAAGAAAAAATTGTTTTGCAAATACTGTAAAGCAAATGATCATGTCATTAAGAGCTGTCCAAAACTGGCTGCTAAAGAGGCAAAGAAGAAAGAGGCCGGAATGGTTGTTGCAGAGGCCTCTACACCGAAAATAGAGTCTGCTAATCTTGTGCAGGATAAAGAATGGGTGTTTACTACTATTTGCAGTTTTGACCCATCTTCTCATGAGCAGTGCATGTCTGCAATAGACTCAGATGTTTTGTACTTTGATAGTGGGGCGACCAAACATATTACCTCACAGCGTAGTTTATTCTCTTCACTCAAGCCTGCCCCTACAAAGAATATTGTTCCATGTACCAACAACTCCTCTTATCTTGTTATGGGAGATGGTAAGATCATTTTGACTATTGTTGATGGTAGTTCTTTCACTTTGTCAGATGCTTTGTTTGTGCCAGGGATCAAGAAATATGTGCTATCAATTTTTGCATTAGCCAAGATTGTCTTGGTTGTGAAATTTGTTGATGATAGATGTATAGTTCATGATCTGTTGAATGGCAATGTCATTATTGCTTCTGGAATTTTATGTCGTGGGTTGTATAAGATCATAGGCTATGAAAGATCTGTAAATGATTCGGCATGTGCAGTACATTATTCTTAGGCTATGTCAAATGCAAATCTTTGGCATGCACGCTTTGGTCATTTGAATTTTGCTAGTTTGCTATGCCTGCAGAAATTTGAAATGGTGTCCTCTTTGCCCAAACTTGAGGCACCCGAAAGACATGTTTGTGAAGGCTGTATTTTGGGCAAAATGTAGCATTCCTCCTTTCCAAAAGATGGTTCATTTTTGGCTACTTAGAAATTGCAACTTGTACATAGTGATGTCTCTGGTCCTATTTAGACACCTTCTTTTGGAAACTATCTTTACTTCATGACTTTTATTGATGATTTTTCTAGACATGCATGGGTATATCCACTCAAAGCAAAGTCTAAAGTATTTATGTGATTCAAACAGTTTCTAGTTTTGGCTTAAAATCTATCAGCATGTAAAATAGGCACCCTCCGTTCTGATAGAGGGGAAAATATATGTCTTCTGACTTTAATGCATTTATGGTTGAATGTGGGATAAAACATTAGTGTACAGTGCCATATACACCTCAATAAAATGGAGTTGCTGAATGAAACAACAAGTCACTCATGGAGATGGCGAGGTGTTTGGTCAAGATTCAAGCTTTACCACATAGTTTCTAGCTTGAGGTTGTCATGTGTGCAGCATATGTACTTAACAGGTGTCCCACAAAAGCGATGCAGTCTATCACTCCATATGAGGCTTGGCATGGTCGCAAGCCATCTGCTACTCATCTGCGTGTTTTTGGTTGTTTGGCATATGCATTAGTGCCTGAAAAACATCATGGAAAATTGGATGATAAAGCAATAAAATGTATTTTTGTTGGGTACAGTTCTGGAAGCAAAGGCTATCGTCTGTATCATCCACAGACTAAACGTATTGTGGTTAGCCGTGATGTTGTTTTTGTGGAAGATGCTATTCAACCCTTACTTTCATGTACTAAGGAGACATGTGTTAGCTCCAAAGACATGTATGATACTTTACTGCCTCTTTTTACAAGTGGATAGTCTAGTGCTGGTCCCAATGAGGCAACTTCTCAACCTTTGCAGGTTTCATGCGATGATGTAGATCATTCCATTTCTGATGCAGACTTACATGATGCACTTATTGATAAAAGAGCTGATATTGAGCAAGCAAAAACTATGCCAAAATGGCTAGTGAAGACTTTGCATGACAGCAAATTGGATGCACTTTGTCATATCATACTCATTCAGGCTCTCATAGTGCCTCTTTTGCATCAGATTGCTATGATATGGCTGCCTCTAGTCTCAGTGATGAGACTGAACTTGTTTCATTTGATGAAGCACAAAATTCTAAACATTGCATGGCTGCAATGCAATCCGAATATGATGCTATCATGAAAAATGGTACCTGGTCTTTATGTGACTTGCCTCCTGGTAAGAAGGTCATTGGCATTAAGTGGGTATACAAGCTGAAGCATAAACGTGATGGAACAATTCACAGATATAAGGCTAGGCTTGTTGCAAAGGGTTATGCATAGGAAAGAGGTATTGAGTTTGATGAAACATTTGCTCCTACTTGATGAATGACTACTGTTCCTAGCATCTATGCACTTATAGCTCATCATGGTTGGAATGTACATCAGTTGGACATTGAAACAACATTTTTGAATGGTGACTTGCATGAAGAAGTGTATGTTTTTTAGCCCCATGACTTTGTGCAGAAAGGGCATGAAATCCAGGTATGCAGGTTAAAGAAGGCATTATATGGTTTAAAGCAAGCACCACGTGCTTAGTATGAAAAGATACATGCCTATCTGATTGCACATGGTTTTGAGAACAATCCAACTAGAAGCACCTTATATGTTAAGCGTCCTAATGATGTGATTTTGATCATTGTGGTGTATGTTGATGACATGCTGCTCACTGGTCCTCATGACACACATGTTGCTGATTTTAAGGCTGATTTGCATGCCTCATTTGAGATGTCTATTCTGGGGCATTTGCATCACCATTTGGGCATTCAGTTTATGCAAGTTGATGGTGGAATGGCTTTATGTAAAACGAAATATATTGACACATTATTGCAGTGTTTTGGCCATGGAGACTGTAAGCCTATTGCCACTCCTATGAAGACACGTTTACGATTGAGTCTTTATGATGTTGGAGATGCATTTGATGTTATTCCCTATCAGTAGGCCATTGGATTCTTGATTTACTTATGCATTACTCGGCCAAATATTCAGTTTGTTGTCTCACAGATGAGCAGGTTTATGCATTGCCAAGGTGTCAAGCATTGGCAGGCGGTTAAGTGCATCTTTCGCTACTTGAGTGGTACCCGGCTACTTGGATAGTTTTATCCCAAGGGGGGATCATTACCACCAGATATGCATGCTTTTTCTGACAGTGATTGGGCTAGTTGCTATGACACTAGTGTGTCCACTAGTGGCTTTTGCTTCATGCTTGGTAGCTCATGTATATCTTGGTTGAGCAAGAAGTAGCCTATTGTGGCCACTTCGAATTGTGAGGCTGAGTATAGGGCAGCTTTCATAGAGACTAATGAGTGTGTGTGGCTCAGATGCCTTATGGCTAGTTTAGGTGTTGGTCAGTCTTTTGCCACCACCATCTTCACTGACAATTAGAGCGCATTGGCAGTTATGAGGAACCCTGTGTTCCATGCTCACACTAAGCACATTGAGGTGCATTATCATTATGTCAGGGAGAGGTTCTCTACTGGGGAGACCAGCTTGGTATATGTGCCCACACACGAGAACATTGCACACCTTTTTATGAAGGCTCTGGCTAGGGAGAAGTTTGAAGCTTTCTGCAAAGCTTTGGGCTTAGTTCCTTTTGTGGATTGATTGCACATAGCTTGGCACTTCCTTATACATGAGTGCCAGCTCCTTGTTCACCGCATGACTCCTAGGAGGGATTTGTTGATATATTTAGATAGTGATGTGTGTGAACACTCTAGGACCGCCAGGGCATTTTTTTCCCTCTTTAAGAGGTTTTTTCCCCTGGTTCTATATATGCCTATTGCCCTAACGGGCTACTTATCTTTGTACATTCTAGTGGTAATACATTCAGTCTTGTGTGTTGTGATCCAAGCTTCTCCTTCTTCCTTGTGCTATTCGTGTGCTTCCGCAGACGTCTAACTCCAACAACATCATGAATGGAGATGGGAAGTTACACTTCACCGAGGCAAGGGGTTTTTGCTCCTCCCAATCCTATGAGATATGCTTCAATTGGATGAATTTTCAATTGCAAGGTTTGACATTAGGAAAACCTATCTTCACTAGTGGCCACTTTTGAGTCGACCAAAGCTCTTAGAGTCCCTTGCATTCTTTCCTTGTCCTATCTCTAATGGTACAAAAGAACATCTATCTATGATTTCATGATGGGTTCCACTCTGCATTTGGAACATAGCCATGTGGTACCTTGGTGCCTCATAAGAGTCTTGCCTAAGTTGATATGTACCTTGTGTTCTTAGCTTCATATGTTGGATGCATTCTAGGGCTTCTGCTTGAGCCTCTTTTCTAATTGATATTTCTTCTTCTTTGCATTTCTTGGCTGTGTTGAGTCGAATTAAGATTTCCTCCATGAGGGGTCCTTAATATAATTTGACTCTGCATCCACTGATGTAGCTCGGTAGGATATCACCTTCTAGGGTGGCTAACTAGATAGCTCCGCTTGTTGATATTCTAATAATAATCGTGGGTCCATAGCCATGCTTCTTCAATTTCCTCGCATGTTGTTTTAGTGTATATACCAATACTAAGTTTCCTTCCTTTAATCCCTCATCTTTCACATGTGTGTCAAAGTAGGCCTTTTTCTTTTCTTGGTTTTGTAAATCTTAATGGCTTCTCTTAGTCTAGTTTCTCCTAGTCGTTCAAGATCAAAGATTTAGAAGAGATCTCGTGGCTAGTCCATTGATGCTCTTGTGCCGCTTTTAAGGTCATTATCAAAAAATCTAATGGAAACATGACATTATAGCCAAGTACCATTTGAAAGGGTTTTGCTTGAAGTACCATTTTATAGGAAACTCTATATGCCCAAATATCATGATGTAACTCTTTGTCCCAATCAAAATGTTTATTATTCACCAACTTCATTAGCACAGTGCACAAGATCTTATTTGTTTTTTCTACTTGTCATGAATTCTTGCAACAAGTATTCAATGACCTCATTCAATAAATGAGTATGACCAATTCTATTGGTAGATCATATCTTATAAACACATTCTCAAAGAGAACCTTGGTAGTAGTTTGTGCATTGTTCTTCTTAGTGGCTTTCACTTCTACCCATTTGCTTAGGTAATCGGTGGCAACAATAATATATTTAGCATGTGAGATCTTAGTTGGGGGATTAATAGGACCAACAAAGTCTACTCCCCACTTAGAAAATGCATGTCCTCCCATCATGGGTCTTAGTGGCATCTCATCCTTACGTATCAGATACTGAGTTTGCTGACAAATATCACACCACTTCACATAGGTATGTGCATCCATGTGAAAGGTTGGCCACCAAAGATGTGCGAATAGTGTAGCTTTGGTCACGAGGTCTTGTCCAAAATGTACTCCTGTCACACCTTGGTGAGAAGATTCTAATATCTTGAGATATTCACTCTCATGGACACATAGTTTTAGGTATCCATCTCTTCCTCATCTGTATAAGTCATTTCCAATAAGTGCATATTCTTGGGCTTCTTGCTCTAAATTCTTTCACCTAGCCAAATTCATCTCTTGAGGGAATGTTTTCATCCTCAAAAAATTAATCAAAGGTTCACTCCAATCTGGTACCAGAGACACGATACAGGATGGCATGTTCCATTGGTGGTCTAACAGCACAGATTGGGCACTCCTTGCACATCTTATGGTCATTTTCTTCCATTGTTGGCTAATATACACCTGATCTTCACAGAGATATTTGGCTACAAGTGGCCACCAAGAGTGAAGGTAAGAAGAGGAAAAAGAAAGAAGTCACACCAGAAGAGGAAGAATCCTTGTTTGAGGTCAGATGTTTAGGTCCAAAGGTTAGAATAGTCACTCTAGTTTTGGCAGAGTCAAGCACTACTTCTAGGTTGAATAAGTAAGCATTAAGAAGTTCATCTAATACTCCTTGAAAGGATTCTCCTGAAGTTAGTCTAAAAAGGTGATCTACTCAAAGGTGAGTCTTACCTTTCCTAACCATCACTTCAAAGTCATATTCCATTAGTAAGAGGAACCATCTTACTAATGTGCCAGTATTACAAGGTTTGTTCACTAGATATAGTAGCGCTTCATGGTCCATAAAAATTTAAACTTATTTGCAAGCAAATAATGTCTAAACTTTTTAACCACATATACCATTCCTAATCCTTCTCTTTTGGTAGTGGTATAATCCCATTCAGCCGCATTCAACTACCTACTTGTGTAAGGTATTGGAAGACCAATGTTACCTTCACCCATAGGTTGTGCCAGCACACACCCAATAGCATAATTGGATGCATCCACATGGATATGGAAAGGCTTGCTCCAATCAGGTGTACTCAAGATTGGTGTTGAACACAATCATCATTTAAATTCATTGAAAGAGTTTTCACATTTGTCCATCCACTCGAAATTAGTTAAAAGATTGTACAAAGGTTTTGCAATGACTGCATGCATATGGATAAAACATCGGTAATACCCACAATGACCCGTGAAAGCTTTTACTTCCTTAACATTCCTTGGTTTGGGTAACCTGAAAATAGCTCTAACTTTATCCTCGTCCATTGAGATTCCATTCTTTGACACTATGTCCTAGGATGTTGCCTTGCATGACCATGAAAATGCACTTTTTTGGGTTCAACCAAACTTGGTATTCTCTACATTTGTTAAAGATTGCTTTCAGTTTAGGGATGTGTGCTTGCCTCATGTTGGAATGTGCACATACATCATCAACATAGACCTCTAGATTCTTTCACAAGGATTCTTTGAACACATGGCACATTAACCTTTGAAACATAACAGGAGGATTAGTGAGTCCAAAAGTCATCACATGAAATGCAAATATACCCCACTCTATGGTAAATTCCACCTTTGTGTTGGTCATTAGGGGCTATACCTACTTGATTATAGCCAAAAAAATCCATCTAAGAAGTTGTAGACTTGCTTTCTTGATACACATTCCAATAAGTGTTCTATGATAGGAAGTGGATAGATACCTCTAATAGTAGATGCATTAACCTTCTTCAAGTTAATGTACACTCATAGTTTTCTATTCTTTTTGGGCACTACCAGAATGTGGGTTACCCATTCGATATGCTCAATTTCATAGATAAATCCAGCTTATATCAAGCAATCTATCTTTTCTTTGATCTTTGCTACATAATTATATCACTATATGTATGTGGTTTCTACTTTGTTGGCTTGGATTCTAAAGTCATGGGAATTCTATATGAACGAATATCTGGGTCAACTCCTTTCATGTCCTTGTAGCTCCATGCAAACACATCCCTATACTTTCTTAGTAATGCAATCAATTCTTTTTATTCTTCTCTCGTCAGGTCATTTCCTATGTATGTACATCGTGGTCACAACAATTTTCTTAGTCTTTTCTTTGTTGTCATAAGACAATCTGATGAGTGCTTCCCTATTAGGCATTCTGATCATGACTTTTTGATCTTCTATTTCATATTTCTTGAAGTTCTTGGGGACTTCAAAGAGGATCTCTTCCTTTACTAGCTTAGCGTTTGGTCTCTCTCTTTCCTTCTTTTTGGTTACTATCGGCTTTTCTTCTAGTTTTGATCTTTCCTCTTCCTGAGTTCCAACTTCTATCAGATAGAGGTACTCTTCCTTCGAAGCATAGAAAGTCCCATGAGGATAGACTCTTCGTCATCATCACTATCTTTCTTGGGTTCAATCATATAAGGTTCACACTCTTCAATAACCGAATCGTGCATGATTGGCTCTATCATGAAGACTAAAATGTCATATCCATCTTTGTCACGATGGGGGGTCTAGTGTTCCTCATTGACTGTTATGTCCATTGTGGCTAGAATTTCTACCCAACCATGAGGTTCAAATTCTTCATTTAGGAACATTATGGGTGCATAGGCTGGGTCTTGAACTGATATAGGGTGCTTCTCTATACCTACTTCTCGTGTGGATAATCTTTTGTCTTCCTCGGCTACAACTTTGCACATCCATAAGTGAGTGTCTTCATGCACCCAAGAGGATCCTGATTCTATGGACTAGACAAATTCTCTGTCATTTGTTGATCTATGGATGGGGTTCCATTGTATAAGGGGCACATCTCTATGTGAATAGTCCTTGAGATTGACCTTAGTGGTGACTCCTAAATGTTGCAAGTACAAAGAATTGGTTCCCCGATCTTATACTATCTATAGTTTTCTCATGGATGGTCTACCTAATATCATCTCGTGGTTCTTTCCAAATTCACATATGATGAAAGTGTGCTCAAACTCCACTCCACAAGTGGTAAGGGTGATTCCTTCCAAAAATCCTAGAGGTTTCTCAATGTGGTCATCTACCATTTGCAACTTCATTCTCATTGGTCTGAGTGCCAATTTTCCCCAACATTTCCATAAGGAGGTGGTAGTAATGGAAACACCTGCACCTGAGTCTAAAATAGCTTTCGTTGTGTAACCTTGATAAGTGATAGGGAGATAAGTATTTCATTCCTCTCCTTCGCTCATGTCTCCTATCTTATCCAAGGGTATCTTAAATACTATCTTGTGTGATCCTGCTTGGGAATGATTTTAAGGGTCTCACTTGTCTTAGTTGGGGCCTAGTGTTGGGGTTGGTGTACATCACGTTTAAATATTCTAGCCCCCAACTAGGTCTGTTGGGTTTCTCATAAGAATAGATCTCGTTATGCTCTCGTGAATCCATGTAGTAAGCTAGTGGACTATCTACTTGTGTTGAATAAAAATTCTGAGAATTTGGATCGCTTTCAAAAATCAAGGGAGGTGCTGGCATTAAGGCTCTACTCAAGTTTTCCATTGATGCATACTTGATTGGGATCACATTGGTTGGTGGAGGAGGTTGTTGACCCAACACTAGTTGAGGTCTTTGTTGAGCTTGGTATTGTGGCTGGTAAGGCTGTTGTGGCCTAAAGAATTCTTGAGGCTAGTAGTGATTTAGATATCTTCCTTATTTTTTATATCACTATGGATAATTTTGCCTAACCACCTTGTTGCAAGGGAATTCATGTGTAGTGTGGTTAGTGTATCTCCTCTCAATGGTGCAATATTGACTATTGAGGTTTCCCTGGGGTTGAGCCATAATCAGGCAAACATTAGCCATGTGGTCTCCTCGACAATTGTAATATTATTTCATTGAGATCATTCTAGGGGCATATGCTTGTATATTTGCACCAACAAGTTTGATCCTTGTGGCTTCTAGATAATTTGGTAGGATTAAACCTAGAAATAAAATGTCCACTACAACAATGAATGGATTACTATACAATTGGGACAAATCATCATGAGTGGCACACAAAGAAAGTCCACACTGAAGGAAATAAAGCACATGGATTATCAAAGTCATTTGAAGTTTGGATCAAAGAAACTAACTAGACATCAAGTGTTACAAGACCAAAAGGAGCAGGTCAAGAATCAAGTACCTCAGCCTCCAAAATCATTATGGATCATGAAAGGAAGCACCTCATTATCACTTTCAAACCCTAAAAACTCTCAACTACACTAACCAAAAGAACAAAGAATAAGGGGTTTTCAGATTGGTCTTTCTTAACAAGGTAGATTTGGATACCTAAAGCCTTAACAAAAGCACAACAAGGTCGTACCTCAAATTTGGGTTCCCAAAAATCTAGTATGGCACCTCAACCTCTCGAGAACTTCACTCATAGAGAAATGCAATTCACAAAGATTAACCTGCTTATGGAGGATTCACATTAGGGAGCTCCTCATCAAGTGCCAACACAACATGCTACAAAGCTCATATGAATAAAGAAAAATCCACCAAAGTTTTCACATGCATATGCTCTAATACAGACACATGATATGAAAGCACCATCAAAATTGCCTCCTACAGCTTGCACTTGGACTATTCTCAAGTTCTCAACTAAGAATATTACCAATGAAACTTCTTTACCTATCAAAAAATGGATACATAAAACGTCTCAAATACATCTTCCATGCATTATAGAATAGCAATGGAGATATCATGAATATTTGGGATTCACTATGGTGCACTCAGTTCTTAAGACTGCAAGCTAGTTTGACTTGACCTTCTAAGATGTGAATGATTCATGGACAATCTCATATAGAAAGAAAAACATATGTACTCTAGAGTTCTTGATCTGAATGATGAGCTAATATGGTTTGGAATCACCCCAAAAATTATAAGAATATATTTTTATTTCATAAAGAGAATCATGATACTGCAATCCTTGTCAACCCTATGGTCAAAGGGAAGCAAATCTACTGCTACTTGGAAGGAATTAGAAAGATATTCAAGTGAAAGTGGTCAAAATAATGCATTTTGCTTTGTGGGAGCAATAGTTTCACTTTCAAAATCTAGAGAGGTACAAAATTCCACATAAGAAAATGCTTCAAAGTATGGAGTATAGCGTTGACATGGCATACTATGTCTAGGAGAATCTGACTAGCATTCCATAATCGATAACTAGAATCGGCACAGGACGTTGCATGGTACACGGGTGCTCACAAGGATTATAGTTCATGCACTTGGAGAAGATGTAATTTCCAACATGAGCACATGAGTTGAAAGAATTCATATACTATCCAAAGGGGGGAACCCCAAGAAGGGCCATGCCAGTACCATTAGTAAGTATGGAGTCTAGCGAAAGATGTGTGGATCACAAGATATACCATCAATAAGTATGGAGTCTAGAACATCATGCAAGATGTGTGGATCACAAGATGCTACAAGATGGGTATCCCCTCAAAGTGTGGTGCAAGTCAAAAGATTCATAGAGAAGAATGGACTCACACATCACTGTCTCATCTAAGGAAGAAGAAATAGTGCATACAAAAGTAGAAGAATCCATAGGACCCCATAGAGAATCTTTGAAAGAATTATTTCAACATAAAAGCACCACACACTCCATAGTTTTGAGAAGAAGGAAGGGAGAAACTCAGGAGGATATGGATGTAGCTAAGGTGATGGAGTAAGCTACAAAAGTGGTGAAGAATTTCCAAAAGAAGAGGGCTCAGGAGGTAGCAAAGCACCACCAACCATTAGAACATTTGATTCTAAAGAGGAGGTACTCATAATCATGCACATAAATGGCATGTAGTGACCCCATCCCCTACTCCATCACCACCACCTTCAGCGTTTGACTACTATGATGCACCTTTCAAAGATGAGCATGCCACAAATAGCCTATTAGAAGAACTCACAATCACATCCACTATTGACACCATTGATCCCATTCCCGCAACACTCAATAACACTTTCATTGCACCTCAAGTGGCCACCATATCCAATGCACCCACTTTAGTATCATCCACACCGACCATCCCATTTAGATTCTCCTATCGTGTCAAAGGAAAGCAAAAGGTAGAAGAGTTGGTTAACTTAGGATTACCCAGTACACACACTTTTCCACCTTCAAGCACACACTCATTCATCAGACAACACTCAACCTCCACACATGCATAAAAATCACTATTGTTTATTTTTCCTCTAAGATACTCTCACACTAGCATCATATAAGAATCTCAAGTAATTGAAGGATAGATCCAAGTAGCATATGTACACACTTGGGCACCAAATATTGTCATAACAAATGTGCAACCTAGCAGATTGGCAAGCACACTAAGGGAAACCACAACCAACACACAAGGGCAACATACAAAAGAAGAAGTATTCATAGTCCATGAGACCCAATACAAAGGAAAAGTCTTGAAAGATGAATGCCAAGATTCATTTCAAGGTACTATGAAGCTTAAAAATCTTTTGAGTTTCACATTATTTTCATTATGATTGCATGTTTACTTTTTTTTTGCATGTATAATCTCTATAACTATGACACTCATGTATCCACAATTAGATTTCGCTTCATGTTTGGTAGCTCATGCATATCTTGGTTGAGCAAGAAGTAGCCTACTATGGATGCTTCTTGTTGTGATTCTAAGTTTAAGTTAGCTTTCACAATGATTGTTGAGTATGTGTGGCTCAAATACCTTATGGGTGTTTTTGGTGTTGATTAGACTTTTTTTAACACCATATTTTCTAACAATTAAAGTGCATTTTCAGTTGTCATGAGTCGAGTGTTCCATGCTTGCATTAAGTACATTGAGGTGCACTATCTTTATATCAAGAAGAGGCTCTTTATTGGAGAGATCGATTTCTCTTATATGCCCAAATAGTTAATGTTGTTGAACTTTTCACAAAGGCTCCACTTCATAAGAAGTTCAAAGTCTTTCACAAAGCTTTGAGCTTACTTCCTTTTGTAGATTGACTTATTCCATAGTGGTTGGCACTTCCTTATACATGACTGTGAACTCCTTATTTATCTCATCACTCCTAGGGGAAATTTGTTTATATATTTTGATAGTGATATATGTGAACACAATTAGAATTGTCAAGGCACTTTTTTCAATATTTAGTAGGTTTTTTCACTTTTCTTGTATATATATACATATAATGTTGATGGACTACCAATCTTTGTGCATTTAACACTTAGTAATACCTTGTATTTTGCGCTCCCAAGCTTCTCCTTCTTGATGCTATTGTTTTTGTGTGTTCTCGCTCCCCAAACTCCAACATAAGTATTGATTACCTATAGGTATTTATTTCATAGTCTACAATGGAGGTGGTTTTATGAACAATATTTTTTACAAAGATCATGGATTTGAAAGACCAATCGATTCTTGCAAGCAATTTTTTGGTAGCCAATCCACTCATTTAGGTTGTTCCTAATGGGACAATTAATTGTTATTAGAGTTTTGATTCTACTCTTCATTTTATGATGAAACGCAATCCCAACGTCTTAACATTTGGAGGGCTAGTTCGCATATTGTTGAAAGAGGATGAATCTATGTAGAATAGGTATATTATGTATGTTGCACTTTAAGATTTTGTTGTTAGTCAAAATGTAAAGATTAGCACTTTTTTGTAGAAAACGTAGCTTTTTCAATGTTGCACAATCAAACAAATAATATAAAAATGGTAATGAATATGAAAATCTTGATCTTCCTTGAAATTTCAAAATGGCATCACATGGAAAGAAACACTACTTGAAAAGGTCACTCCAAATTGAGTATTTGGCTACCCTTTGGAGTACGTTTGAAGAAGAATACTTTTGGATCTAAATGCATAGGAACATTACTAGTCTCGAAAAGTACAATAAGCGTATCACAATGATAATTTTTATTTACTTTTCTATGTGAATAAAATCTCTAATTAATGTTATATACTAGCTCTTTATCATCCAATATACTCGGCCAAGGTTTCATAAAAGATGACCAAAAACTGATTGAAGCACATAAACACTTTGGAATTTTCTTTCAATGGATACACCCATGCATGCATGGAGAAATCATCAATAAAATTCATGAACTAAAGGTACTCACAAACAAAGTCTGTATAGGACCACATACATCACTATGAACAAGCTACAATTTATGAGCAGCTCGAACTAAACCATCTTCTGGGAAGGAGGAACATTGCATTTTGCCCAAAACTGTAGTAGTCAAAAATTATCTTAAAAACTCCCATTACAGGATAAGAGGAGTTGTTAGCATATATGACAGTATTCCCTATAGGGGAAGGCTCAAGCGAACTGAAGAAACTATGTTGCGAGGTAATATGTTTGGTTGCCCCACTATCAAAGTGCCAAACAATTGAGTCTATTATATACATACACTGCTCATGAGAAGATGGGTATAGAGGCCTATGCAACAACCATTCTAGCCTCTCTCTTCTTTGCCTCTTTTGTATTCAATTTTGGGCAACTCTTTATGACATGATCATTTCCCTTGTATTTGTAGATTGTTTTTGCTCTTTTGTTTTCTTCTCATCTTTATTTTCCTCCTTTGACTATGCAGCATTAGCAGATTTCCACTTACTGGTAGATGAGCTTCATTTTCCTTGCCCTTCTGACTAGCTAAAAAGACTTGATCGAAAACATGCATAATTGACTTGTAGTGTTCGGATTGAACTTTCAGCAACAAAACAGAGGCTAACTCCTCAAACATTAAGGCATTTGGATTGCCTTTCATCATCAATTAGAAGGAAAACTTTTATATGAATTTGGAAGAGCATTAAGAACATTCTACACAAGTGAACTATCTTATAAGACCATCAAAAGAAATTAACTACTCCTTCAAATATTTGATTTTTATCAAAAAATGTCAAGAGAATCTCCTTCGTTCATATGCTCACACTCCAATTGTTTTCAGAGATAAGCAACACGAGCCTCGTTTCTTTCATGGTATAAAGTTGTAAGTGTATCTGTCACTCTAGCACAATGGTGAGTACCAACATGAGGAGATCCACCTCATAATTGTCAATCTGTGGAGATGTGAGGACTAATATGAAGACTATGAGCAAGTGATGGCCCAAGTGTGTGAGTGAGAAACACACAAACATGCACACACATACACACACACGTGCACACAAGGCAAGAACAAGGAGAGGAACAATGGAGTTCTTTGCATTAGTCAAAAAGTCTCTTACATGAGCTCAATTCACAAACAATCCAACCTCAAAAATGAGCTCTCTAGCTCTTTTTATAGTTTTTTTCACTAGATTTGGCCTTGTCCAGACCTAGTGTCCAGTCTAGTTAAAAATTAGGTTCTAGAGCCTATTTGAGGGCTCAAACGGAGTCTAAAAATGATGAAAATTGGTATGTAGCTAATTCTAATATTCCTCAAGCTCAAGGAATCCTCGGCTTGAACAAAATGGAGTCTATTCTACCAAAAACGGGATTTACAATGTGTGTGTAGTGATGAAAATCACTTGAATTGGAGATACTTTATGGAAAAAAAATGATTGGGCATTGTTGTCGTATTGTGCGTGACTGCTCCGTTGTGCCTGTATGCTCTTCATATGACTTGTATGCCAACACTCCCCCCTTCCTAGCATCTGTCGCCCCTAACAGACCTCTGTTCTAGAGGGTGGTCAATGTAGTATTGGATAACGTTGGTGACTAGCTCATGTTCTCCTATCCGTACTCCTCGTGCGAGATCAGCTTGTAGCGCATCCCAATTTATTGCACCTGGGACATCGGGTTGCGGTGTCATGTAGTACTCGGAGTACATAGTTTGTTCACATGCAAAGAGATGAAGCAGGTGCGTAGGCTTCAGTGCGAAGACCTCCGAGTGATACTCCCAGAAACCTGATCTGAACATGTCCTCGAATGTCTGTTTATAGCAAGCGGGAAGGTATTTGATGCGTGCATGCCAAGTGTAAGCCACACAAATGCTGTGGGTGGTGTTCATGTCGTACACCAAATCGTAATTTCCATTAGTAAACTTTGGTAGGCATATCTGTGGTGCTTCTGCATTTCTAAAAAGTTTTGAGCACTACTTGCATCATGTCCAAAATTTTGAGCATCATTTGGGCTGCAACATCCGGCATGGGCTTCAGTCGAGGCATCCAATGTCGAATTGTTACCGTCATGTATGCTACTGACGGTGGTCCTTGTGGTGGCGCGATGTACGAATAATTGAGCCACTCCTTACATTGAGCATTATTGTGTACCTTTATGTTGAATACCTTCCATGATCTGCATCGCGGAACGGGGCCATAACATGGATTGTACAGTAAATGTAAAGGAGCGTGGTTCCATGTGCGGAGCATTTCAAGATATGTCTCTAGAAGCTTTTGCCGCCATGTCGGTTGAAAGATTCTGCCTGTCTGTGCCTCTGGAGGAAGGTCTTCTGGTTGGAACTGTGTTGCGAAGGAAGGAATTTTCCCTGTGACTCTCTGTATTTCCGAATTGTAATCTTCCAGAATAGCATAGTAAGGTCTATATTGCAGTTCTGATGATATGATGAGACGTCTAGATGATAAGTTCTTGAAGTAACTAGATTGTAATAATGTTTCTTCTATGACTCTCATGGCCTGGTTTTGCACCACCGTGCGCTCTTCATGAGAACTGCCAATTTCTTCCACCTGTTTTAACCACAAAGGTCGTGGCGCTTCAAACGTGTCCTGGCCTTCTTCTGTTCGTCGTCCCCCTAGGATGGGTTGCGGCTCATAATCCTCTTCAAATGTCTGTTCCACAGGAATCTGTACTATTTCTTTGTTGATGGGAGCCTCAAGTGGGGAAGGTGGTCTTTCATAATGTAGTAGACATGCCTGCAATTCTATGACTTGCTTTTGGAGATCTTGTAGGGCCTTCGAGTCAGTGACAAGTGAAGCAGTTGTGGGGGCCTGCTAGCGTTTCTTTTTGTCTTGTCTGTTTCAATTGCCCTGGTTCCTCTGCTAACTGGTCATGTGCCTCGAGTAAAGTGGCATAGTCTTCAAGAATGATTTTGATGCTTTTTGGGGTCACAGCTTGAAATTTGGAGGGACTAAAGGGTGCCTCGGGTGTGCTTTCAATGGCAGCCTCTAAGTTTTCATGGTTCTATACTTGCAGGCGTCGATTCTCTTCGTGAGTAGCAAGGTGTCACTTGAGTAGGGCCATATTTCGTTGAAGCTTTGAGTTGCGTTCTAGTTGTGTCTGTAGATGGCCTTCTACCACTTGTATTGCTTCCTCGTCTATGTTCTGTAACTGTACTTCCAATATGTTATGAGCCTCTTGCAAAGTTTGGAATTGTGTCTGGAGGCAAGAATTCCCCTCTTCTAGTGCAGCAAGGCGATGTTGTAGCACATTTGATTGCTCTTGCAGACGTATGTTATGTTGTTGGAGTTGAGTGTACTCTGTCCTTAATTGAGATATACATGCGAGCATGGTGTCCAATGCATTGCCTACGGATGAAGGTGTGGTTTGTACAATGGAAAATGCAAGGGGTTGGGATTGGGGAATGGGACGAGTGAATGATGTGTCTATTGGAGATGTGTGTGTGGGTGAAATTGGTGGAGGGGGAATGGGAGAAGGTGGAAGTGTGGGGGGAGGGGGAGGTGTTGTGGGTGGCGAAATGTCCATACTTTCAGGAGTGGATGCGAGTGTGGTGTCTACCATGTATATTGGAATGGTAGGTGGTGTGTGTGTGTGAGTGGTGAATAAGTGTTGTGAGGATGGTGGGGATGGGATTGATGAGGAGGGTTGGGTGGTGGCTTCATACATTCTACAAAAGTAATCATGGGTGGGTTGAAGGAATGGTGGAATGGGGGATGGAAAATGAGAACTTGGAGGCAGGAAAGCCATAAAGGGGATGTGGTGGCTGGGAATCCAAAGAAAATGGATTTAGAGTCAAGATGGCCTATGGCTGAGGGCATGGGGGATGGTTGTCCTAGGGAAGGCTCTATGAAGGACTCAGTTATGACGGTGGCGGTATTATATAGGGGGTTTTCAAAGGAGGGGAACAAAGTAGAACTAGAGGTTGGACTACGGAAGATGAAGGCTTGTTCTGTGGGTTGGGTAGTCGAGGTGATATTTACCGCTTCCATTCGAGGAGGTGATGGGGGAGGGGTCGGTGGTAGTGGTTCGGTTGACTCATCCTGGGTGACGGGGATCTCTTGGCCAGTGGTTCTTGTTGTTTGGGTGGTTGTCTCAATGGGTTCAGGTGTAATAATAGGTCCTTCCCCTGTAGTAATGGGAATCTGGATGTTCTTACCAGACCGTGGTCGTGTCTGGAATCTTCGTGGATCATATTGAACCGGAGGCCTCTTAATCGTTGTTCGAACTGCTTCTACTACCCCATATGTTTTTGCCATCAATAAGAGACCTTCATTGTATTCTGAGTCGACTCCAGCTTCTTCCAATAGCTGAGCCATGAGCACCCGACTTCTCTGTTCAGTGAGCAACTGTTGTGACCACACTCGTTCCATTATTTGATATAGCCTCCGGAGTTCTGTTGTATAAGCTGGGGCTTGAATTGTTTCTTCTACTTCTGCTTCTTCTTCTACCTTCGAGTGTTCTAATTGTTGCAACAAAGTTCTCTGCTGCTCCTCATCCCAATGTACATGGCGGCCTTCTGTGGATTTCCTCCTTCTTTGGGAAGAGGTGCCCTGTTCTTCTATATCTGAAAAGAACTCTACATCACAGAGTTGTGTATTCTGCAAGAATGATTCAAAGTCAAAGGTACTCATCCCTTCAGCATCTCCAGTCGCAGGAAATTTGAATTCAGGAGGGACAAGAGGAGCTGAGGGGGCAGCTTGTGATGTGCCTTCAGATCCAGATCTTGGTATGCGAATCGTAAAGGGAGGCATAGTGGCATCCCCTCGTGGTGAGACTTCTGGGGTCGTTAGAACTTCGCGTGTTTGGACACAATGAATAGAGCCCCTCATGCGCTTGGATTGATGTGTGGCGGATTTGAGTCTCTTGAACATTTGTAGTTGTGACCACGTTAAAGCACGTTCAATAGGTACATCATATGCTAAGCACTTGTAGATGATGCGCGTGATTGCACAACATCCATTCACCACTAGCTTTCTATGTGACCGTTTGTTTGCTTCATACAGCTGCTCTATAATCCATACAGGAAGCTTAATTGGTAATGCACCTATCTCTGCCAAGTGGAGAGCGAACCAAATCCACTTGTGGGGTTGAGTGTACCGATCTTGACCGGGAAATGCAAAATGTTGCATGCACATGTGAAGGGGAATGGACACATTTGGTGTGAGTGCTGCCATATCTTTCAACTTTTGTAGCTTCCTGTTCTTCATATTAGTGGGGATAAGAGGATCCTTCTCAGAGGGCACATGCGTGTCGTGCATGTTGAATGTAGAGCTCACCAATTCCAATGTGAGTTCGAACATTTTCAACTCATTGTTTCCCAGCAAGGATGGAAGAATGAATGTGCCAGGTTTGTCTTTTTCTTCATTAGCCTGTAACGTTGAGACCAAATAGTAACATCGTAAGAGGTCTGGTTTGGGTAAGGGTGTTGCAAAATACTCGGCCAATCCTGCACGCTCCCATATGGTCTGCAGACCTTGTGTGTTTTGGAGAGTTTCAAACTCCTTGGAAAAGAATTGGAATCTGACCCATTGCTTATCATGCTCACACTTGGACTCCTAGATATACTTGGCTTCTCCCAAGGATCCTGGCATGCCACTTGACCAATGAGAATTGGCATGGACCCTCTCTGTTATTCCTATGGGAGGATCAGGTATAGGTATTTGTTGGAGGTGTTGCAACTCTACGGGTCGTTCGATTGGAGGCACATCAATAGGTAGACTATCCACATCAATCCCTGCACTACTTACTGCTGCCTGTGAGCTCAGACTTGCTGCTTCTGCCATGAGACTACGTGTAGCTGGTGATGCCTATCTGCTATAAGAAGAGAGGCACATTAGCATTGCATAGGAAACAAGATGTTATGGTGTTCCCTCCACAATACTAACATGACATTTCAAGTGGTTAGGGGTTAGTGGTGGAGTGTTTGTGATGTGTGAGAATGTTGGTTACTGTGTTAGTGTTCATCTTGGATGCATACTTTGGATGTGCAATGTACTTAGAATGCACCTACATCAAAGGGGACTAATTCATAAAATTGGGTCAGGCGGTTTGATATGGGGTTTAAGTCTCCAAACTTTGATGATGGAATTGTGGCTTTTATTGGTGATGGCACGTAAAGGTTTGTGGACTGGATTGTGTGGGATTTGGGACCTTTTGGGTACCCATTTCCAAACATTCCTAGGTGTGACCGAAGGTGTGGTGGTGTGGAGTGCAGACGTTTGCCTTTGGATGGGAGCCAATAGGACTTGTGACTGTTGGTTCGATCTTGTGATTGGACGTGAAGTTATTTGAGATCGTAAGCAAGTCTTGGGCACCCATATTTGTCTAGCATTTGGGATAGCTTTTATTGACTGCTTTGGAACCCAAATCGAATTGGTTCGTCTAGATTGATGCCTAGGATACTCCTTCATTGTAATCTTGGACACTGTAGCTCGTTTGATGCTTCTTTGGGATCTTGTCTCCATAGTTGAGGGTTGTTCACCCTTGCATACCCAGATCTGCTTCATTCCAAGCTGTATTTTACATCGCACTAGTCGTAGCTCATGCTTCTTGATTATCAGCCTCCTTTGTGAAGTATGTTGTCTTGCTTGCTTTCCTCAAATCCTGTTTGGAAAAGAAGGGAACTCCTCTTTGACTTATGCACTTTTGTCAAGAGTGACAATCTTCTGCACCATAGAACTTTGGACAAGAATGGCATCATTATCTTCATGTGGGTTCATGGAGGGACCAGGATTTGGTGCCTCTTCTAGTGGCCTAAGTGCTTGATTTTCTAATTCCATCGTGATGCGGTTTTGGCCTACCCAAGCCTGAAGAAGTCCACTTCTTAGGTTGAGGTTGACTGCATGATCATAGATTCAGTCTTGGCCCAAGACAAGAGGTTCGGTAAGATCCTTGTCTTCACATACTAGCACTTTTGCTTCCATTAGGACCTCTTGAATGTAGAGGGGAAGTTCCACCTCTCCCATGCATGGGGTTTCCACGCCTCCCAACCCTATGAGATATGCCTCTATAGGATTGACCTTCAATTGCAATTCTTGGTAGTAAGAAAGTCGAACTGCACTAGTGGCTGCTCTTGGGTCAATTAAAGCTCTCATGGTCCTTGCATTCTCTCCTTGTCCTACTTCTAGGTTCACAAAAGGTCGCCGATCGACTATCCTATGGGAACATTCGCCTGAAGCCTCGCACATGACCATGTGATAACCTATAGATTCTTGAGAGTCAGGCATAGGCTGATCTCTACCATGTCTTCTCAATTTCATTCGTCGGATACGTTCTAAAGCTTCTGCCTGTGCTTCTTCCCTAATTCATTTTTCCTCTTCCTTACGTTTCTTTGTAGTATTGAGTCTATTTAACATCTCCTCCGTGAGGGGTTCCTCATATAACTTGACTCTGCATCCACTTATGTAACTTGGTAGAATATCGCCTTCTAAAGTGGCTAGTTGAACCGCTCCACTTGTGGAGATCCTATTGATAATCATTGGTCCATAGCCTCTCTTCTTTAACTTCCATGCATGTTGCTTCAAGGTGTAGACTAAGACTAGGTCTCCCGCTTTCAAGCCCTTATCCTTCACATGTGAGTCGAAATATGCTTTTTGTCTCTTCTTGGCTGCATAAATTCCTGCTACAGCTCTCAATCGTGTTTCACCTAATTGTTCAAGATCAAAGATTCTAGAGGATAGCTCATGGCCTGTCCATTCATGCTCTTGTGCTACTTTCAATGTAGGTATCAGAAAATCCAATGGTAGCATTGCATTTTGGCCGAACACCATCTGAAAGGGTGTGGCTTGGAGTACCATTTTACAGGCAACTCTGTATGCCCAAACAGCATGATGTAGCTATTTGTCCCAATCAAAGTGTTTATTATTAACCAATTTTGTCAATACATTGCATAAAATCTTATTTGTGCTCTCAACCTATCCATTAGCTTGTGGATGATAGGGGGCAGACTTCTTATGTATCACCAAGAATTCTTGGAGAAGGTTTTTTATGACTTCATTCAAGAAGTGTGTGCCTCTATCACTCAGTAATTCTATTGGCAATCCGTATCTAGTGAACACATTTTCAAATAAGAACTTTGTTGTTGTTTGAGCATCATTCTTCGTTGTGGCTTTTACTTCTACCCACTTGGTTAGATAGTCTGTGGCCACAATGATGTATTCAGCATGTGAACCCTTGGCTGGGGGACTAATAGGACCGACAAAGTCTATTCGCCATTTAGAGAATGCACGTCCACCCATCATAGGTTTCAATGGCATCTCATCTTTGTGTATAGGATATTGAGTTCGCTGACAAACATCACATCTCTTCACATAGGTATGTGCATCCATGTGAAGGGTGGGCCACCAAAGACCTGCAAATAGTATTTCCTTGATCACGCGATCTGGTCCAAAATGTCCTCCTGCTACACCTTGGTGATCAGTCTCCAAGATCTTCAGATATTCACTCTCGTGGACACACACACTCTAAGATACCCATCTTTTCCTCGTCTGTATAGATTATCTCCAATGAGAGTATAATCTAAAGCCTCCTGTTCTAAGCTCCTTTGTCTGGCCACTGTCATCTCCTGAGGGAATGTTTTCGTTCTCAGGAAGGCTACTAATGGTTCGCTCCAGTCTAGCACTAAGGACACTTGATAAAGAGTGGCATGTTCCATAGGCAGTCTAGTGCTGCAGATCGGGCATTCCTTGCACATTCTATGAACATCTGCTTCCATAGTTGGCCAGTGCACTCTTAGTCTCTTTAATGTTTGTAAAGTTCTTTGTCTCGAGTAGTGTTGCTCTAATGCACCAACATGTGCTAAGTGCAACCATTTCATGTACTCATCCTCTTCCACACAACAAGATAATATTCCTTGATCCGTGTACTTGTACATACTTCCTTCCATGATATGGTACTTTTGGGCCTTTACTACCTCCCTATCTTGAGTGTTGATTACTGGATGTTTTGGCCCATATGTTAGTATTGGCACTAAGGTCTTGGCCCACTGTGGTACAACTTCTAAATTAAATAAGTAAGCATCTAGAAGCTCATATGATACTCCTTGTGGGGCCTCTCCAGATGTGATCCTTGAGAGATGATCTGCTCTCAAATCAGCCTTGCCTTTTCTCACCACTACCTCAAAGTCATATTCCATTAGTAAGAGGAACCATCTTACTAGTCTACCCATATTGCATGGCTTGTTTACCAAGTACAAAAGTGCTTGGTGATCAGTAAAAAATTTAAACTTATTTGCAAGCAAGTAGTGTCTAAAATTTTTAACCGCATATACCATGCCTAATCCTTCTCTCTCAGTAGTGGTATAATTTCGTTCATCTGCATTTAGCTATCTACTAGCATAGTCAATTGGAAGATCCATATTACCTTCACCTGTAGGTTGTGCAAGCACACATCCAATAGCATAATTGGATGCATCCACATGGACATGGAATGGCTTGTTCCAATCTGTTGTAGTCAAGATTGGTGCTAAACACAATCGTCGCTTAAGCTCATTGAAGGATTTCTCACACTCATCAGTCCACTCAAAATTGGTCAAAAGTCTATACAAAGGCTTTGCAATGATGGCATATATGTGTATGAAACATCGGTAATAACCACAATTCCCATCAAAGCTTGCACTTCCTTGACATTCATTGGCCTAGGTAGTTCTGAGATAGCTCTCATTTTCTCTTTATCAGTGGATATGCCGTTCTTTGACACTATGTGTCCTAGAATCTTGCCTTGCCTGACCATGAAAACACACTTTTTTGGGTTCAAGCAGACTTGTTATTCTCCACATTTATCAAAGATTTGTCTGAGTTCAGGTATGTGGGTCTGTCTAATGTTGGAATGAGCACAGAGATCATCAACATAGACTTCCAAATTCTTCCTCAAGAACTCTTTAAACACATGGCACATCAGTCTCTGGAAGGTTGCAGGAGCATTGGTAAGCCCAAATGGCATTACCCGAAAAGCAAATATACCCCACTCCGTGGCAAAAGCAGTCTTATGTTGATCTTCCGGTGCTATGGCTACTTGATTGTAACCAGAGAACCCATCCAAGAAGTTGTACACTTCCTTGCCGGCTACCCTTTCTAATAGATGCCCAGTGATAGGAAGCGGATAACTATCTCTGATAGTGGCAACATTAACCTTCTTCAAGTTAATGCATACACATAATTTGCCATTCTTTTTGGGCACCACTACAATGGGGGACACCCATTCAATGTGCTCGATTTTATAGATAAATCCAGCTTCCACCAAGCGATCTATCTCTTCTTTGATCTTGGCCACATAGTTGTCATTGTATGTGTATGGCTTTTGTTTAGAGGGTCTGGCCTCTAAGGTCATGGGGATCGTGTGTGAGCATATATCAGGGTCTACACCTTTCAGGTCCTTGTAACTCCATGCAAACACATCCCTATATTCTCGTAGTAAGGCTATCAACTCCTGCTCCTCCTCTTCACTTAGGTCATGTCCTATGTAGGTACATCGTTCTTCACCTTCTTCTATTGTCACTATGATTTTCTTTGTAGTTTCTTTGTTATCATAGGCCTCTCCTACAACGGCTTCACGTTTTGGCATTCTTATCGTGACTCTCCTGTCTTCAAC
This sequence comes from Ceratopteris richardii, assembly GCA_020310875.1. Lineage (NCBI taxonomy): Eukaryota > Viridiplantae > Streptophyta > Polypodiopsida > Polypodiales > Pteridaceae > Ceratopteris > Ceratopteris richardii. The sequence continues at coordinate 113,014,479 of CM035419.1, read as the reverse complement.
TTCATACTTCTTGAAATTTTCAGGGACCTCAAACAAAGATTCTTCTTCCTCTGGTGTGACTTCTCTCTTCTTTCTCTTCTTGACTTCGTTCTTAGTGGTCACTTATGTGGTTAATCTCACCTCATTTGTAATTTCTTCATATCTCTGAGGGTGAGCTTCTACTTCATAGAAATATTCCTCATCTGATGCAAAAGGAGGGTCCATTATAATTGACTCTAGATCGGAGTCACTTGTGTCCTCGAATGCATCTGTGCTAGGTTCACATTCTTCCAGAACTGAATCTCCCATGATTGGCTCTATTGTAAAGACTGAAATGTCATAGCCATCCTCGTCACAATGGGTGTTCATTGATGGCTACATCCATAGTTGCTAAGATTTCTGCCCAACCATGAGGTTCAAACTCTTCGTTAGGAAATAATACAGGTGCATAGGCTGGGTCTGGAATTGATCTATGGGTTTTCTTTGCACCTACTTCTCTTGCTTTTTCTCTCTTCTCTTCTTCTACTGCTACTTTGCACATCCATAAGTGAGTATCTTCATGCATCTATGAGGATCCTGATCCTATGGAATGCACTGACTCCGTATCATCCTTGGCTCTATGGATGGGATTCCATTGAATAGGGGGCACATCTCTATGAGAGAAATCTTTGAGATTCACTTTGGTCGTGATACCCAAGTGTTGCAAATACAAGGCATTCGTTCCCCAATCATGTACTACTTGCAATTGTCTCAAGAATGGTCTTCCTAGAATCATCTCATAGGCTTGATTTTTGCTAAAATCACATATAGCAAATGTATGTTCAAACTCCACCCCACAAGTGGTGAGAGTTATTCCTTCTAGTAGCCCTAGGGGTCTTTCAATGTGACCATCAACCATTTATAGCTTCATTTTGGTGGGCTTGAGTGTTGGCTTGCCCCAACGCTTCCATAGGGAAGTGTTAGCAATTTCAACTCCTGCGCCTGAGTCCAGAATTGCCTTGGTTGTATAACCCTGATGAGTGATAGGGAGATAGATGTTTCCTTCTTCTCCTTCGCTCATGTCTCCTATCTTGTCCAAAGGTATTTCCGGTACTGTTCTATGAGATCCTACCTGTGAACGAGGTTTTGACATGTCTGGCACTTGCTTGGCTACATGTTTCCACAATTCAGGCTTGACCTTGAGTAGCTCTTCTAAAGTGAGATTGCACTGCACTTTAGTATTCTTTACTACCTCTGTGTTCCTAGGTATGATTGAGTCTTCGCTTCTTATCATGATCGTAGGTGCTCTCATATAAGTGGACTTTGCTTCCCATGGACCTGTGAAATGGGATAGCTCCTGTAAGGAATTGGACTCAAAGTCTAATCTCTCTTGAGATTGGGCACTCTCGTGCTCTCCATAAATGGAAGGAAGGTCTTGTGGGAATTGATCGTGTGTGTCATCCACAAGTTCAATGGGAGGAGGAACTTCACTCTCTTTAGCCCATTTCTCTTCCTGAATCTCTTGCAAGAATTCTGGTGAGTATCAATTCATAGAAGAAGAGGTGTCTGGTTCAGTGGAGTTAGGCACATAAGCTTCCTTGGGAGGAATTCTTATTCTATCACTTGCCTTCTCCTTAGCCTGGGAGTTGGCTCCTTTTCCAGACTTTGCAATTATTGTCTCCAATCTATCCAATAGACCATCAAAATGCAATGGTGTTCTAGTGGAGCTAGAGAAATTGAAGAGGCGACTGGCCTCAAACATGGCTTGAGCCAATTCCACCATCTTGGCACACAACTTGGTTCGTTCTAGCTCTAGGTCAGCTCTAGGGTAACATCTTTCATGATCCGTTACATTTGGCCCTACCTGGATCCTAGCCTGATATGCTCTAAGCATCATATCTATGTCCTCGGGAGTGGGATCTGCCAAGACTGATCCTACTCGGGGTGGTGGGTGGGTTACATGTGGTGGGTTAGAAGGTTGAGGAATGGAAGGTGATGGGGATGGTAGTGGATGTGGGGTGTGAGAGTGCGTTTGAGATGTGATTTCTATTATTTTGGCCTTGGTCTCTTGCAGACTTTCCTCAAGTTCACTCATCTTCCTTGCCCATTGCCTTTTCATACGTTCACGGCTATCTCTCCAAGCTCGTGTTCTCTTCTTATTCTGGCTCTCAGTCTCGCTAACCTCCGTATTCTTTCCCTGGCCTAAGTCTTGGTCTTGCTTAAGTGCCTGAACTCTCGTGATGACTTGTATTGGAGCCGTGGAAGTCACACTTCCCGTGGAGTCTACCACTAGCCCAATGACATTGATAGGAGTGATTTTTGGCATATTGGCGGGATTCTTGGGACACTCTTGTAACAAATGCTCCTTTCCACAATCTGGACAAAAGCCTTGAATTGTCACAAGTTGGGTTTGTGTGGGTGCAGGTAGAGGGCAATCACGAATAAGGTGACCTCCCTGACATCGGAAGCATGGTCCTCTAGGAAATGGAGGTCTTATCTGCCTAGGTTGAGGTCTAGAGTTGGGGTTTGTGTACATGACATTTGCATATTCTGGCTCCCAACTGGACTCACTCGGTTCTTCATAATAGTATGACTCATTATGCTCGGGTGATTGCATGTAGTAAGCCTGTGGGCTATCAATATGGGTAGAGTCAAAACTATGATCACTTGGATCACTTTCTAAAAGTGACGGTGTCACTGGCACTAAAGCTCTATTTAGATTTTCTTCTGCAGCTGCATACTTCACTAGAATCACATTGGTTGGAGCAGGGAGTTGCTGCGCTAAGACTGGTTGCGGTCTTTGTTGCCCTTGATAGGGTGGTTGATCGGTTTGCTGGGGCCTAGCATACTATTGTTGTGGGTACTGATTAGGGTACTTTCCTTGTTGTGGATATGGCTAAGGATAATTTTGTCTTATAGCTTGTTTGTTATATGGGTAGTCTTGTGTTGTGTGATTGGTGTACCTCCTTTCTATGGTGCAGTACTGGTTGTTGGGGTTCACTTGGGGTTGAGCCATGATAGGGCACACATTAGACATATGGTCTCCTCCACAGGTGTAGCATTGTTTTCTTGGGAAAATCTAGGAATCTGCTTACTCGAGACACCTAATTTCTGAGCTACCTTTTCTGCTAGATCCTCAATTGATGTGGATTGTGAGGAAGCGAGGCTTGTGGAACTATCTGAATCTTTATAGATCTTTGAGAGCTCTAATTCCTCCTCTAGATTGTCCTCAATGTCTATGCACATGCGTACACATTCTTCTATGGATATAGGGTCCTTTAAGTACACATATGATCTTAGTTTGGTGCTTAACAATCCATCTAGAAATAAGGCCACTTGTTTGGCCGGAGTGGGTAAGCATAACAACTCATACATCAGACTCCTGAATGCTAATGAAACATGTGCTATGCGGGCTAACCTAAGCATGTTAGCCATGCCTATATCCAAGGCATCCAAAACACCATCATCAAGACCAACATGTCCTGACATATTTGTGCCAACATCTGGCATGAGAGAATCCAAGAATGACTGCATGATCGTTGACTCATCAACATCTAAATCAATCATGCTCTCAACCAAGGATGTGTCTAGTTGTGCATCCTAAGTGCTACTATGCTCTAGCATACATTGAGTATCATAAGAGCTATCCTACTCTACTACACCAAGTATATCATCATGCTCTACATGAGCTAGCTGCACAACATCAACACCAAGGTCAAACTGATGATCACACTCTAATTGAGTATCATCATAATGCTCTACCTGAGCATCCACATCATGCTCAAAAGCATCCAACTGATCATCCGAAGTGTGCTCCATAAGAGAATATGTGTGATCAATAAAATCATGCTCTATATAAGCATCATGAGCATCCAAAACATGCTCTACATGTGCATCCATCGGAGCATCTGAATCCTGCCATACATGTGCATCATGAATATCAATAGACCTATGTGTAGGTAGACAAAATGAGATATGACAAGTCTCACATCACACATAAGGCTGAACTCCCACTAAGACGAGAGTGTCTTTCACATGAAGTACCTACAGTGGATACATGTGCCCAATCCTAGCACCTCTGACAAGCATAAGCTGTCCCAACTGCAACTGAAAATTATGCTCACCAAGGAATGCATAACATTGGCTCTCCTATAACTGGCTAACTGAAATCAAGCTCATAGGGAATGAAGGCACATAATGTACATGTATGAGCATAAGTGATGCTCCACTAGGTAGCATAAGGCATACATCTCCTGCACCCTCAATGTCATATATCGTACCATCAGGCAAGTGCACACATCCATGACTCTCACTTGAGAATCGATAAAACCACTCACGATGTGGAGTAACATGAAAACCGACTAATGCATCAAGCAACCAAGCCATATGTGTGCCATCCAATGAACAAGAGGAATCCTGAGATGAATCGTAGGAGAAAGTGATATCACCATCACTAGCATAATGAACTACCATAGACTCTCCTGAAACCACTACCTGACTTGCATCACATGCATATCTCTCATGTCGTCATTGCATCCGCCTGAAGCAACGTCGTCAAATATGTCCCTCATGACCACAGTGCCTAACCACAATCATAACTACAATAACATGACCATAACTTGAAACCCATAAACTTGCATCATATAATCATAACCTTGCATTATGTAACCATAACATGATCATAGCTTGCATCATATAACCATAACATGACTGTAACTTGCATCATATAACCATAACATAACCATAACCATAACTTGCATCATATAAGCATAACCTGCATCATATAAGCATAGCCTACATAACCATAAACATAACAATAGATTCATAACCTTAAATTCCATGAACTATAGTACAATCATAAACATGTGCAAAATTACATACCGAAGTTGACTTTACTCAAAATGGAAATCAATACCACATGTATAAATGTTGATATATTTTGATTGTGATGTGTGTGAACACAGTTACGACTGTAGGGACACTTTCTTCCCTCTTTAGGAGGTTTCTTTTCCCTAGCTTGTATATACACATATAACCATAGTGGTTCACTTATCTTTGTACACTCACTTGGTAATACATTTAATATTGTGTCATTCTCCAACCTTCTTCTTCTTCCTTGTGCTGCTTGTGTGCTTCCATAGACCTCAAACTCAAATAATTGGTATTAGAGACAATCGTCACTTTCTCTAGGCTTCCTCAACACCCCTCTGATCATAGTCTCAAAATCTCACAAAAATTGGTTAGCATACTCATCGAAATTTTGATTTTAGCTTGTTTCAGCCTCCAACTCCACTATTATGGTGATTGTCCATGCAATTTTGTCCTTTTATTCCAAAGATATATATATTTTTTGAAAGAACTTGGAGAAGCTTGTAGAAGGTAGAAAAGTGTGTTTCGAAGCGACGAAGTTTGGTCAAGCCAATCGGCACAAGACCAGCCCTTGAGCTTATGGAGACTCAAATAGACCTTATAGGCATGCAATAAGTGCAAAGAAACACACTATGTACTTTGGAGCATCAAGGAGAATGAGTCGATACAAAATAGATAGGTTCGCGGGTCGACTAGCTCAAAAAACTTATTATCTATGGAAGAGACAATGAACTTCAAATGCCCATAGCGACCAGCGTGATTGCAATTAGAAAAAATCCTTTTATGGGAGTGATACACATAGGGTTCAGTGTATGGAATGCACAAAAGTATAAGGAATAAGCAAAATATTCTATAGGGATGAATGCAACATTCACCGGTGGTATTTCCTATTTTTCAGGAATACGCAAAGATTGACCCCGAGACAGAAAAACCCACATTTCTCCCAATCTACTGAACCAAATGCTATGAAAATTTATAGGCATAAACTAGACACTAATAAATTTCCAATGAGCTATCTTGCACTCAATTTAGAGCTCTGGAGAGAGAGCAACAACCTCTGCAAGATTACTATTGGCGAAGAAGATGATGTAGAGAATTTAAGGAGCAAGACAATGATGGTCACAAGTGTATGTATATTATGCAACTTCAACCACCACAAATTCGTGGGATTTGGGCTCTATCTTTCTACCTTTACGTGTGTAAATCTCAAGGCTTTTACAACGGTAAATGAACCATCAAAAATCTCTCAAAATAATACAATAAATGAACATAAGAAAAAGAACTCTCCAACGGATATCCTTTTGACGCGATAGCCTTTGATGTAGATCAAATCCACCTCAATCATAGTGTAAGCTTGATGTTCCAACAGCTCCCCCTCAAGCTAAAGTATGCTTGAGTCTTCATTCTCTGATAGGTTGAATACCTGCCATAGCTTTGAACCTACAAAGCTTTATTCCATCAAGTGCCTTCGTCATCATATCTGCTACTTGCTTTTGAGTAGGAACAAAAGAAATGTCAATCTCCTTTGCCATGAGCTTCCCCCTGATGAAGTGGTAATGGACTTCTATGTGCTTGTTTCTCGCATGGAAAATAGGATTTGCTGCTAGATGCATGGAACTTACATTATCTCCAAATATGTGAGGTTTGGAACTCACAAGTTCCAAATCTGTATACAATGCTTTTAACCATATTGCCTCTTGAGTTGCTATTGTCAAGCCTCTGTACTCTGCTTCAGTTGAGGATAAAGCAATTCTTGGTTGCTTCTTGGAACTCCATGACACTAGCTTCGAACCTGCAAATGCTAAGTAACCAGATGTACTTTTTTCTGCATCTGAGTAGATTTTGATATCCAAATATGAAGAATAAGGATAGAATATACCTTTGTTGATTGTACCTTTGAGATACTTAAGTACTCTCTTAGCCGCATCCATGTGTGGTCTTCTCGGTGAGTGCATGAACTGACTAAGCACTCCCACACTATTTGAGATGTCTGCCCTTGTATGAGTAGCATATATCAAGCTACCTACCAAGCTTTGATACTCTTTAATGTCTTCAATTTTCTCACCTTCATAAACACTTAGTTTATGATTCATCTCCAAAGGTGTACCTGCAGGTTTAGTGTTCTCCATTTTGAACTTGAGAAGAAGATCCTGAATGTATCTTCTTTGAGTCAAATACATTCCTTCCTTCATCTGTGTATATCACCTGCATACCTAGGAAATATGTGAGCTCACCTAAGTCACTGATTTTGAATTCCTCTTGCATGTGTCTCTTGATCCTTTGAATGCCATTTAGATCATCACTGTCACAATAATATCATCTACATATACACATAGATAGATAACCTCATTGTGATCCCTTTTGATGAATAGAGAAGGATCTGAGCTGCTAGCTTTGAACCCTTGATCTTGAAGATATATTCCAAGCTCTATGAGCTTGTTTCAATACATACAATGCTTTCTTAAGTTTGCAAACATAAGATGGATGACTAGGGTTTTCAAAACCTAGTGGTTGTGACATGTATACCTCTTCACTTATCCAACCATTTAAGAATGCATTTTTCACATCAAGTTGGAGGAGTCTCCAATTCCTTGCAGCATCTACACTTATCAATGTCCTGATAGTAGTCATCTTTGCAATTGGTGAGAATGTTTCCTCATAATCTATACCATGAGTTTGTGAGCATCCTTTGGAAACTAATCTTGCCTTGTACTTGCAAACTGATCCATCTGAATTTCTTTTAATTTTATATACCCATCTGCAACCAATTACCTTTTGATTTGGCGACATTCGAACCAAATCCCAAGTGTCCATTTCCTTCAATGCATCTAATTCTTCTTTCGTGGCCTTTTCCCAATTAGGGTTTCCCTTTGCCTTTTCATAGGTTGAGGGTTCCTCTAAAATAGAGTCTTTTGCCAAGTAGATTGAATGCTTCGTAACAAATGTGGAATCATATCCATACCTCTCTGGTTGTTTCTTCTCTCTTGTTGATCTTCTAGGTGCTTGTTTGGAGCATTCTCCAACCTCTTGCATCTTTGCTTTGCCTCTTGACTTCCATAGCTTGTAATCCTTTTGTCTTTCATCTTGGTCATCGTCTGTATCACTTCTTGGATCCTGGAGTTGTGTATCATGCTTGCTTCCTAATTGATGAGAGTCAGAATCAAGATCATGTGGTAGTGTTACCTTTTGTTTGTCTTCATCATACCAAGACTTGTGTTCTTCAAACACAACATCTCTACTTGTAGTGAATTGATTGGTTGAAGGATTGAAGAACCTGTAACCCATCTGAGTTGAATCATATCCAATAAACACTGCCTTTGTTGCCCTTTCATCTACCTTGCCTCTTATTCCATGCCATTCTGCCCATAGATAATGTGGCAACTTCTTCTCTTCAAGCATTGTTCAGGCTGATCCAACCAATAACTTGTTCTCCTCTCTACAATTACATTTAGTTGAGGAGAGTACCTAGTAGTCACTTCCCTTTTGATACCTTTGTCCTGCAAGAACTCATCAAACTCTTTGGAGAAGTATTCTCCCCCTCCATCAGATCTCAGCTTCTTTAGTGATCTACCTGTATGATTCTCCACATGTGCAAGATACTTCTTGAAGCAGTCAAACACTTCATTCTCACTCTTGATAAAGTATAGAACAGTCCATCTACTATGGTCGTCAATAAAGGAGACATAATACCTTGATCCTGCTAATGAAGGTTCTTGACTTGGTCCCCATACATCTATATGTACTAAGTCCAATAAGTTGTTGTGGATGTAGCCTTTGCAGTTGAATGGTTGTTTTTGTGCCTTCCCAATCTGACATGCATCACACCTATTGATCATGTGTTGCTTTGATATGTTTAGCGGTCCTAGGACACTTTGATCCCTACATATATCCTTCAAGGTTCTTTCATTCACATGAGCAAGTCTCTTATGCCACAGTTCAAGCTCACTTAGGGTTTGAGACACAAAGTTGAATAGAGCTATGTTCCTGGTTTCTCCTACTTCAAAAGTAAAGAGCCTACCATGCTTCTCACCTTGGGCTATCTTTTTGAAGCCTTGACATGGATCTTCCACAAAAGCTCCATGTTGGGTGAACCTAACTTGCAAGCCTTTTTCAACTATTTGGCCTACACTTATTAGGTTTTTAGTGATAGGGGGTACATAGAGAACCTTACTCAGAATGTTTGTCCTTCCATTGGAAGCTTTGACATTACCAATCTTCTCCACATTGTACTTTGTGTCATCCCCTGTTTGCACTTCATGTCTATGCTTTGGACTTTCCAAGTCAGATAGAAGAGCAATGTTGCTTGCAACATGATTCGAACATCCTGAATCTATGTAGAACAAATGATCATCTTCTTTACCTTCTTTGTGGCTTAGATTCATGAGAAGCAATGAGTCTTCATGTGGTTGATCTTCTGAATAATTGTTGTAGTCCCTTCTATTATATCTTCTATTGTTATTTTTGAAGTTGTGTCCACCTCTGCCTCTATTGCTGCCATATCCACCTCTTCCACATCCTTTCTGGGTCTTCCCATTGAACCAAAAATTTTGAGTGGTTTGGTTGGTCTTATCTCATATGGCACAAGGTTGAACATTCTAACCTTTGGTTTTGTCTTGCTTTGGTCCTTTCTTCTTCCCTTTCCACTTGCTCTTGCTTGCAAAGTTGGCTTGAGAAGTCTCTTCTTCATCTTCTTCCTTCTTCTTGCCTTTCTGCTTCTTATCCTTCTTATCTGCATATAGAGCACTAGTTGAATTACCATGATAAGACTTACCTTCCTTTATGCTATTGTTGGCTTCTTGATTGAAGAGTTGTCCAAGAACGATGTTGAAGTCTGGAGTTTGCACATCCATGATGAGATCATAAGCCGTCGTGAAGGATTGCCATTGCTTATCACTTCGAATGCCGTTGAGAATTTGCCTCATGATGACCTCTTCTTCAATCAGCTCTCCGATGGATGCTAACTGATCTACAACCTCCTTGACCTTGGTAACAAACTCTGTGATGGTTTGTTTAGGTGTCTTCTTCATTTGGTTGAACTCGTTCCAAAGATGATTCTTTCTTGCTTTAGTACTAGCAGAAAAGAAAGTCTCGAGGGCATCCCAAGTCTCTTGAGATGTCTTGCATCCTCTAATATGTGGTAATAGAAAGTCAGAGATAGAGTTTAGTATGTACAACCTTGCTTGAGCATCCCTTGCACACCAAAGTGTGAGCTTATCTGTCTCCTCTTGTGTAGGTCCTCCTTTGGATCTTGGAATAGGCATAGCTTCATCACCTGCTACAATTCCATAAAGATTTCTACCTTGCAAATAGGCCTCCATTCTGATTTTCCAAGCCGCATAGTTGTGTCGATCAAGCTTCTCGATCATTGAGGGAAAGCCGTCATCCATCTTGATCTAGCTCTGATACCACTGAAAGAACTTGGAGAAGCTTGTAGAAGGTAGAAAAGTGCGTTTCGAAGCGACGAAGTTTGGTCAAGCCAACCGGCACAAGACCAGCCCTTGAGCTTATGGAGACTCAAATAGACCTTATAGGCATGCAATAAGTGCAAAGAAACACACTATGTACTTTGGAGCATCAAGGAGAATGAGTCGATACAAAACAAATAGGTTCGTGGGTCGACTAGCTCAAAAAACTTACTATCTATGGAAGAGACAATGAACTTCAAATACCCATAGCGACCAGCGTGATTAGAATTAGAAAAAATCCTTTTATGGGAGTGATACATATTGGGTTGAGTGTATGGAATGCACAAAATTATAAGGAATAAGCAAAATATGCTATAGGAATGAATGCGACATTCACCGGTGGTACTTCTTATTTTTCAGGAATACGCAGAGATTGACCCCGAGATAGAAAAACCCAGATTTCTCCCAATCTACTAAACCAAATGCTATGAAAATTTATAGGCATAAACTAAACACTAATAGCTTTCCAATGAGCCATCTTGCACTCAATTTTCAGCTCTGAAGAGAGAGAAATAGCCTCTGCAAGATTACTGTTGGTGAAGAAGATGATGGAGAGAATTGAAGGAGCAAGACAATGATGGTCACAAGTGTATGTATATTGCTTCCATGTAATGTACAAGTGATTTCAAGTATTTATATAGACTCTAGGAGAGTTCCATGAATTAAAATGAAGGTGGGAATGGTTGTTGGAGGGAATTAATTCACTTTCCTACAATCTAAGAAAAGTGAAGATCTAGTTTGATCTACTCTTAGGTGATTTGATTGCTCGATTGAATGCAACTTCAACCACCACAAATTTGTGGGATTTGGGCTCTATATTTCTACCTTTACATGTGTAGAGCTCAAGGCTTTTACAATGATAAATGAACCATCAAAAATCTCTCAAAAAAATACATAAATGAGCATAAGAAAAAGAACTCTCCAACGGATATTCTTTCGACGTGATAGCCTTTGATGTAGATCAAATCCACCTCAAGCATAGTGTAAGCTTGATGTTCCAACAGTTTTTAGTTCTTCAATACAAGTGCCTCAAAGTCTGCTACAAGTCTAGCAAAGCTCAGTTGCATATTTTTGTTCAACTTTTTGAGATACAATAAAATTTTTGCATTAGGGTATTTAGACATTAGCCATGACTGAAAGAAATAATGTATTTTGTATATTGTCTATTGAGGATAATTTAGATGGTATTAATTACCCCTTGTAGGCATATTGCATGATGCAACATGTATTGGTAGAAAAAGGACTATGGAATATAGTGCAAGGTGTTGAAAAACATCCTACTACACCTGCAAATATAGTGATTGAAGGTGATGTAGATGGTGTTGAAGATGATGATCTTCAATTTCTTGGTCGTGCTTCGGTTCTTTTTGTTGAGAAACTTCTTTGGATGGTAAAGATGCAAAAGCACATGCATTGATAGATTCGTCTATCAAACGTGCCATTATCCCTCACATTCTCTCTTGCAAAACAACAAAAGATGCTTGGGATACTCCTATAACATTATACCAAGCAAGAAATGAAGGATATGCACAACAATATAGCACTGACTATGAGGAACTTCTTCAATTTGCCATGAAAGGGAAAGAGCATATGGTTTGTCGCTTGCATAAAGCCTTGTATGGTCTCAAGCAAGCTCCACGTGCATGGTATGAAAAAATCCATAAGCACTTGATTGCTCTTGGCTTCACATGTAGTCCAATTGAAAGCACACTCTATGTACGCAAAAATGGGGTTGATCTTACAGTGCTTGTTCTTTATGTCGATGACATACTCTTGACTGGGTCATGTGATGCAAAACTTGACATTCTTATGGCTGATTTGCAGCATACTTTTGATGTCACTTATCTTGGTCTTTTGAGCTACTATCTTGGCATCCAGTTTGTATCCGTTGAGGAGGGAATTGTTATGCATCAAGAAAAGTATGTTGAAAAACTACTTCAGCGTTTTGACTTTGAGGATTGCAAGCCAGTTTCCACACCAGTTGAGATAGGATTCAGGTTCCCAGTTGAGGACTCTAGTGATGCATTTGACACTTCTCTTTATCAGCAAGCTTTGTTATGTCTTATATATGCATGCAACACAAGGCTAGATATACAGTATGTAGTTTCTCAGTTGAGATGATTCATGCATAGCCCTGACACTAAGCATTGGCAAGCAGTGAAACATGTGTTCATATATATTAGAGGCACTTTGAGCTTAGGTCTCTTTTATGGCAAAGATATTCAGCCATGCTTGCATGCTTTTACAAATAGTGATTGGGTTGGTTGTTATGATACTTGCGTGTCCACTAATGGTAATTGCTTTTTCCTTGGAGACTCATGCATATCTTGGTTGAGTAAGAAGCAACCTACAATGGTGACATCGATTTGTGAAGCAGAGTACATGGCAGTTTTCACAGCTATATTGGAGTGTATACGGTTCAAACGCCTATTGATGGATCTTTGCATGGAGATTGATGTTGCTATGCATATTCTCACTGATAGTCAGAGTGCTCTGGCTGTTGCACAAAACCCAGTGTTTCATGCACGGACCAAACATATTGAGGTGCATTATCACTATGTGAGAGAGCGCCTTCATGCAGGAGATATTGATTTGGTATATGTGCCTACACAAGATAATGTGGCAGACATATTCACCAAAGCTCTTCCACGAGAAAAGTTTGAAGCTTTTCGCAAAGCTTTAGTCTTATTACCTTGTGGGGGCTGATCTGTTCTCCTTGTATGTGTTCACATCATTTGCTCCAGGGGGGTTTGTTACACTTATGTGTTCCTCGAGTAGCTTTGATGTGAACCTTTTCCCTATACATGGGCACTTTTCGCTTTAGTGTTGGCCAGAGGTTTTCTTCCCATGTTACCACATACATGATTCACTCATATGTGGTGGTACTTTGTACTTAGGGATATTATTTCGCTCTTACTTCAGTTCAAGTCATCATCAATAGAGCAAGCTATGCTAGCCATCCATCTTCTCTGTGTGTGTTTCTGTGTTTGTGCTCCTTGTGTATGCTTCTCGTGTGTCTCTCACACTTCTACACACACCCAACCTTGAGCCCGTGACCTTAAGATACAAAGGACTATCTCTTATCCAAGAAAGTATCAACATGTGGTCACTTGCCAATTGTGTTGCTGTAGAAGTTAAGGAGAGTGAACCAAAACATTGAAGAGATATATGCAGTAGCGTGGACCTGGAGATTTGATGTCGCGACCTCAGTCCTGAGAAGATCTCTCATACACCACGAAACTGAGGTGATTTTATCATTATATAATTTATATTGCTGCAGAAGCTAAAGATCACATAAAAAAGCATGCAATTAACAACCGGTCGTAGGGTGGATTTGAACTGCAGACCCCGATACATGAAGAGTTTCTTCTATCCACGAGGGCACTTTGATGTCTTGTTCTTGTTTGATCAAAGACAAGAAACAAAACTTAAACAAAGCCACAACTCTAAAATCTGCAGACGATGATCGAACCCATGACGTTGTTCGATGTACAATTTCTTCTATCCAAGAGAGCACAGTGTGATTGATGGTGATGACTACTGAATTTAAATATGCAGAGTTAAAATCGACTCACTGACTCAAAAAGGTGCATAAAAGGTTTAAAAGTTGATCTATGTTATTGGGTCTTGAACTCATCACATCCCTTGAGGGAGGTTAGTCATCGAACTGGTACACCATGAAGGAATCAATGTCTTGCCTTTTCTTTTGATTCATACTTATCTAAAACTTAGTTATTTTTGGCTCTATTTTGCACATTTTTTGCTAATCCCAAGCTAAGAAGCTATGTGTTTTGAGTTTTCTGTTATGATTTTCAACCAAGCCCAAGTGCATAATCTAAAGATCCTTGGTGATCACAGCCAAAGTTATTTTCGAATCCGAGGCAAGGTGAAGCAACATCAGATCGGAGAAAGGAAGATCGTGCTCTTGATTTTCATTACTTTGCGATCGACAAAAGATAGCTCTCTTCAAGGTTTTGGAAAGATGTGAGCATGGTTATGAAGGTTGGATCTTCTTTGCATGGAAAGATTTTCCCCGAGGACCTAAGGGTGCAGAATGCCTCTTCCTCATGATCAATGGAAGGACGTAGCTTAATTGGGAGATAAGTACTTTACAAGGTAATGTTTTCATTTCAATATTTGCTTTTTCTCTATGCTTTCATATAAAATTCATTGCTATTATCATTGAAGTAGGGAAGGAATCTTCAATTTTGAAAGCATTGTATGCAATTTAATAAAAGCAAAATAGGAGAGCATTGAAGTATGAAAACATTTAGCAAGCATAGGCATACATCTACGAAAGAATGTTGGTGCATTTCTCCTTTTCAAAGAATATTTTCAGGCACAAAACACGTTTTCTTCTTGCTGAAAAAAGATAATTAATGCTCAAGTTTATGCACATGAACGGTTATATCTTTTTAAAAAGCTAGCAAGTAGAATGTTTGTGCATGGATGATTGGGAACATGCATTTTTGAGCTCAAGAGTTTCTTGATTTAAGTTTGGTGCATGAAAAGAGAATGCCAACACGTGCATGCACTCACATGCATTTGCATGCAAGAACATGCATTTGCATGCAAGAACATGCATTTGCATGCAAGAACATGCATTTGCATGCAAGAACATGCATTTACATAAGCATGATTGTTTGTTAAGTAATTGAATACTTATACTTTCATTACCTCCTTTTTCTAACTCGCCTAAGATAGCTAGGGAAAATAGCAAACTAGGTAGTTGCAAGGCTCTTGGATGCCATGCAACTCAAGTAGCTAGTTTGTTTTTCCCAAATGTGATACCTAGGTATCATAAATTAAGAGTCTTGATTAGGAAACATAGGCCCTTAGAAATTCAAGTGTTCAATTTTCTTGCTCATTGGAATGACAAGAAAATAGGACTGCTTGAAAATTTTCAATGCATCCAAGTAGGTTGATAAGTTTTCCTTTGGAAGTTTTATCTGATTCTATCCCAAGATGTGGTAAGAATCAAATAAAATCAAATGGAACTTAAATCAAATGAACTTTCAAAGCTCAAAGGATAGTTGATATGTTCCAAATTTGTAAAAAATCATGGAACTTTTGAAGTTTTTTCTTTGATTTCATCCTGAAGGATGATGAAAATCAAAGAAGTGAATAAACTTTAGCATCACTTGAACTTTAGTGTTCAATAGTTGGATGCTAGGTTCCATGACTACATCTCTAGTCAAAATGCAAAGTTTTCAAAAAGTATGGAAACTTTATTAAGCACTTTTCTGAGGATGAGAAAATTATGCTTGGTTTTGCTTAAGGTAATTAGGGCTTAAAGAAGAAACCCAAGTCAAAGTAACCTTTGGGAATCAAGATATTTCCTAAAAAAGATACATCAAAGTAATCTTTGGGAATCAAACTACTTCTTAAAGATAAGCCAATGAAGAAAATAGTTTGGTTAACCATTTCATTGGTTAAAAAGGAATATCTTTTGGACAAAACCAAGATTTAAAGCTGTATTGTTTGTCCAAAAGTCAAAATTCTTTTTTAAAAAAGATTCCAAGATGAATCATTGAACTGGAAAGCAAAAGATTCCAAGATGAATCATTGGCTTAATATTACTTGATTCCTTTATAGGAATCTAAAGTTCTTGAAAGAAAAAAAATCTCCTTAGATATGAGACTGGAATCTTTCAAGTAATTTTAATAGTAAGTAGTTCCCAACAATTCCTAAACCACCGATATGGGTACTTAAGTCCAAATAGTGATATGACCTAAAGGTATATTAAAGATTCTTAGCTTTGGAATCTGAGAGGCATCAGTGTATGCTTGGACAGTGTATGCTTGGACTGAAGTTTAGGGAAAGATCTCTAAAAATATCGCAGGTAAGCAAAGAAGCTTTAGATAGTTCATGAGATCTTAAAGATAAACCCTAAGTCTTTATTTTGGTCGCAAGGTCAACCAGACTTGATCAAGCTTGGCCATGATTGTCCAAGAACATGCGATTGGAACTACTATGTAGATTGCCCAAGTATTGGCAATAAAATTCCTTTTGGGAATTATTCACTCAGGTTCCATTTATCCAATGGAAAATTGTGAAAAGAGTAAGTTGTTCGAAGACTGAACAAAGTGAAGAAATTCCAAGAATGTAGTTTGCAACCGTGATGATGGTACTTAAGTTTGTGGAAGGTAAAACATAAATGTTTGCCTATCTTTAAGGGAATTTTGGTACAAATCCAGAGAGCATGAGCAGATGCTTAGACTTAAGTAGTAGAGAGATTCGTGTAAAGTCTCAACTGAGATAGGTACCTAAAGCATCAATAAAGAAGGAATCTAAAGACAAGAAGTCAAAAAAACTCTTGTCACTACAAATTGGTCAAGAATAAACCAATTGAGCTTGAATCTATGAAAATTCAAGTACTTGGAATTCTAATTGGTTTTCATTTGAAAACCCTAGCAAAGAAGGATGAATGTTCCATCAAAAGGTTTTCAAGTTCCCAAAGGAAAGCACAAGATCATGAAATGATCATGTGAAGGGATCAAAACCTAGAAAATCTAGTTAGAGGTAATGCCTGAAATTCTCGTAAATAATGGAAGCAAGAAGGTACTCTATCAAGATATGTTTAGACTTTAGGATACGTATCACCCACACATTAATGTGAATATAAAATAGGGTGGTATGGAACACCAGATTTTACTCAGATTGATGTAGGAAAGATGGCATGGGACATCAGATCGTGGGATGATAATTATCTTTTAGTCCTAGATTGGACCTTGAAGGTAGGTTTGATCCTCAAGGGAATTAAAACTTCAAAGAATGAGTTTAAATTCAAGAAGGGTAAAATTAGTATATTAAGTTATTTTTATGATAACTTCAAGATCAACGAAATAGAAGATATGAATTAAGTAACTTTCAAGATCTTCTTGAAACACTTTAAGCTTAAGTGTTGTTGAATAAAAAATATTTAATAAATTTCTGAACATGTAGGACTTTGACATTGAAATGATCTTTTCAACTAAGGAATAGACTGACTAAGTCCAACACTAAGTTCCTAGTGTAACTTGGTAAATTCAATCCTTTGACTCAAAGAAATTGACAAAAATTGCATTCCCAGTAAGGAGTCATAAAGATTGAATATAGTCATAAACTTAGTCTCAAGTGAAGAATTATTTAAGTAAAAAACACATCAATAGAACCTCAATGGGTCGACACACTGATGTTGATTACCACACTAGTATCTTGTGGTTGGATGATGTTTGAGTTTTGTTATGAATCTTTTTGAGAATCTAGCTTATTTATCTTAAAGATAGAAAAATGCTTCAATATATTGTTGAAATAGATAATTGATAAGTTAAACTCTTGAGTCATCTAGAAATTGACTCCTCGCAAGTTTAATCTTTCGAAGTTTGAATTGGTTGTACATAGTTTTATTTCTCTCTTTTTGGTTTCAAAATCTTTTGGCTGAGATATGGTATCTGATTCTTTTCAGAAAAGATGAGGGTTAGCCGTTTAGAACTAGGTAACTAAATTAAACATTATAGATACATGTTCTGAACACGAACTTATTCAATCTTTGAAAGATGATAAGTCCAAGATTAACTTATTCTTTTGAGTTTGCTTCCAGTTCTTTAGCATAACTCGCATGACCTAGAGTTTAGTACACTCTAGAACATTGAAGTCAAGAATTGCTCATAAGATTGACAATTCCCAAGAACTTTTAGCTCAAGTCTTTGAGAAAAGATCCTAAATTGGACAATTTTCACTTTGAATTTTAATTGGTCAAGGTATAGTATGGTTGACTCAAAGTAAATGATAAACTTTCTCCTCCAGTTTACATAGGATTTTTAAACTCATTGGGACAAAGTAGTCCTCTGGTCGGGTGAAAAAATCAAGTAACTATTGGATAGGAGTAAACCATTGTTCACACATCCAAGTTAGAAGTTTGAGACAACCAAACTTCAAGTTCTCCAAACCAAATTTAAGTGAATCAAGGGTTCTCAAAGTCTTGATTGGTTTGATCAGTTTATCAAAGTGCAAAGCGAGACAATGTTTTGAATCATTTGGGCAGGGGTGCCACCATAGAGATTAGACATGTTCTTCCAGTTCTAGAACATGACCATGTTCTTCTAGTTTTAGAACATGCGGCTCGGGGGTTGCTTACAGTAGCTATATAGCTCTATTTTCGAGGATGAAAGTATTTTCCAAGGGGGGAAGAATATAATAAAGTAATTCTATGATCCAAGGGTCCGATCGGTTCAGACAGATCTGAAATCGGACACTGTTTGGTCATTCGTATGTATGACCAAAGATCTCGAGTCTAAAATTACTAGAAGGTCATTTACTCTTGTAACCAAGTGATCCACTTAGCCTAGTGGTTAAGACTCAAGGATGTGAAGGAGGAGGTCTTGGGTTCAACCTCCATGGGTACATGGGCAGAGTATTTTGCCCAAAGAGATCTAGAACCTTCTAGAAGCATCCACTTGAGTTAACTCTGATTAACTAAGATACTTGGCACACATGTAGTTACATGGTTGACACTTGGATGATTAGAATCCACCTGCCCAAGAAGGCAGTTCCCTGAAAAGAGCTATATATAGAGGCATTTGGTTGGGAGGAAAGTCATCTCTCTAACACATGGTGATCGTAATCTTGCATGTATGTATGTATGTATATGTGTATATATGTATGTGTATGTATGTATTTATGTACATATATATATATATATATATATATATATATATATATATATATATATATATATATATATATATATATATATATATATATATATATATATATATATATATATATATATATATATGTCATTATGCACGAATGAATGTACCTATGTATATGTATTTATGTATGTATGTAAGTGAGTATGTACATATGTATGTATGCATGTATTTGTGTATGTATGTATTTTTGTACATATGCATGTATATTTGTATGTGTGTATGTTCATAAGTATATATCTATGTCTATATGTATGTATGTATATGTGTTGTGGATGTATATTAATGTATATAAATATGTATGTTTTTATGTATGCATGTACGTAAGTATGTTTGTATGTACATATGTATGTAAGCATGTATGTATCTATTTATGTATGTATGTACGTATATTTGCAAGCATATATATATATATATAACTATGCATGTTCTATATATAACTATGCATGTTCTATATACCGCCATGTATGTATGAATGTAAGTATATTTCCAAGCATATATATATATATATATATATATATATATATATATATATATATATATATATATATATATATATATATATATATATATATATATATATATATAACTATGCATGTTCTATATACGGCCATATGACAAAAGAAATTTGGAAGCATTTCCCCTAATATATGGAACTAAAAAAAAAAATTCGTAAGGCTAAAAAGCCTATAAGCAAATAAGGCTACTAGACCATAATGAAATAAAGCACTTATACTATGAATAGAAAATAGCATGCAAGTCATAAAACCATCAGAAAAAAATCCATTCACCTACAAAAAGACAACCCACTTAGAAAAAAACTTGTGAATGTTTGTGTGTATAAATGTGTGCGTATATATGTATATGTGTGTATGTATCTATGTATGTGTGTATGTATCTATGTATGTGTGTATGTACATATGTGACTTTATATGTGCATGTATGTATACATGTATATGTGTATGTATGTATACATGTAAGCCCAAAGATTTGTGGAAAGCTTCAAACTTCTCCCTAAGCATAGCCTTTGTGGAAAGGTCTGCAACAATACACGACACATCATATATATGCCCACAATGGGTAATTAGTACCACCCAACTTATCCTCAACAACCAACATATTGAATACATCATTATTTTCAGCCATGGTCAGTGACTAAATACCTTGATGCAAAAAATTGATTGTATCTCAAAAAGTTGAACATAAATATCCTATCAAGCTCTATAAAACCTATAGCAAACTTTGAGGCATTTATACTAGTGAACCGAAACCTATATATATTTTTGGCACAAAAGGAAAAATTTGCCTACACAATCACTATGATTGTGCATTTGGAAACTGAAACGAGCTCAAGTCAAAATTTCAACATGATAGAGTGAAACAATTTCAAACTCCTAATACTTTCTGTTGGAGATAGACGTCTGCGGAAGCACGCGAACAGCACAAGGAAGAAGAAGAAGCTTGGAGCACAAACACACAATACTGAATGTATTACTAGAGAATGTACAAAGATAAGTAGCCCATTAGGGCAATAGGCGTATATACAAGCTGGGGGAAGAAAACCTCCTAAAGAGGGAAAAAAGTGCCTCGACGGTCCTAGAGTGTTCACACACGTCACTACCTAAATATATCAACAAATCCCCCCTGTGAGTGATGCGGTGAACAAGGAGCTGGCACTCATGTATAAGGAAGTGCCAAGCTATGTGGAAATCACTCCACAAAAGGAAGTAAGCCCAAAGCTTTGCAGAAAGCTTCAAACTTCTCCCTAGGCAGAGCCTTCGTGAAAAGGTCTGCAATGTTCTCCTGCGTGGGCACATATGCCAAGCTGATCTCCCCAACAGAGAACCTCTCCCTGACATAGTGATAATGCACCTCAATGTGCTTAGTGCGAGCATGGAACACAGGGTTCCTCGCAACTACCAATGCGCTCTGACTGTCAGTGAAGATGGTGGTGGCAGAAGACTGGCCAACACCCAAATCAGCCATAAGGTGTCTGAGCCACACACACTCAACAGTTGCTGTGAAAGCTGCCCTATACTCAGCCTCACAACTGGAAGTGGCCACAGTAGGCTGCTTCTTGCTCAACCAAGATATACATGAGCTACCAAGCATGAAGCAAAAACCACTGGTGGACACACGAGTGTCATAGCAACCAGCCCAAATCTGAGTCAGAAAAAGCATGCAAATCTGGCGGTAGTGATCCCCCCTTGGGATAAAACAACCCAAGTAGCTGAGTACCACTCAAGTAGCGAAAGATGCGCTTAACCGCTTTCCAATGCGTGACTCTTGGGCAATGCATAAACCTGCTCATCTGTGAGACAGCAAACTGAATATCTGGCCGAGTAATGCATAAGTAAATCAAGCATCCAATAGCCTGCTGATAGAGAACAACATCAAATGCATCTCCAGCATCATGAAGACTCAATCGTAAACCTGTCTCCATAGGAGTGGCAATAGGCTTACAGTCTTCAAGGCCAAAACACTGCAATAATGTGTCAATATATTTCGTTTGACACAAAGCCATTCCACCATCAACGTGCATAAACTGAATGCCCAAATAGTGATGCAAATGCCCCAAATCAGACATCTCAAATGAGGCATGCAAATCAGCAATATGTGTCTCAATAGGACCAGTGAGCAACATGTCATCAACATAGACAACAATGATCAGAAGCACATCATTAGCACGTTTAACATATAAGGTGCTTTCAGTTGGACTGTTCTCAAAACCATGTGCAATCAGATAGGCATGTATCTTCTCATACCAAGCACGTGGTGCTTGCTTTAAACCATATAATGCCTTCTTTAACCTGCAAACCGGGTTTTCATGCCCTTTCTGCACAAAGCCACGGGGCTGAAAAACATACACTTCTTCATGCAAGTCACCATTCAGAAATGCTGTTTTAATGTCCAACTGATGTACATTCCAACCATGATGGGCTGCAACTGCACAAATGCTTTGAACAGTAGTCATACGGCATGTAGGTGCAAAGGTCTCATCAAAATCAATGCCTCTCTCCTGTGCATAACCCTTTGCAACAAACCTAGCCTTATACCTGTCAATTGTACCATCAGGTTTACGCTTCAGCTTGTATACCCACTTAGTGCCAATGGCCTTCTTGCCAGGAGGCAAGTCACATAAAGACCATGTACCATTCTTCATTATAGCATCATATTCAGATTGCATAACAGCCATCCAATTTTCTGAATTTTGTGCTTCATCAAAAGAAACAGGCTCATTCTCATCACAGAGACTAGATGCAGCCATAGCATAGCAATCTGATGCAAAGGAGGCACTATGAGAGCCTGAACGAGTATGATATGAGAAAGGTGCATCTAATTTGCTGTCACGCAAAGTCTGCACCAGCCATTTTGGCATAGTTTTTGCATGCTCAATATCAGCTCTCTCATCAACAAGTGCATCATGTAAATCTGCATCAGAAATGGAATGATCTGCATCATCATATGAAACCTGCAAAGGCTGAGAAGTTGCCTCATTAGGACCAGCACTAGCCTGTCCACTTGTAAAAAGAGGCATCAAAGTATCATACATGTCTTTGGAGCTAACAAATGTCTCCTTAGTACATGAAAGCAATGGCTGAATAGCATCTTCCACAAAGACAACATCACGGCTAACCAGAACGCGTTTAGTCTGTGGATGATACAGACGATAGCCTTTACTTTCAGAACTGTACCCAACAAAAATACATTTTACTGCCTTATCATCCAATTTCCTGCGATGTTGTTCAGGCACTAATGCATATGCCAAACAACCAAAAACACGCAGATGAGCAACAGATGGCTTGCGGTCATGCCAAGCCTCATATGGAGTGATAGACTGCAACGCTTTAGTGGGACACCTGTTCAGTACATATGCTGCACACATGACAGCCTCAAGCTAGAAACTATGTGGTAAAGCCAGACTTTTGACCATGCACCTCGCCATCTCCATGAGTGACCTGTTCTTTCATTCAGCAACTCCATTTTGTTGAGGTGTATATGGCATTGTACACTAGTGTTTTATCCCACGTTCAGCCAGAAATGCATTAAAATCTGAAGACATATATTCCCCCCCTCGATAAGAACGGAGGGTGCCCATTTTACATGCTGACAGATTTTCAGCCAAAACCAAAAACTGTTTGAAGCACATGAACACTTCGGACTTTGCTTTGAGTGGATATACCCATGCATGCCTGGAAAAATCATCAATGAAAGTCACGAAGTAAAGGTAATTTCCAAAAGAGGGTGTCTGCATAGGACCACAGACATCACTATGTACAAGCTGCAATTTCTGCGTAGCCCGAACTGAACCATCTTTTGGAAAGGAAGAACGCTGCATTTTGCCCAAAATACAACCTTCACAAACATGTTTTCCAGGTGCCTCAAGTTTGGGCAAAGAGGACACCATTTCAGATTTCTGCAGGCGTAACAAACTAGCAAAATTCAGATGACCAAAGCGTGCATGCCAAAGCTTTGCATCTGACATAGCCTGAGAATCATGAACTGCACATGCCGAATCATTCACAGATCTTTCATAGTCTATGAGCTTATACAACCGACGACATAAAATGCCAGAAGCAATAATCACATCGCCATTTGAGAGATCATGGACTGTACACCTGTCATCAACAAATTTCACAACCAAGCCAATCTTGGCTAATGCAGAAAATGATAACAGGTTCTTTTTGATCCCTGGCACAAATAAAGCATCTGACAAAGTGAAAGAACTACCATCAGCAGTAGTCAGAATGATCTTACCAACTCCCATAACAGGATAAGAGGAGTTATTGGCGCATGTGACAGTATTCCCTGTAGGGGCAGGCTCGAGTGAAGAGAAGAAACTGCGCTGTGAGGTAATATGTTTGGTCGCCCCACTGTCAAAGTACCAAACATCTGAGTCTACTGCAGACATGCACTGATCATGAGAAGATGGGTCAAAACTGCAGACAATAGTAAACCATTCTTCTTCCTGCACAAGATTTGCAGACTCTGTTTTTGGTGTAGAGGCCTCTGCAACAACCATTCCAGCCTCTTTCTTCTTTGCCTCTTTAGCAGCCAGTTTTGGACAGTTCTTTATAATATGATCATTTCCTTTACAGTACTTGCAGAACAATTTCTGCTTTTCTGATTTCTTCTCATCTTTATCCTGGTTCTTCGATTGTGCAGCATTTGCAGATTTCTGCTTACTAGTAGAAGAGCTCCATTTTCCTTTGCCCTTCTGACTAGCCAGGAAAGCTTGATCTGCAACACGCATAATGGACCTGTTCTGCCTGGACTGATCTTCCTGCAACAGAACAGAGACTAATTCCTCAAATGACAAGGCATTCGGATTGCCTTTCATCATCAACCGAAGAGTAGAGGCAAAACTCTGATATGAATCAGGAAGACCATTCAGAACGGTCTACACAAAGTGAGCTATCTGGTATAACCTCATCAGCAGAAATCAATTGTTCCTTTAGGTCTTTGATCTTTGTAAGAAAGCTGTCCATAGAATCACCTTCATTCATGTGCTCACTCTCCAACTGTTTTCGGAGGTAAGCAACACGAGCCTCATTCCTAGCCTGGTACAAAGTGGTAAGTGTATCCCAAGCATCCTTTGCTGTTCTGCAAGAGCGAATGTGAGGAATAATGGACAGACAAAGCTATCAATGCATGTGCCTGGGCATCTCTGCCATCCCAATGAATCTGCTCTACAGTAGGTGCAACAAAAACAGCAGCACGAATAGGAATCTGCAGAATATCATCTTCGACACCATCTTCATCAGCTCCAACACCTGTATTTGCAGTACCTGTCGTTACAGGTGTAACAGGACGTCTTTCAACACCCTGCACAATGTTCCACAATCCTTTTGCAACCAGTACATGTCGCATCATATAAGCCCATAATGGGTAGTTGGTACCATCCAACTTATCCTCAACAGCCAACATACGGAATACATCACTGCTTTCAGCCATGGCTGGTGACTAAAATACCTTGATGCAGAAAATTGATTGTATCTCAAAA
Organism: Ceratopteris richardii; assembly: GCA_020310875.1. Classification (NCBI taxonomy): domain Eukaryota; kingdom Viridiplantae; phylum Streptophyta; class Polypodiopsida; order Polypodiales; family Pteridaceae; genus Ceratopteris; species Ceratopteris richardii. Next base: position 112,989,490 of record CM035419.1, on the reverse strand, counting down.
AGTTGAACAGAACTGCCCAGACGAGTTATGCTAGACTGTAGCAGACTTCGAGACGCTTAAACTGGAGAACAGAAACTGGTATATACCTTTGGCACAAAAGGACAAAATAGCCTGCACAAGCGCTACGATAGTGCGTTCAGAGGCCAAAACGAGCTCAGATCGCGATTTCGGCACCACAAAGTGAAGCCGTTTTGATCTCGGAAACACCCTGAGTATGCTCACCAAATTTCGTGCGAATCTGAGACTGCAAACGGAGGAGTGTCGACGGCGCCCTAGAAGAAGCGACGACCTGCTCTGATACCAATTGTTGGAGATAGACGTCTGCGGAAGCACGCGAACAACACAAGGAAGAAGAAGAAGCTTGGAGCACAAACACACAATACTGAATGTATTACTAGAGAATGTACAAAGATAAGTAGCCCGTCAGGGCAATAGGCGTATATACAAGCCGAGGGAAAAAAACCTCCTAAAGAGGGAAAAAAGTGCCCCGGCGGTCCTAGAGTGTTCACACACATCACTACCTAAATATATCAACACTTTCGAGTATGCTCACCAATTTTCATGCAATTATGAAATTGTGACTAGAGAGGTGTCGACGACCCAATATTTTTCCAAACACACACATAAACCTACACACACGCACATATATAGATATATTTTTTCAATGCACTCAATGCATTGTGACCAGAGAGGTGTTAACTACCCAATATTTTTCCAAACACACACACATGGACATATATTTTCTTAACTCTCCCTTTTACTTGGATTTTCTGAGTATTTTTTACATTGGAACTCTCCGTATTTATAATTACAGAGGGACTCGCTTTTCGCTTAAAATTTTATCTTCTTAACATCCATGATACGTAAAGAAACTTTGGCTCCATGCGTATCTTCCTTTTTCTCCATTATCTTCCTTTTTCTCCATTATCATCCTTTTCACGACAATAATAATGCATTGAGAAGGCTTGGCTTCATCCTACCATCCCTTTTCCACACATTCATTGTTTATGGAGCTTGAATGCCGTCCTTTCCCATCTTTCTACCAAATTTTTTGTTGGAGGTCATTTATCTTTTCTCTCTCTTACACATATAAATACGTGAGCACATACATCTACATATGTGTGTATATATGTATATACATCTATATATGTATATATATATATATATATATATATATATATATATATATATATATATATATATATATATATACATATATACATATACACACATATATATATATATATATGTGTGTGTATATAGGTCATTTATCTTTTCTCTCTCTTACACATATAAATACTTGAGCACATACATCTACATATGTGTGCATACATACATATATGTACGTACATACATACATTATGCATGCATAAATACCTCCAAATGATACATACATATATACTTGCGTGCATGCAAATATTTTTATATGTATGTACTTGTTGTGCTTCTCCCATCTTGTTGGGAATTGAACTCACAACCTTACGATTAGGAGTGTGATGGGCTAACCACTTGCTCCAAAAGTCATGGATAACGATTACTCTCTAATTCTTTTTCTCAAGGCATGGTTTCAACCATCTTCTACTAAGATTATGTGACATTCTTTTCTTCTTAGATTGAGCATTGTTCTCAATGCTCACTTGTGGACCCTTCTATCTAATTTGGGCCCTTTTCTATGTTCGAGTGCCTTCCTTCTTGGTTAGTTTCAGATTCACTTGTAGTCAAGTGCTTCCCAAGTGCCCACAATTGAGGCTTCTTACCTCCGTTGGAACCCAAATGTCCATGTTCCTTCCTTCTTGGTTAGTTTCAGACTCACTTGTGGTCAAGCGCTTCCCAAGTGCCCACGATTGAGGCTTCTTACCTCAGTTTTGCCCAAATTCCTCAACTAGGCTTTGATACCAATGTTAGAAATTAAACTCACAACATCACGATTAGGAGTGTGATGGGTTAACCACTTGCCCCAAAAACCATGATTGAGGATTATTTCCTAATCCTCTCTCTCAAAACGTGGTTCAACCATCTCTCTCAAATCGTGGTTCAACCATCTCCTACTCAGATTATGTGACACATTTTGATATATTAAAATAAACAAGTGAGATGTTTACTAACCTTCTCTAGAGGATTCATTAGCTAGAATGATTAACTTTCTATGTACGAACTTTGCCAACACAAAGTATCGCCAGCTCATTAGCTTCAATCTTGGAATACGTAATAGTTTGCGCTTCTACTCATTCCCTTTCTATGAAAAATCTGACGTGCATAGTTGGTCGCGCAAAGGAAGTCTTTAATGGGACCCGGACTTCTAAAGGAGCATCACTGGAGTAGGGCACGTATAACTCTAGACGAACTGCCTCGGGCTTGGAAGGTTTGATCTGATCAGTAGAGAGGAAGGAAGCAAAGAAAAGAAATATCATACGCGTGCTCTATTTCGATTGTGTTCCTCCACGGCAGTGTCCATTGTCGTCTGAACTAACCAGGAGGATTGTACAGAGGGGTGGTCATCGTGATCTGGCTCGGGGGGTATTCCCATGGCTTCGGCATCTCTTCTCAGAACAGGGGCTCGTCGTTGTCTTAGGCGATCGTACAAACCTTTTCTTGTACGAACATAAGGCTACTCATTTCTATTCTTTTCGCTCGATCCCTGTGTGCTCCCGCCATTCGATGTTGTTGTTCTTGAGTGCTGTGCTTTTCCATGGAGTTGTATGACCCACTGAAATTTTCTTGGAGCTGAATGACCCACTGAAGAACATATTAAGTAAAATTATAGGTAGTTAGTATTGTTGTTTTGGTGTTTTTGCGCTCTTGAAATCAATTAAATTTAACGCGTTTGGGGGTGTGTGTTAGTGTGTGTGTGTGTGTGTGTGTGTGTGTGTGAGAGAGAGAGAGAGAGAGAGAGAGAGAGAGAGAGAGAGAGAGAGAGAGAGAGAGAGAGAGAGAGAGAGAGAGAGAGAGAGAGAGAGAGAGAGAGAGAGAGAGAGAGAGAGAGAGAGAGAGAGAGAGAGAGAGAGAGAGAGAGAGAGAGAGAGAGAGAGAGATTTTGCTTCTACAGCGCCAAGCATGTCCTTCTCAATGGCAATTTGTCCACTCTATATCCTTCTCATCTACGCAGGGTACGTATGGTTTGATGCTTAAATAGATTATAGAAATAACTTAAGCTTATTCTTAGCTTACAGGAAGGGTCGATCTATTCGGCCTATAATTATGTTGTCTGCACTGAAATTGAAAATATATACATGTGATCCAATATTCGATGTCCAATATGTTTATAGACACGGGCGTGCATTGAATCCAATTTTTCCTTTTTAATCTACATCATAGTATATTTCATAATTAATGGACATGTTGCTTGTGATTCTTATTCAAACTTACAAGGCATATGGTCATCTTGCAGGAAACGTACAAGGCAAAGTTCTTTCCAGGTATATCGTTCAAGAACCTTAGTAGGTGGGGATGGTGATTGTTCTTAAGTTTTTGATTGAAAGATAACATCATTTAAGCACTTACTTATAAGGTAGCTCTTAAATATTCAGAATTTGAAGTTTAAGAATTGAACCAAGTCCAATAAGAAAATCTAGTAAATGTTGTGTCGGAGTGTTCTTACAAATACTGATGATGAGACTGTCGTTTTGATGTCATGGAGTGCATGTTTTCATCTGCACTTATTATTAGGAAATCTCTTCTTACTTCTAAGATTGTTGCAATTTGAATGGTTCAAATGCCCTACGCGTGTTTGTCTC